>OX183130.1:54226345-54594026 GCA_945261195.1 Cryptosula pallasiana | reverse complement strand
TTTTTTTCTAGCACATGAAACAATTTGTAGTCAGCCAATAGTTTTACCATCTTTTACTATTTTACCTTTTAGTATATATATATATATGCTAAAAGTATATATATATACTAAATATATATATATATGTATACATATACACATATATACATATATATATATGTATATATATAGATATACATATATATATATATATATATATATATATTTATATATATATATATATATATATATATTATATATATATATATATATATATATATATATATATATATATATATATATATATATATATATATATATATATATATATATATATATATATATATATATATATATATATATATATATATATATATATATATATATATATATATATATACATACAGTCAGGTATAAGAAGCGTTTTACTAAAGTGCTCTAATATTGTGAAATATGAGCTATTGGGTAGATAAAATCACTTGGAAAAGTGTAGTGCTGACTAAAAAGTGACTTGTATTATACTACAAAATTGTTTCATGGTACTCAACTAAAATGTGTGTACCAATCTTCAGGTATAAAATACAAGTGAAGAACTGTATGTTAGAGTTTGTTGATCCCTTGGCTATTTTGACTTAAAATTGGATAAGAGGAACTTATTGAAATGTCTGCATGAGGACGCTAGCTCGTTTCTTTTGTTTAGCGTTCCTAAGTAGCTTTTGCACATAATGAGGTATTTTTCTGTTAAGCAGAGATTACAACTCCGAGCTGATGGGTTGTAAGCAGATGCTCTTTGGAGTATTTTCCAGTCTATGTTGAATGTGATGGCTTTCTCCTTCAGCGACCAGATGTATTTGCTTAGTTCTGTAGAGTTCTTGTATTTGATGTTATTGAATGATGTTGTGTGACTGTTGTACCTAGTCTTAAACTGGCTCTCTGTCAGTCCAATGTAGGATTCGCTGCCGCTCTCTGATGAGACTATAGCTTGGTACACAACACTTTTTACCAAGCAGTTGTTTTTTAGTGGACATTGACTCCTATTTCTACAGTTACAGGTCCTTTGCTGCGTTGTCGTGTTTGGAGGTGGCGCTAACTTCTGCTTATTGGATGCTGATATGTTGGCTGCTATATTCGGCATGCAAGAGTAACTGATTTTAAGAGTGTTTCTATTGAATATTTTCCTAAGAGCATGGGCTGGTGTAAATATCTTGGTTACAATATGTAGGAATCTCTTGCCAATGTTGGTTGAAGTAGCCAACATGGCTACTTCAACCAACATTGGCAAGAGATTCCTACATATAGTGATTCCAAAAAGCCTTCTCAATTACTACAGCATCGACAACCAAATTTACTAAATGTTTCCAACTCTGACTACACCAGAATTATAAGTAAGGGAACGCAAAAACCAGCAAATGATCAAAGAAAATGAAAGTTTACGAGATAAAAAAGACGCACTGTAACACAGCATACACTCAGTTTTTGGCTAACCTATCTTATATCTTTGTGGGGTGAATGCTTAGGTAGGTTCTTTCGAGTTAACGGTAGATATAGATATTTGATTCTTATCTACAATAACTCTTATATGAAATAGTTATACAATAATACGGGTTTCATTTTTATACAATACTCAAACCCCCAATTTAAATCATCATACAATAATAAAAAAACACTGCGCACCAAGCCGTACCCATGAAAATAATCACATCCGTGCATCTAAATCAACATTAAAATCACTATTTAAAAAGACCTGCACAATAAATACTTGACAAACATCCTAAATTATAACACCTGGTGCAAACAAAAAAGGTACTTCAAAGGTTTTCGTGGTAACTGAAGCCAACTAAAAGTACACTTGGAACCAGGAAAACCTTATCCTTAGACTCCATGACACAGCTCTGTCCTTATCTTACTAATAGTTTTTGCAGCAAAAAAAACTGAGATTTTGTTTGGCAACAACTGTGACATAGTAAAATGAAATATTATGTAATGCCAGGAGTATTTTTTGCTATACCGGAATTAAACCGTCAGAAGAAACTGTTCAACTAAACGTGAGATGGCAACAAGCTCATGCATATTAAGAGAACATGATGAAAGGGTTTCAAGAATCTTTGTTTCCGAGTTGATAGTTAAGAAAGAATGTCGTGGGTCAACAGCTAGAAATAGGTTTGTCACAAGGTTTCATGCAGTGTAAAAAATGATAAAAAAACTGGTCAATATCAGCAAAAGAGTGATGTAATTATGGCAATGTAAATATAGCGGTGTAATTATTGCAATTCAATTTTTGCAATGTAATTATAGCAATGTGATTATTGAAAAAATCAGTTACATCGATGTTTCTTTTTTCTTACAAATAACACAGTAGCAGATCGATTGATTAACTGATTGATTCGTTAACTGATCAGATCACTTAAATTAGTTATACAAAAAAATTATTGCAATCTCTGGTTAAATTAAACTTAAAGTTGTGCTTCTCCTCAAAGTTTATTCAAATATAAGAATTTATAAAGTTTTGGAATTGTATTCAACCAGGATTGGTAAATAAATACTTAAAAGTTCTTTCACTGCGCTGTTTATGATGAAGAATGTCACCTTTGATTTGATGTCTTTAATGCATTAAAAACAGTGTAATGTACCTGATGATAAATTTCATGATTCGAATATCTTTGCATGCATACTTTTGCTGCGGATTGTATCACCCAAAAAACTTTGTAACGCGTTTTGCTAGGAAACTTTTCGTTCGAATTTTCTCACACAGATCATTCTAAAAGTTTTTTGAGTTTTGTTTTTTCTAGCATTTCGCCACTTTTTCGTGGAGTTATGGACTTTATCGCTTTTATATAATACATCTTGCATACAAAAAGTAACTAAAAATATGTGTTTAAAAACATCTTTTGCACACAGTTTTGTCATAGTATTGAAATCTCACCTCAAAACATGAAGGAGAGCCATCAGCTGTGATTCTTGAAGGCATTGGGTAATCTTCTACAGGATTGTGACAACTGTTGTGAAAATACTTGACTCGCAATTCAGCTTGATGCCTTACTATTGCGGATATTTCGCAATAAACTTTTGTAGACTCGCATCTTTTATGATATGCGTGTAGGGTGGGGTAAGACAAGTTTATTTGATTCCCTCGGTCGATGATTTGACTCTGCGTTAATTCCAAACTACAATGTACATGCTTAGTGTACCACACTGACTGCTGCAAACTGTTCCTAGAATAATTGAGAGGACTGCAAACTACTCCATAGTGCAGGGCCGTAGCCAGGATTTTTTATCTGAGTAGGCAATCACCCACAGAAGGGGCTACCAAAGCAATTTCACAGGTTTAACAGAGAAATAAACAAAAAATCAAAGAATCTGCAAGATTTTATAGTATGAACAAATTTTGAGTGATTTGAAACAACTATGAGCCAAGTTAATATTAATACATGTCATGTATATACATATGAGATATTGTGGGAGATTTGCATGATAATTGAGTGATGTTGGACGCCTCCCCACCCTTCTCCACCCTAAAATCCCTCCTACACGCTACACCCCTTACAACCTCACTTCCATTGTCCATTGAGAGTACCCTACAGGGTCCCAAGGCTCTGGATAGCTTGTGGTCCTGGTTACTGCCGATTTAGGATATGTACCTTCTGATCCTGGCTTGGTGTAAAGTCCAAGCTGGTTTCGGAAGCTCTCTACTATGGCAGCCATCTTTGACAGGCCCTGAGTCATTATAACGGCGCTGTAGAGGTCACTACCGGCCCTCTACTCTGCGCTACCGGCACAGTATAGCAATGGCACAGGCACAGCATCTCACTGATGATTGTAGGTGAAATGCTGGTGCACTGAGTGGGGATATGGTGGAGCAAACTGCCAGTTCACTATGAATGCTCACCAAAATCTACCAGATTATTATAATAGTATCAATATTATTGCCAGCTGTGAAAAAGAATGATGGTAGCAACAAAAAGTTATTATTATGTACACTATTATTATTTATTATAGTAATAGAGATATATAATGGATATGCTTGTTATATACCTACGTGTACCCATTTGCAGGTACACTGCTTATGTGACGTCCACTTAACATCATGACTACTTGGGACTGCGCTCTCGGCTACCTCTGGTGGAAGTCTCTGTCACGTGCTATTGGGGACCTGAAGATCGACTCTACGGAGACTCGTTCATTCTTTATTTACTGTGTTTACTGGTAAGTGCTGCTACGCATTATAACACAGCGCCGTAGACAAACCGGTTGTGGTGGTGGTGAAATACTCTCTACTGTATAGTCTGGCTCAGTGGTGGTGGTATTATTGGTTCTGTGTACTTTCTGTACTGTGATCGTTGATCGATTGTGCCCTTTATTTACAGGCGTGCATTTTTTTATTATTATTATTATCATTATCGTTATCGTTATCGTCGTCGTCGTCGTCATCGTCATCGTCATCGTCATCGTTATCGAACAATATATGTTTGACAACACCTGTTCATCTTTTGAAAATAGTTTTATCATTTTGTCTACCATACGATGAAGTCAAAATCTACAAAGTAATTTAGACAATAAAATATTTTTGCAGATTATAGCTTCTACTTTAATAAAAACTGACTGATAAATGTGAGTAGTAATATATGAGCATATCTCCCTACCAAGTGTTTTTTGTGAGTCTGACTCCGGAGTTGATGCAATGGGTTACGGCGTTGAATAGAGGCGCCAAGTTATTATTGTGTGAGTAGTAATAAATGAGCAGATCTACCTACCAAGTATTTTTTTGTGGATTTGATCTTGGGGGTGATGCAATGGGTTACGGCGTTGGATGAATTCGCCGAGTTTATATTGTATCTCATTTGAGAGGCATTTGAGTGGCATTTGAGTGGCATTTAAGTGGCATTTGAGTTCTGATTATTTTTTTTACTTAATTTGAACTCATATGGCAGCTAGATTTTGAATGTATGGCATTTAAGTTTTAATAATTCTATACATAACTCGAACTCATATGATATTTTGAGAGAGAGGAGAGAAGAACAAGGAGATATAACTACATTGAACCAATATATGATTATATACATTTATTACATAATAAGTAGGAAAATATCCTTGTATAATATATCTAGAGTTAGTAATACTAAGTAAAACAAAGCAATACAACTTGTAATGACAATCAATGCATAGTCTTTTTTACAATGATGTCATTGATGTACTGATGTTATATCTTAGGAAGAAAGACTTCTGTTCTATATACTTTTGATTTCATAATGAACTAAAATAAAAAGTTATGTATTAGTATAGGATAATTAAACAAAAATGAAAGTTATGTATTAGTATAGAATGGTTAAACAGAAATTTAAAACAACTACAAACTCTTACTAAATAGTATTTTTTTTATTAATTATTACTTTATCATCAAAAAGTTGACTGTTAATCGGATGTTTTTGTAGCTCGTCTTGCCTTACGTTGTTGAGTCCTTACCCATCTAGCTTGTCTTTGAACGGACTGTCGCTGCATGTTTCTTCTTTTTAGAGCAAGTTCTTTACGGGCATGCTCAATAGAAATTGGTGTGTTTACCTGTTCTAGTTGAAATTGTCGTTGTTGTAATACATAATGTAACCTCTGAATGTCTGATGTAACAGCATTCCCTAAGAGCTTTAATGTTAAAAAAAGATTCAGTTCGAAAACTATTTAGCTGTTCTATCAAGTCTTTCTGTGTGAATTTACAATTGTTTGAGATAATTCGCACTCTCTCTTCAATTTTTTTATTGCATATGTTTTGTAAAAGTATCAAGTCCTCTTGAGTCAAAGGTTTAGGCTGAAATTCTGATTCTGTGTTGTTAACTATTTCCATTTTTTTGTGATTGAATCTAAAAAAAATACAGATGAATAATTTTTTTTCAGTTGTTTTAGTATAACAAATAATGTATGAGTAAAAACTGTAATTTATTAAGTTTTTACCTTGATGCTCTCCTAAGAGCTGTAGTAGGTGTTGCTTCTCTGTTAACTGTTGTAGAACTGGATGCTTTCTGTGTGAAAACGATGGCTCTTATATAGCTAAAGTTGTACTGATTAAACCCTATGAACACCATCCCGTTTCAATCTCTTTGAATCAGCATTTTTTCACGCGAAGGAAATTCAATGCTTTCGCGGGAGTAAATAAATTATTTTCACGCGAATACAAACCAATGCTTTCGCGGGAATAAAACTGTTATTTTCACGCGAATACAAACTGTTGCTTTCGCGGGAATGAGCAATTTATTTTCACGCGAATGGAAACCGTTGCTTTCGCGGGAATAAATAGTTTATTTTTACGCAATAGAAACCAATTTTTTCGCGGGAATAAATGATTTCATTTCCCGCAAATGGAAACCATTGCTTTTGCGGGAATAAATACTTTATTTTCACGCGAATACAAACCGTTGCTTTCGCGGGAATGAACAATTTATTTTCACGCGAATGGAAACCGTTGCTTTCGCGGGAATAAATAGTTTATTTTCACGCGATAGAAACCAATGTTTTCGCGGGAATAAATGATTTCATTTCCCGCAAATGGAAACCATTGCTTTTGCGGGAATAAATACTTTATTTTCACGCGAATACAAACCGTTGCCTTTGCGGGAATAAATAATTTATTTTCACGCGAATAGAAACCGTTGCTTTCGCAGGAATGAAAATTTAATTTTCACGCGAAAGCAACGGTTTGTATTCGCGTAAAATAAAGTGTTTATTCCCGCGAAGGCAACGGTTTCTATTCGCGTGAAAACGAACTATTTATTCCCGCGAAAGCAACGGTTTCCATTCGCATGAAAATAAATTATTCATTCCCGTGAAAGCAACGGTTTCCATTTGCGTGAAAACAAATTATTTATTCCCGCGAAAGCAACGGTTTCCATTCGCGTGAAAACAAATTATTTATTCCCGCGAAAGCAACGGTTTCCATTCGCGTGAAAATAAGTTATTTATTCCCGGGAAAGCAACGGTTTCCATTCGTGTGAAAATGAATTATTTATTCCCGCGAAAGCAACGGTTTGTATTCGCGTGAAAATAACAGTTTTATTCCCGCGAAAGCATTGGTTTCCATTCGCGTGAAAATAAACTATTTATTCCGGCGAAAGCAACGGTTTGTATTCGCGTGAAAATAACAGTTTTATTCTCGCAAAAGCATTGGTTTGTATTCGCGTGAAAATAATTTCTTTATCCCCGTGAAAGCATTGACTTTCCTTCGCGTGAACAAATGTTGATTCATAGAGATTGACACGAGATGGTATTCATAGGGTTTAATCAGTACAGCTTTAGCTATATAAGAGCCATAGTTTTCACACAGAAAGCATCCAGTTCTACAACGGCTATCAGAGAAGCAACATCTACTACAGCTATTAGGAGAGCATCAAGGTAAGAAGTGCTAAAATAAATATTTGTCTTTAATTAATTGAATCATCTAGGTTTTTTGAATTTTAGTTTTTAAAAACAATAATTTCAGTATATTTACATCATTAAACTAAGTTCTTTTACTTTTTGCAGGTATGATGACATCACACTATAAAGCACTCCCTAAGCTCCATATTGAACCAACTACAGCTACCAACAACACTGACAATATCTCCACTACAACCATCAATTCCACCACTAATGGCATTCACATTGATGATAGAAGACTCAATCCTAACACCCTTAATGATACATCTTCTCGCTCAAACATCAACACTCCTGCTGATATAACAATGAAATGTCATGTAGTTTCAGCTGACTCTCCTTTGAGCCCTACACCGGACTACACATATCTGCATGAGAAAAGTGAAGTCAAACAAACAGAGGATAACAAAAATCCAACAGTGACATTATCTCGAGCTTCAATTTCATTTCTACTCAGCAACACTAAGAATAATACCGTAAACAAACTTAGAGAGTTCGAATTGCTTGAGATGGCTGGAATAATGATAAGAGCTATGCAGAAAGGGATGTTGGAAATCGGAAATTTTGTGAGTTTGTCGGATTTACCAATTCCTACGATATTGGAGGTTTTCGATGTCAATTACGTTGAAGATTATGGTATATTGGATTATGAATATGTTTTAACAAAAAATCATCGAATTCGAGTCAAGTCGCTGATTGACAAAAAACTTACGGTGGAGCTACAGGAACTCGATCCCCACTCTTCACATATCCTAGTGTACATGAGAAAACTAGAAGAAAATCAACCCGATCTGCGTATTGTAGGAGGTAATCATCATCAAGGGCTAGAACAACGAGTTATAGTCAAAATCTTGAGAAAGAAATCATTGCAACAGTTGCAAGCATACTTTGATATCATCACTTTCGATAATATTCCTGTCAACACTCTTCTAACATTCACTAGACTCTCAGTTTGGAAAAATTCGAAGTTGAAGCAGCAAAAACGAAAACAAGATTCAGCACCTCTACGTATCACTCACACTGTCACTTACAGATACATGACGAATGATGGAACTTTGATGACTGGGAAGATTGTTGTCCCTCCTGAGAATATTTTGAAGATCAAAAATCATGAACGCGGTATGATTCACCATAAAAGTACGATGTCAACTCAAAGTGGTACAAAAAAACACATTCTCACGATTCTGAGGGTTGAAGAAGCTTTAATGCTCCTATCTACTTCAAGTGAAAATGAAGGAATAGCTTTCAGATTTTCCCTATTTGATGATGCTGAGCGAATGAAAAGTCATGACGATGACGATGACGATGACGATGACGATGACGATGATGATGATGATGATGATGATGATGATGATGATGATGATGATGATGATGATGATGATGATGATGATGATGATGATGATGATGATGATGATGATGATGATGATGATGATGATGATGATGATGATGATGATGATGATGATGATAACATTGATGCTTATAGTGATGACGAAGAAGATGATAATATGACAGATGATGACTCTGAAAACAAAAACTTTGAGGAAGATGAAGTCGTCAACAATGATAGTGAGAAAAGCAATGAAGATAACAATGACATTTCAAGCGAAGCTAGCAGGATTTTGATATCGAAAATTTGATTAAGGTATGTAAATCTTTACTAGTAATAAGTAACTACTAATAACCGTATTTTTCACCATAGTACGATGTAGTTGTTATAACGACGTCTATGTATGCTTTTAGATAGAATACGTGTACAAGTGAATGACTGATGGCTCGCCAAATCTATCAGCAACAACTCATGAACATTAAATTATATTTTATTTGTATTGTGAAATAATTTGTATATATTTAGCGCAATAAAGTATTTTTAGTTATATTTAACATTAGTAATTTAGTCAATTTGTAAAACCTTCGAGGTTACAACTCTAAAAATATTACAAAATTTCAATGTTCTGACACAAAAATAAATATTTCAAGTTATCGTCACATTTTCAAAATTGTTAAGACAACTCCCATTTATAATTTCTAGGCTTCATTTTTGAAAAATATGTAAAAGTTGTCGGCGCATTTTGTCAAAGTGGTAAGACAACTCCGTTTTTACACAAAAAAATTGTGAAAATGTTTTATAGTTTGTTTGAGAAACCAAGACAGTAGAAGAATTTTTACAACTGCAAGCATTACACTTTAGGATTTACAATTTTGTGAATTGGGTGTTGATAGTTTGTCATCATATGACACGATAATTAAGTAATTAAAGTCTTTTTCATAACAATGTTATAGATTCAGTAATACAGATGTGAACCTTACTGCTTCATAACTTGGTTGTGGTATGAAGGCAGTTAATGCAATATTTATTTTGTAATATTATGTAAAGTAATACAGTAAGAATGAAGCGTAATACAGTAAGAATGAAGCATATGAAGTTCTCAACCAGAAAACAAAATAAAATAATGCATTACGTAAACTAATGACAGAACATTTTTTACATGAAATGTATTCATAAAAACACAGACTATTGTCTGTATATATAATATATATATATATATATATATATATATATATATATATATATATATATATATATATATATATATATATATATATATATATATATATATATATATATATATATATATATATATAGAGAGTATTTATAAAAAAACATCCCATTTACTATATATTTTGTGGTAAGAAATTATAAAATGGGGTAGTTGCATAAAGCCTATTCCAGAGCCATGATAATATTAAAAAATATAGTGAAATAAAAATTTTAAAACTCACCTAAGAGTGCAATTAGTACAAGAACTTCTTCTTGAGAAAAGTCTGAGTTTTTTTGCATTTTTTTGTCTAATAGACGCTAATTTCAATTTAACACAATCATTAAAACCCTTTTTTTTCAGTCCGTCTTTTATATTCAAAATTAATTTAAGTGAAGTTAAATCAATTTTCTTATCATCAATCTTTTGGCTTTCTTTTATATCTACTTGAGTTTGAGGTTTAACTGTTATAGTATTAGATTCTAAAACACTGGTTTTTGGACTGCACTGTGAACTAGCGACAGAAATTAAGTCATTGTTACTTTCTTCAGTTTCTGAAAGATCAGAATCTGAAGATATAAGTGCTCTCATTTTTCATTTTTCTCTCAAAATTCATGCGAGTCGTTTTAGGTATTATTTTAGTCGCCGTAATGTTTACAGCTCATTCTTACAAGCTTTTAAAAATTAATTAATTATAATATAACACGAGTCTCAATTTACTAATAAATTCACTTCAGAAAAGACATTAATCACCATTCCCCAACTACTACTACTGTTATATGTTTTGACCTTTTCAAAGATATACTTACAAATCCACTCGAGAAAAGTCATTAATCAAGCTTAAGTCCTATTTATTATTGCGTTATCGATAAATAAACACGCATAGTTTCTGGGATTACGCGTTCATAAATTCAACCTAAAAGGAATAGTTACTTGATTACAGTTACCTCCTGTTTTATTGTGATTGATTACATATTGTGCAGGATTTCACTGTGGGGGTGTGAGTTGGTAGCTCGGCCTACCTGCACAACCTCCCGAACTGTGATGGCAATCTGTATCTATCGCTTGAGCAATACAACCCGCCCACAGGTCGACTAGTATCCTTGGGAGTGGTGCATGACCATCCTAGTTTACTGTCTAGCTGTCGGTTGCGTTAGCTATTTCAGTGTGCAAGCCAGGGGCCGAACTTTGAAGCGCGAACTAGTCAGAGCTAAGTTCGGCCAGCAGAGGTTCAGGCTGATCTGCTTATGTATTACTACTCGAGTAATAGTGTTTTGTCGTAAGAGCATGTACTAGCGCAGTAAAGTTATTATTGTTAGAGAACAAAGAATCTTCTGAGAGTGTGCAAGCTGACTCTGACTTTATTACACCATGACATCAACATTTATAATAGCGGTTATGTAATACAAACTGATCAGACAAAGGAAGCCACACCTAGCACAAGTGGTTGGCTAGCGTGTACCAATAAACAGATAGTGGGTGGACTTGGACTCGGGTAAATGTAGCTGGAGTAAAGAAATACTAAATAGAAAGTAAGTGAGTGTATTTAGTGCTGACGCCGTCCGTCACAATATTAGTTAATACAGGTACGACCTTTCATCATAAACTGAATGAGAAATTGACTCACTTCCAACAAAACTTAATTTTAAATTGGTTTGTGGTTGTAACTCTAACTCCAGTTATCTCCGGTATCATTTTTTATATAACATGTGTTGGACTCAGTTTTTTTAAAAAAACAGTAACTCTGTTTCGTCTAAAAAAGCGTGAACAAAGCATGGTTTTATTTACTTGTTTTGTTAATTAGTTAGACATACAAGCTCGAAAATCCAAGACTGTTACTTTCCTTAAAATATTCCATAAGTTCAGTTTTAGGAGGTGTTTTTGTGCAAGGTACATAGTGTATTTTCTACTTTTAGGAAGCTGTTTTGCCTAATGAACTAAGGGTTATATGTTACATATACATATTTAAACACAGTCAGATACAAGTAAAGTCTCTATTAGTTCCTAACTCATGCTTAAATTTTTGCTATGAAACATGTTTAAAGGGTCTGAGTTGAGTTGAGTTGACATTCCAATGAATTGTAAGTTTTGCTCTAGCTAGCTGGATACATTTAAAGGAGTATCAACCTAAGACTTGTAAAATTTGTTTATCTACTGCTCTACAACCAAAATATTTTAGGTAAATAGAAAGAAAGTTTACGGGAGTGTATGTAGACCTTATTAATGGCAGTCCTACATCTATTTAATCTCTTGTGCTGGATTTCACTGTGGGGGTGTGAGTTGGTAGCTCGGCCTACCTGCACAACCTCCCGAACTGTGATGGCAAACTGTGTCTATCGCTTGAGCAATACAGCCCGCCCACAGGTCGACTAGTATCCTTGGGAGTGGTGCATTACCATCCTAGTTTACTGTCTAGCTGTCGGTTGCGATAGCTATTTCAGTGCAAGCCAGAGGCCGAACTTTGAAGGGCAAACTAGTCAAGGCTAGGTTCGGCCAGCAGAGGTCCAGGCTGATCTGCTTATGTACTACTACTCGAGTAATAATGTTTTGTCGTACGAGCATGTACTTAGCGCAGTGAAGTTATTATTGTTAGAGAACAAAGAAACTTCTGAGAGTGTGCAAGCTGACTCTGACTTTATTAACAATTACATCCATATTTATATACATGATTACATAACATAAAAGTGATACACAAAGGAGGCCACACCTCGCACAAACAATTGGCTAGAGTGTGCCAATGAAACATAGTAGGTGGTGTTAAAGTGATTGCATGAGTAGTTGCACATGGCCAGCATATATGATTGCATGGTACAGTAAGATAATAATAAATGCATAGAACAAAGCTGCGCTAGAGTGCAGGCATAGAACTAGGTAAGTATACGTACAACTGGAATAAATATACCATAGAATGTTAGTAAGATGGCGCCGGTCCTTCACACTGTAACTAACTTCCTATTTTTTAACCAACTTCCCATTCTATGTTTAAATACTCAATTAAATTTCCACTTTTTCTAAAACCGCAACATTTATCATCGTAATAATAGGAAATCAGTATATAGATTAATGTTTTTGATAAATGACTTCAATATTTTGTATTTAAGAGAAAGTAATTTCTCTAAACAGTATCAGTTTTCCTTACTGTTTCAAGCATTATTCACTCTAAACAGTATCAGTTTTTTTTTTGTTTCAAGCATTATCGACTAAGTAAAAAAATATAGAAAGCAATCTCTCAACAGCAAATGAGTGAGCTATTTTATACTATCCTTTACAACTTTGTTGCAGTTACATTTATAAGTTTATACAATTGTATATATATATATAGATATATTACTTGTAGATCTACAACCTCAAATGAGACATTATCAAAGAATATAGATGTGGATGAATTAGATTTCAGCAATATGTAAGTTTATTATTGAGACTTTATCATTCAAATGTATTATAAAGCGTTTATAATTAATAACAATCTTGATTTATTATTTCATTAAGCTCTAGCGATGAGGAAACACTAAAAATGATAGAAAGCTGTCTTGGTGAAGATAAACCGAGTGTTGGTGAAGATAAATCGAGTGTTGGTGAAGATAAATTGGGAGAGAAAGCAAAAAAGACCAGTGCTACAACACATATCGCTATGAGTATGTGTTTTTTTTTATGGAAAATGTAAATTTGTCTGTAGGTAAAATAATAATGACTCTACACTTACTGCATTATTTTTGTAGAAAAAGCACCTACTCGTTTCATTGGAAGTGGACAATGCATTGGGAGGGATTATTCCTTCCTCTACTATGACAGATACAGATTTGAATGTGAGTATGATGAAAATATTATTTACTATATACTCATTCAATTTATTTAAGAATAAAATAGCAACGCTCGTATTTTCCATTTTCGACCAAGTAGAAAACCAAAGATACACAGCGTATAGACAAATGAATCTCATAGAAAGTGATATAAAATAACATAAACACTGCATTAAGTGTAAGTGATATGCACTATATGTATATACGTATAACATAGTCAAGGTTATATATATATATATATATATATATATATATATATATATATATATATATATATATATATATATATATATATATATATATATATATATATATATATATATATATATATATATATATATATATATATATATATATATATATATATATATATATATATATATATATATATATATATATATATATATATATATATATGTATATATATACATATATATATATACATATATATATATATACATATATATATATATACATATATATATATATATATATATATATATATATATATATATATATATATATATATATATATATATATATATATATATATATATATATATATATATATATATATATATATATATATATATATATATATATATATATATATATATATATATATGTATATATATATAAATAAGTAAAAGTAATAATGTGGCACAGGGTGTGCACAGGGGCTTAGACTAAATAAAAACAATCAAATAAATAAATAACAAATAATTAATTATTAATATTAGTTGCCCGAGAGATGGAAAAACCAGTCAAGACTGAAGCAAGTAAAACAGTGCTCAACAAGAAAAAATCGAGGAGCTAGTTACTAAAAGGTAAAATAGTAAAAGGTGTTAAAACTATTGGCTGACTACAAGCTGTTTCATGTGCTAGAAAAAAAGATGGAAAAAGAAAATAATTCTAGGCAGAATCATCAGGTCGGCTCTCAGCTGTTAAAAATGAAGGTGGAACAGGAAACAGTTAGTTCAGACCGAAGATATTAAGTGCACAAGGATCGTATTGTTAATATGTTGGTAAGGGTGCACGGGCGTCAAAGGTGGCTAAGGGCATAGAGCTACGCCTGGCTGAGAGTAAATTTATTAGAGTGTCGGCAGGTGGTGACAACTTCACTCCTGCTGTTGAGGGAAGACATCTCTGGTTGAAAGATCATATAGAATTTTTCAGCCGTACAAAGGTGACATTTCTTATCTGTGTTAGAATACGCTCTGGCATGGGATAAAATTCTCCATTTGATGTTAAATTGGGTGCATGACAGTAGTAATATATGAGCAGATCTCCCTACCAAGTGTTTTTTTGTGGATTAGACCTTGGGGTTGAGACAATGGGTTACGGCGTTGGATGAATTCGCCGAGTTTATATTGTATTTTACTTGAGGGGTACTTGAGCGGCATTTGAATGGCATTTAAGCGGCATTTGAATTTTGATTAGTTTTTTACTTAATTTGAACTTATATGGCATATAGATTTTGAATGTATGGCATTCAAGTTTTGATAACTTTTTTACATAACTCGAACTCATATGGTATCTTGAGAGAGAGGGGAGAGGAGAGAGGAGAGAGGAGAGATGGGAGATGAGAGAGGAGAGAGAGAGGAGAGAGATTTTTTAGTTTTCTATACATTCATGTATATATGGTTAGTTATGTACATATTTATGGCTATATTTATATCTACATTGAACAAATATATTAATCAAAAATGAAAATTATATGATTATATACTTGATTACATAATAAGTAGGGAAAATCTTCTGGAGAGAGGGGAGAGGAGAGATGAGAGAGGAGAGAAGAGAGAGGAGAGAGAGGAGAGATTTTTTTTAGTTTTTTATACATTTATGTATATATGGATAATTATGTACATATTTATGGATATATTTACATTTACATCATTGAATAATATACATTTATTACATAATAAGTATATTAAATGCTATAAAATATGTTGGAAAATTACCAAATTAGATCTCTAGATGGTTAAAATCTACAGTATTTGGGAAATAACTGCAAGAGAGGAGAGAGGAGTATTTGGTAGAGGAGAGAGTATGTTGAGAGAGAGGAGAGATAAAAAGAGGAGAGAGGAGAGAGGAGATATATCTACATTGAATAAATACAGTGATTAAAAATGAAACAATATGTGAATATATACATTTATTGTGTAATAAGTAGGGAAAATCTCATACAATATAGCTAGAGTCAGTAAATATTAAATAATACAAACTTAGGAAGGAAGACTTCTGTTCTATGTACTTTTGATTCCATAATGAACTAAAATAAAAAGTTATGTATTAGTATAGAATGGTTAAACAGAAATTTAAAACAACTACAAACTCTTACTAAATAGTACTTTTTTATTAATTATTACCTTATCATCAAAAATTGACTGTTAATCGGATGTTTTTGTAGCTTTTCGTGTCTTACGTTGTTGAGTCCTTACCCTTCTAGCTTGTCTTTGAGCGGACTGTCGCTGCATGTTTCTTCTTTTTAGAGCAAGTTCTTTACGAGCACACTCGATAGAAATTGGTGTGTTTACCTGTCGTAGTTGATATTGTCGTTGTTGTAATACATAATGTAATCTCTGAATATCTGACGTAACATCATTCCCTAAGAGCTTTAATGTTAGAAAAGATTCAGTTCGAAAACTATTTAGCTGCTCTATCAAGTCTTTCTGTATGAATTTACAATTGTTTGAGATAATTCGCACTCTCTCTTCAATTTTCTTATTGCATATGTTTTGTAGAAGTATCAAGTCCTCTTGAGTCAAAGATTTAGGCTGAGTTTCTGATTCTGTGTTGTTAACTATTTCCATTTTTTGTCATTGAATCTGAAAAAAAACAAAAAAAAACAGATGATTAATTTTGTTCAGTTGTTTTAGTATAATAAATAATATATGAGTAAAAACTGTAATTTATTAAGTTTTTACCTTGATGCTCTTCTAATAGCTGTAGTAGATGTTGCTTCTCTGATAGCTGTTGTAGAACTGGATGCTTTCTGTGTGAAAACTATGACTCTTATATAGCTAAAGTTGTACTGATTAAACCCTATGAACACCATCTCGTGTCAATCTCTATGAATCAACATTTGTTCACGCGAAGGAAAGTCAATTGTTTCGCGGGAATAAATGAATTATTTTCACGCGAATACAAACCAATGCTTTCGCGGGAATAACTAAATAATTTTCACGCGAATGGAAACCGTTGCTTTCGCGGGAATAAATAATTTATTTTCACGCGAATAGAAACCAATGCTTTCGCGGGAATAAAGAATTTATTTTCACGCGAATAGAAACCAATTCTTTCGCGGGAATAAATAATTTATTTTCACACGAATAGAAACCAATGCTTTCGCGGGAATAAATACTTTATTTTCACGCGAATACAAACCGTTGCTTTCGCGGGAATAAATACTTTATTTTCACGCGAATAGAAACCAATGCTTTCGCGAGAATAAATGATTTTATTTCCCGCGGATGAAAGTCAATGTTGTCGCGGGAATAAACACTTTATTTTCACGCGAATGGAAACCGTTGCATTCGCGGGAATAAATACTTTATTTTCACGCGAAAGCATTGGTTTCTATTCGCGTGAAAATAAAGTATTTATTCCCGCGAAAACAACGGTTTGTATTCGCGTGAAAATAAAGTATTTATTCCCGCGAAAGCAACGGTTTCCATTCGCGTGAAAATAAACTATTTATTCCCGCGACAACATTGACTTTCATCCGCGGGAAATAAAATCCTTTATTCCCGCGAAAGCATTGGTTTCTATTCGCGTGAAAATAAAATATTTATTCCCGCGAAAGCAACGGTTTCCATTCGCGGGAAATTAAATCATTTATTCCCGCGAAGGCAACAGTTTGCATTCGTGTGAAAATAAAGTACTTATTCCCGCGAAAGAATTGGTTTCTATTCGTGTGAAAATAAATTATTTATTCCCGCGAAAGCATTGGTTTCTATTCGCGTGAAAATAAAATATTTATTCCCGCGAAAGCAACGGTTTCCATTCGCGTGAAAATTATTTATTTATTCCCGCGAAAGCATTGGTTTGTATTCGCGTGAAAATAATTCATTTATTCCCGCGAAAGCATTGGTTTCTATTCGAGTGAAAATAAAATATTTATTCCCGCGAAAGCAACGGTTTCCATTCGCGTGAAAATTATTTAGTTATTCCCGCGAAAGCATTGGTTTGTATTCGCGTGAAAATAATTCATTTATTCCCGCGAAACAATTGACTTTCCTTCGCGTGAACAAATGTTGATTCATAGAGATTGAGACGAGATGGTGTTCATAGGGTTTAATCAGTACAACTTTAGCTATATAAGAGCCATCGTTTTCACACAGAAAGCATCCAGTTCTACAGCGACTAACAGAGGAGTAACATCTACTACAGCTATTAGGAGAGCAACAAGGTAAGAAGCACTAAAATAATTATTTTTTTTAATTAATTGAAACATCTAGGTTTTTGAATCTTAGTTTTTAAAAACAATCTTTTAATAAAACAATAGTTTCAGTATATTTACATCATTAAACTAAGTTCTTTTACTTTTTGCAGGTATGATGACATCACACTCCAAAGCACTTCCTAAGCTCCATATTGAACCAATCACAGCTACCAACAACACTAACGCTATTTCCACTACAACCATCATTTCCACCACCAACGGCATTCACATTGATGATAGAAGATCCAATCCTAACACCTTTGATGATACATTTTCTCGCTCAAACACCAATGCTCATGCTGATATAGCAATGAACCATCATGTAGTTTCAGCTGACTCTCCTTTGAGTCCCACGCCGGACTACACATATTTGCATGAGAACAGTGAAGTCAAACGAATGGAGGATATCAAAAAACCGACAGTGACATTATCTCAAGCTTCAATTTCCTTTTTATTCAGCAACAGCAAGAATAATACCGTAAACAAACTTAGAGAGTTTGAATTGCTCGAGATGGGTGGAATAATGACAGGAGCTATGCAGAAAGGAATGTTGGAAATCGGAAATTTTGTGAGTTTGTTGGATTTACCAATTCCTACGATATTGGAGGTTTTCGATGTTAATTACGTTGAAGATTATGGTATATTGGACTATGAATATGTTTTAAAAAACAATCATCGAATTCGAGTCAAGTCACTGATTGACAAAGAACTTACGATGGAGCTACAGGAACTTGATCCCGGCTCTTCACAAATCCTAGTGTACATGGGAAAGCTAGAAGAAAATCAACCCGATCTACGTATTGTAGGAGATAATCATCGTCATCAAGGGCTAAAACAACGAGTTATAGCCAAAATCTTGAGAAAAAAATCATTGAAACAGTTGCAAGCATACTTTGATATCATCACTTTCGATAATATTCCTGTCAACACTCTTCTGACATTCACTAGACTTTCAGTTTGGAAAAATTTGAAGTCGAAGCAGCGAAAACGAAAACAAGATACATCGCCTTTACGTATCACTCACACTGTCACTTACAGATACATGATGAATGACGGATCTTTGATGACTGGGAAGATTGTTGTCCCTCCTGAGAACGTTTTGAAGATCAAAAATCATGAATGTGGTATGATGCACTATAAAAGTACGATGACAACTGAAAGCGGCACAAAGAAACACATTCTCACGATTCTGAGTGTTGAAGAAGCTTTAATGCTTCTATCTACTTCAAGTGAAAAAGAAGGAATAGCTTTCAGACTTTCTCTATTTGATGATGCTGAGCTGATGAAAAGTTATGATGATGATGTTGCTGCTGATGATGCTGCTGATGATGATGATGATGACGATGATAACATCGATGCTTATACCGATGAAGAAGATGATAATATGACGGATGATGACTCTAAGAACAACAAATTTGAGGAAAAAGATGAAGTTGTCGACAATGATAGTGAGAAAAGCAATGAAGATGTTGACAATCACATTTCAAGCGAAGCTAGCAGGATTTCAATATCGGAAATTTAATTAAGGTATGTTAATCTTCACTAGTAATAAGTAACTACTAATAGACGTATTTTTTACCATAGTATAATGTAGTTGTTATAACGACATCTATGTATGCTTTTAGATAGAATACGTGTACAAGTGAATGACCGTCGACTCGCCAAAATCTATCAGCAACAACTCATGAACATTAAATTACATATTATTTGTATTGTGTAATAATTTGTATATATTTAGTGTAATAAAGTATTTTATTCATATTTAACATTAGTTATTTAGCCAATTTGTAAAACTTTCGGGGCTACAACTCTAAAATGTTACAAAAATTTCAATGTTCCGACACAAAAATAAATATTTCAAGTTATCGTCTCATTTTTCAAAAATGTTAAGACAACTCCCATTTATAATTTCTCAACTTCGTTTTTGAAAGAATATGTAAAAGTTGTTGGCACATTGTGTCAAAATGATAAGACAACTCCGCTTTTGCACAAAAAATTGTGAAAAATGTTTTATAATTTGTTTGAGAAACCAAAACAGTAGAAGACTTTTTACAACCGCAAGCATTATACTTTAGGTTTTACAGTTTTGTGAATTGGGTGTTGATAGTTTGTCACGATATGACATAATAATTAAGTAATTATAGTCTTTTTCATAACAATGCTATAGATTCAGTAATACAGATGTGAAATTTACTGTTTCATCACTTGAATGCAGTATGAAGGTAGTTGATGTAATATTTATTTTGTAATATTATGCAAAGTAATACAGTAAGAATGAAGCATATGGAGTTCTCAACCACAAAACAAATAAAAATAATGCATTAGGGTAAACTAATGACAGAACAATTTTACATGAAGTGTATACATGTGAATAAAGTATTCATAAAAACACAGACTATTGTCTGTATATATAATATATATATATAGAGAGTATTTATAAAAAACAGTCTATTAACTATATATTTTGTGGTAAGAAATTGTAAAATAGGATAGTTGCATAAAGTCTATGGTAAACTAATGACAGAACATTTTTTACATGAAATGTATTCATAAAAACACAGACTATTGTCTGTATATATAATATATATATATAGAGAGTATTTATAAAAAAAAAACATCCTATTCACTATATATTTTGTGGTAAGAAATTATAAAATAGGGTAGTTGCATAAGACCTATTCCAGAGCCATGATAATATTAAAAAATATAGTGAAATAAAAATTTTAAAACTCACCTAAGAGTGCAGTTAGTACAAGAACTTCTTCTTGAGAAAAGTCTGAGTTTTTCTGCATTTTTCGTCTAATAGACGCTAATTTCAATTTAACACAATCATTAAAACCCTTTTTTTTCAGTCCATCTTTTATATTCAAAATTAATTTAAGTGAAGTTAAATCAATTTTCTTATCATCAATCTTTTGGCTTTCTTTTAAATCTACTTGGGTTTGAGGTTTAACTGTTATAGTATTAGATTCTAAAACACTGGTTTTTGGACTGCACTGTGAACTAGCAACAGAAATTAAGTCATTATTACTTTCTTCAGTTTCTGAAAGATCAGAATCTGAAGATATAAGTGCTCTCATTTTTTTACATTGGTTTTTAATCAAAAGTTTTCGATCTTCAGCAGCAGGTTTTTTAGCTATCGCCAACCATTTACTCCCTAATTCAAAATCTAGAACAATGTTTTCAGAAAAATAACCTTCTATTGGATAGAGATACACTAACGCAAATTTTTTCGGAAAAGTAATATCCATAAGTAATTCAGAATATTTTCTATTAATAAATAAAACAAAATTATTGTAACTAGCAATATCAACAATAAAAAACATTTTAGTTTTTAAAATACAACTATGTTGCTGAAGATCTCTCAAAGTTGTATGCGATTTTCCACATAAACAATAATAAATAAACAAGTGAGCACAAAAATGTCTTGAAAGAACTCGGCCAGGCTCATGCAATCCCCCTAATTTAAACTTCTTACCACAAAATATACAAGAGACGTTGTTTTTGTTTCCTTTCAGTGCTTCACTCAACATCTTTGTGCCATATGCGATCAACAGCAATGAGAGCACTGAAAGGAAATACCTAGGGCTTTTGTTATCAATATCTACAAACAAAATAAACAAATTCTCATCATATATAGATAACTTTCTTAAGCATGGTATATGTATATATAAAGATAATGCATGTCACTTACACTTAAAACACTCTCTATCTTCTTTTATATTTCCGTCTAGAAGGCTTAATTCTTTATACTCCCTTAATTCAGGATTCTCTGCTTGAACTAAAATAGAAAATACGAATGTAGTTATGCTATTTTTTTGAAAAAATTCGAAAAAATTTTTATAAATTGAATAAGTATATAGTAAGTAATATTTTCGTCATACTTACATTCAAATGTGTTCCGTTCATAGTACAGGAAGTTTTCGTTCTTCCCAACACATTGCTTACTTCCTATGAATCGTGAAGATTCTTTTTCTACAAAAAAATAACATAGTAAATGTAAAGTCATTATTATTGTACCTACAGACAAATTTACATTTTTCATAAAACAGAAAAACTTACTCATAGCAATATGCGTGCTAGCTTTGCTCTTTTCCGTCTTCTCTTCATCTTCAAAACACTCCTCCAACCACCTTAGTGTTTCATCATCGGTAGAACTTAATAAAACAATAAATCCAGATTGTAATTATTTAAAAACTCTATATAATACAGTTGAATATTGAATAATAAAGTTTCAATAATATACTTACATAGCACTGAAATCTATTTCGTCTATATTTATTTCTAATGCAACATTTGAGGATGTAGACCTACAAGTAATATATATATATATACATTTGTATAAATTTATAAATGTAACTGCAACAAAATTGTAAAAGATAGTATAAATAACTTACTCATTTGTTGTAGGGATATTGCTAGCCATTGTTGTTTTGCAGAGTAATACTTAAAATGAAGTATAAATGAAAACTGATACTGTTTAAAAAAAATAGTTTCTCTTATATACAAAACATTGAAGTCATTTATCAAGATTAATTTGTAGACTGATTTTCTGATTATTACTATGATAAATGATATTGTTTTTTAAAAAAGTGGAAGACGATTAGGAAGTTGGTTAAAAAAAATAGGAAGATAGAGATTAAATAGTTTAATAAGCTTAACCACCACAAACACTCCTGTAAACTGTCTTTCCATCTAGCTAAAATTTCTGAATGTAGAGCGTTGGATAAACAAATTTTACAACCTCTTTTAAATATAACTAGCTAGGATGAAACTTACATTTCATTTGAATGACACCTCACATCCTTCAAACATATTTTTATAGCAACAATTTTCATATAGACACATCAACAGCAAAACAATGATGCAGTGTAGTTCCATCTTTATATCATCAGACAGTAAATTAATATGTGAGAGCTTCAATTATAGTTTACACCATTAAGTATGAGTTCGGAATGTAATAAAATACTTTACAGGTACTGATAGCATTTAATAACTAGTTCAATTGCAGTTTATTGATATACTCTACTATAACACACACTACCACAAACAATCATATAGACACATCATCAGCAAAACAATGATGTTGTGTAGCTCCATCTTTATATCATCAGACAGTAAATTAAAATGTGAGAGTTCCAATTATAGTTTACAACATTAAGTATGAGTTAGGAATGTAATAAACACTTTAAAGATATCTGATAGCATTTAAATATGTATATGTAGACAAAACAGCTTCCTAAAAATAGAAAATATACTATGTATGTTGATACATTATTATTTCACACAAAAAACAATGAGATATTTTAAAAAAAGTAACAGTCTAACTAATAAAACAAGTGGATAAAGTCATGCTTTGCTCATGTTTTTTAGATGATAGCGGAGATAGCTAGGATTAAAAGTAAAACCACAAATCCGTTTTGGTGGAAGGCTGTATCTATATTAACTAATATGTAATGAAACAATAAAAAACAGGAGATGGATGCAATCAAGTTCTCTTCCTTTTTAGGTTGAATTCGACCTATAATTCCATCATCTATGGATGTTTGTTGTTTTTGTTTTAAATAGAAATAGCATGATAATAAATAGTGCTTAGGTGTAACTAATGACTTTTCTCGAGCGACACACTTGATATTGAAAAGATCAAAACATATAGGATTAAGCGAGATGATGATTAATGTCTTTTCTGGAATGAGTTTATTAGTAAAATGACACTTGCGGGACACTTGCGCTATATTATAATTAATTACTTTTTAAAAATGACGTGGTAACATTACGTCGACTGAAATAATGCCTAAAACGTCTCGCATAAATTTTGATCTGACTGAAAATGGACTGAAAACCTTCAAGGTGCGTAAAAATTATCGTAACTCGCTATAACGGATATTCTAAGAAATATTTATTTTCTCGTTGGTAACTTGACGTAAAATATTTTGTAACGGATGTCACATGATCTCAATCGCTTTTTTTCAACTTAAACACTTAGTTACTCGTAAACATTTGATACTCGCTTGATTTCTTTGATAACAGTAATATCCCAATTGTGTTTATCGTAAATATTTCAAAAACGGATATTGCGCGTTTCAGTTGGTTTTTCCTGCTAAATCGCTTAGTTACTCGTAAACATTTGAAAATTGTTTGATTTTTTCGCTGATAAAACATGTTGCAAGTATCTTTTACCAAATATTACCGTGATTTTCAATCAGTTTTCCTTACTAGATTACTTAATTACTCACCAACGTCCATAATTGTTTTTATTAATCATTGTTGCAAAGCAATGCTGTATTTAAATAATATTACTACGTTTCCAACCAATTTCCTTACTGAATTACTTAATTACTCGCCAGTATTTCATAATTTCTTTCACTAATAATTACAAATAATATTGTAAATAAATAATTTACCAGGGATATTTATGCTCAAGTCTCCTCTCTCTCCTCTAAACACTCTCTCTAGATATATACAAACACAGTTATTTTTATTGTACCTTGCGGAAAAACACCCCCTAAAACTTGTTTTTAGGCTGAGTCTTATGGGTTATTTTAGGGGGAGTATCAGTCCTGGGAGTAGATACTAAATTGACACAAATTTTTTTCATATGAATTTAAAACTTAACTAATGTAGTTTTTTTACCAAACATCAGTACATCAAAAACATTATTGTAAAGGTATATTATATAGGAAGATTTTCCATACTTATTATGTAATAAATGTATATAATCATATAATGATTAATTTTTGATCAATATATTTATTCAATGTAGATATATCTCTTCTCTCCTCTCTCCTCTCTTTCTTCCTCTCTCCTCTCTCTCTTTCTTTATCTCAAGATACCATATGTATGTATACATTGATTATCATTACAAGTTGTAGTGCTTTGTATTACTTAGTATTTACTGACTCTAGCTATATTATATAGGATGATTTTCCCTACTTATTATGTAATCAATGTATATAATCATAAAATGTTTCATTTTTGATCAATATAGTTATTCAATGTAGATAAAACTCCTCTCTCCTTTCTCTCTCCTCTCTCCTCTCTGTCTTCTCTCTCCTCTCTCTCAAGATACCATATGAGTTCAAATTATGTGAAAAAAGTATCAAAACTTAAATGCCATACATTCAAAATCTAGATGCCATATGAGTTCAAATCAAGTAAAAAAATAATCAAAACTCAAATGCCACTTAAATGCCATTCAAACGCCACTCAAGTACCCCTCAAGTAAAATACAATATAAACTCGGCGAATTCATCCAACGTCGTAACCCATTGCCTCAACCCCAAGGCCAGAACCACAAAAAAACACTTGGTAGGGAGATCTGCTCATATATTACTACTCATGACTCTCTAAGTAACCAGATATGCTTGCTCAGCTCGGTGGAGTTTCTTTTGATGGCAGTATTAAAAAATGTTTTGTGGTTTCTATATCTAGTTTTAAATTCTCCTTCGGTTAGGCCAACATATGTTTCGACTTTGTTATTAGCTGTGACTGTAGCCTGGTAAATGACACTTTTAATCTGGCAGTTGCCTTCGAGGGGACACTCAGCTTCATTTCTACAGTTGCATTTATTAGTGGTGGTATTGTTGGTGTTGTTAGAGATCTTATTATTGTGCCCTTGTATGATTGTTTTGATATTGGGCATGCAGCTATAACTGAGTTTGATGGTGTTTTTGTTAAAAATATGATCCAAGGGATGGTTACTGGGGAAACACTCTTCAACTGCTTTAAGAAACTCATGCCCGATGTTGGTGGACACATTGAGGTCAAAAGGAGGGTTGTACCAGGTGATATTTCTGCGCCTTTTTCGTTTAGTATGTAAGGTGGTATGGGCGGGTTTATTTATAAATATAAAGATATATATATATATATGTTAAAACTATTGGCTGACTACAAGTTGTTTCATGTGCTAGAAAAAAAGATGGAAAAAGAGAATATTTCTAGGCACAATCATCAGGTCAGCTCTCCACTGTTAACAGTGGAGAGCCGACCTGATGATTGTGCCTAGAACTATTTTCTTTTTCCATCTTTTTTTTCTAGCACATGAAACAACTTGTAGTCAGCCAATAGTTTTAACATATTTTACTATTTTACCTTTTAGTATCTAGCTCCTCGATTTTTTCTTGTTGAGCACTGTTTTACTTGCTTCAGTCTTGACTGGTCTTTCCATCTCTCGGGCAACTAATATTAATAATTAATTATTTATTATTTATTTAGTTGATTGTTTCTATTTAGTCTAAGCCACTGTGCACATCTTGTACCCCAGTCATACTTTTACTTACTTATTTACTTATATATATATATATATATATATATATATATATATATATATATATATATATATATATATATATATATATATATATATATATATATATATATATATATATATATATATATATATATATATATATATATATATATATATATATATATATATATATATATATATATATATATATACATATATATAAAGTAAAAAAGTCTTCTACTGTCTTGGTTTTCAGACAAATTACAAAAAATTTCACCATTTTTTTAAAAACTGAGTTGTCTTAACATTTTGACAAAATGTGGCAATAACTTTTAATAGTTTTTTCAGGACGAAACCTAGAAATTATAAAGGGGAGTAGCCTTAACATTTTAAAAAAATGTGACGATAACTTTGAATATTTAATTTTTGTGCATAAACATTGAAATTTTGTAATATTTTCGGAGTTGTAAGCCAAAAACTTTTACAAATTGACTAAGTTTCCGATGTTAAATATGAATAAAAATACTTTATTACGCTAAATATATACAAATTTTTGTACAGTACAAATTATATATAGTTCAATGTCTATGAGTTGTTGCTGATAGATGTGGCGAGCCATCACTTTTCACCCGCTCAACATCATCAAATGGGGAAAATCTGAAAGCCATTCCTTTTTTTTCACTATAAGTAGATAGTAGCATTAAAGTTTCTTCAACACCCAGAATCGTGAGAATGTGTTTTTTTACTCTGTTTTGAGTTGACATCGTGCTTTTATAGTGGATCATGCCACATTTATGATTTTTTATCTTTAAAATGTTCTCAGGAGGGACGACAATCTTTCTGGTCATCAAAGATCCATAATTTGCCATATATCTGTAAGTGACAGTGTGAGTGATATGCAGAGGTGATGTGTCTTGTTTTCGTCTTTGCTGTTTCAACTTCAAATTTTTTGAAACTGAGAGTGTAGTGAATGTCAGAAGAGTGTTGACAGGAATATTATCGAAAGTGATGGTATCAAAGTACGCATTCAATTGTTTCAATGATTTGTTTCTTAAGTTTTTGGCTATAGCTCATTGTTTTTCTAGTCCCTGGTGTTGGTTGCCTCCTACAATATGAAGATCGGGTTGATTCTCTTCTAGTTTTCCCATGTACACTAGGGTATGTGAAGAGCGGTGATCGAGTTCCTGTAGCTCTACCATAAGTTCTTTGTCAATCAGCGACTTGACTCGAATCCAATGACTGTTTGTTAAAACGTATTCATAATCCAAGATACCATAATCTTCAACTTAATCGACATCGAAAACCTCCCATATTGTAGGAGTTGGTTAATCCGTCAGGCTCACAAAATTTCCTATTTGCAACAGCCCTTTCTGCATCGCTCCTGTCATTATTCCCGCCATCTTGATCAACTCAAACTTTCTAAGTTTGTTCATGGTATTATTCTTGGTATTGCTAAATAAAAAGGAAATTGAAGCTTGAGATAATTTTGCTGTTGTTTTTTTGTTATCCTCTGATCGCTCGACTTCAATCTTATCATGCAGATATGTGTAATCCGGTCTGGGGCTCAAAGGAGAGTCAGCTGAATCTACATGGTGTTTCATCGTTAGATTGGAGGGAGTGTTGATGTTTGAACAAGAAGAAGATTTAGCATTAAAGGTTTGAGGGTTGTCTCTTCTATCATCAATGTGGATGCTGTTGTTGGTGGAAGTGGTGGTTGTAGTGGAGATAGTGTCGATATTGCTGGAAGTTGTACTTGGTTCAATACGTAGCTTAGGAAGTGTTTTGGAGTGTGAAGTCATCATACCTGCAAAAAAAACAAAAAAAAACTTAGTTTAATGTTGTAAATACACTGAAATTATTAGTGTTTTATTAAAAGCTTGAGTTTTTTTGAAAACTAACTTCAAAAAAACTAGATGATTTAATTAACTACAGACAAATAATTATTTTAGCACTTCTTACCTTGATGCTCTCCTAGTAGCTGTAGTAGATGTTGCTTCTCCGCTTGCTGTTGTAGAACTGGATGCTTTCTTTGTGAAAACAGTGGCTCTTAAATAGCTAAAGTTGCACTGATTAAACCCTATGAACACCATCTTGTACCAACTTTCTTTATAATATTTCTATGAATCAGCATTTTTTGACGCAAATGAAGACCAATGCTTTCGCGGGAATAAAACAATTATTTTTCACAGGACTAAAAACCAATGCTTTTGCCGGATTAAAAGAAGTATTTTCAACCGAATAAAAAACAATGTTTTTGCTGGAATAAAAAATTTATTTCCTCGTGAGTAAAAACCAATGCTTTCACAGCAATGAAACAGTTATTTTCACACGAGTAGAAACCACTGCTTTCGCGGGAATAAAAAATGAATTTCCGCATGAATAAAAACTAATGCTTTCGCGGAAATAAAACAGTAATTTTCACGCGAATAAAGAACCATGCTTTCGCGGGAATAAAAAACGACTTTTCGCGTGAATGAAAACCAATGCTTTCGCGGGAATAAAAAAGTCATTTTCACGCGAGTAAAAACCAATGCTTTCACGTGAGTAAATAAGTTGTTTTCATGCCAGTAAAAAACAATGCTTTCGCAGGAATAAAAAATGAATTTTCGCGTGAATGAAAACCAATGCTTTCGCGGGAATAAAACATTTATTTTCACGCGAGTAAAAATCAATGTTTTGCGGTAATACTAACTAAACTTCCAAATGAATAAAAAAACCAGTGTTGTCGCGGGATTAACAAACTTATTTTCACGCGGATAAAAAACAAGGTTTTTTGCGGGAATGTTGGATCCATGTGACGATTTTTTGCATTCACGTGAAAAAATAAACTTTTATTCATTGCTATTTGCGTGAAAAATGAGGTTGTTTTTCAGGTTTTATTCACGTGAAAAATAATGATTTTATTCCCGCGAAGGCATTAGTTTTTCTTCGCGTGAAAAAAAGCTGATTCAAAGACATATTATAAAAAAGGTTGGTACGAGATGGTATTCATAGGGCTTAATCTGTTCAACTTTAGCTATTTAAGAGCCACTGTTTTCACACAGAACGCATCCAGTTCTACAACAGCAAGCAGAGAAGCAACATCTACTTCTACTACTACCACATTGACTAAATCTCTCAGCAACAAGGTAGAACTCGATAAATGATAGTTTTTTTTACTCATGCATTATTTATTATACTAAAACAAATAAAAAATCAATCCTCTGTATTTTTTTTAGATTTAGTCATAAAAATGGAAATAGTCAACAACACAGTATCAGAAACTCAGCCTAAACCTGTGAATGAAGAGGAATTGATGCTTCTACAAAGCGTATGCAATAAAAATTGAAGAGAGAGTGCGACTTTTCTCAAACAATTGTAAATTCATACAGAAAGACTTGATAGAACAGCTAAATAGTTTTCGAACTGAAGCTTTTCTAACAATAAGTCTCTTAGGGAATGATGTTTTATCAGGCATTCAGAGGTTACATTATCTATTACAACAACGACGACATCAACTAGAGCAGGTAGACACACCTATTTCTATTGAACATGCACGTAAAGAGCTTGCTCTAAAAAGGAAAACTATAGAGCGAGAATCCACTCTAAGGAAAGCTAGAAGAGTAAGGACTCAACAACATAAGGCACAAGGAGCTTCAAAAAAATCCGGTTAACAGACAATCTCTTGGTGATAAAGTAGGAATTAATAAAAAACACTATTTAGTAGGAGTTGAAAAAATAAAAAAGTTTGTAGTTGCTATACATTTCTGTTTAATCACTCTATACTAATACATATATTTTTATTTTAGTTCATTACAGCGTTTAAAGTACATAAAATAAAGGTCTTCCTCCCTAAGATGTATCATCAGCACATCAAAGATGTTATTGTAAAGGAGACGATAATGTATTGGTTGTCATTACAAATTGTAGTAGTTTGTATTACTTATTCCTATGCAATATAGAGCAGACACCACTCATTGAGATATTGACAATTGTAGATATATCCAAATAGATGAATACTTAACTACATCTATTTTTTTATATGTAGACTCAATTTCGAATGCTGATGATATATAGTCTCAGGTGAATAAATGAAGTTATAGTACATTGTATTACACAAAATTTACTTTAAAACCATTTTTATACAATTATTTCCCAAATACTGTAAATTTTAACCATACAGAGGACTAATTTGATGATTTTCCAAGATACATTGTAAAGGAAAAGACTATGCATTGATTGTCATTACAAGACGTAGTGCTTTGTATTACCTAGTCTTCACCGACTCTAGCTATAATAAATGGGGAGATTTTCCCCTTCTTATTATGTCATAAATGTATATAATCATATATTGATTTATTTTTATTCAATTTATTTATTCAATGTAGATATAAATATACCCATAAATATGTACATGAGTGTTCAAAATTTACATGCCATACGAGTTCGAATTATGTAAAAAAATTATCAAAACTCAAATGCCATACATTCAAAATTTAAATGCCATATGAGTTCCAATTGGTAAAAAAGTTATGAAAACTTAAATGCCATACATTCAAAATCTAAATGCCATATGAGCTCAAATTAAGTAAAAATAATTATCAAAACTTAAATGCCACTTAAATGCCACTTAAATGCCATACAATATTAACTCGGCAACTCTATTCAACGCCGTAACCCATTGCATTAAGCCCGGGATTCAATCCACAAAAAAAACACTTGGTAGGGAGATCTGCTCATATATTACTATTCATGTGATAAGAAGTCCCTGGTGTAAAGGAAAATGAATAGGTAACAATGCCAAGGGCTACTTTTTTGTCGTATTATAATATTAATCTACATAAATAAATGTTAATTGTGTCTATATGTCTGCGTATACGTCTGTGTCTCTTCCTGCTATCTCTGTATCTTGCATCTTGCAATCATGGTATGCTTCATCAATGGTTGCGCCTGAGGTCCCTCTATTATGTATTTAAACAGCAAAATAGTAGGAGAACTTCTCATATTTTTTCCTGGTCTTCTACTGCGATGAGAGTTCAATGTATCGAAGAGTTTTATGCTTCAACGTATAGCCTTTGCTTACACATTATATCTGTTTCCTCGTGTATTTCTTACTTACTACTAGCAACAAAAAACATTTTTTGTATCCTAATGCAGTAGAATCTTGAGGAAATGTTTCAAAGGCATATAAGGAGTTTTTATTGACGCCATTTATGTCTTGCATTTTTTAGGGAAGGCAAACGTTCTGTGCCTTCATGTCGCTATAAAACAGCAAAAGAGCAAGGGCAATAAATTTAATTTGGACTTCGTACATAATAAAAAGCTGGTTTACCTACTCAAATGCTCAGTGTCTGCTTTCCTTGTTTTTCCCAGGCACTTCTTTTAAAATATACTCAATCTGTATTTTTTCTCATATTTTGGCTCAACAGCTTTTTGCTTAGTCAGATTACTTCTTTTCCTATTATTCTCAGATTTTGTTTGTAAAACTGCGTGATTTAACTGTGTATATGCATTTTACATGCTGATAAACATTTTTCCTGCAAGAAATTTGCTAGTTCTTTTTCATTGTTTAAAGTCAATTTTTTTCACAATGTTCTACTCTATCTTAACTGGGAGTTTAGGAAGATGTACCAGTTATACATTAACATGGAAGTCAATTTTAATAGAGTATTAGAAATGTAACCTATGAAGATATTGTCAATAATACTAAAGTTCTACAGTTTGTAAAAACAATAAATATAGTTTACTATTATTTGTAAATACTTGCATAGCACTGCCTTACCTACAGTTAAACGTCGAGTTTGCCTGGCCCAGCTGCAGCATTGCAGGTCTAACTTTTACTACAAAAAAAGAAAGCTCTATTAACGTACAACTTCAAATCTGCAAAAATGGAAACGTACCATCAACAGGCAATGTATAAGAAGTTTCTTGAGATAATAAGTTGTTATAAAACTCACAAAATTGACAACAAAAAGCTTTATGTTGCTCTAAGTACAATTTTTGATAAGTGTGTCTGGTTGATAGTGTTAGTGAACATGGCTACTTTTAAAATCTTAAATACTAGTTATAAAATTGTCACTTAAAATATAAATAAAAACGCACATGAATTTTTTTCTCTTGGTATTTTAAGAAATACAGTAATAGCCCAGTTCTTAAGAATCAGGAGAGAAAAAAAACAACACTTATTGAAAATACAAAATGGATGATAAAACGGGCTGAGCTCCAGTTTATATTTGAAATTAATGATACTTTAGCTTTCCTTTATCACATCGCAGTCATATCCACACAGTTGCTCGAGCAGTAATGGTTACTAAGGAAACGAAACTGTTAGGAAAGTGTTGACTTAATAAAAAAAACAGGTTTTATCGTTCAAATACTTTTAATATCTTGAACTCTTTGACAAATATATCTTTACAAAAGGAAGCACTTGACTCACCCAATAGCCAGTTATATGACTGTTTTTAGCTAATACAGAAAATTATCCAAGATGAACAGGACCAATTTTCATCATGAGACTGCACAATATGAATAATGAGCAATTTGCTGCAGTATTATTTTGAACGAGTGTATCTGATTCCTAGCAAGCAAGGTGTTTGGTTTATGGGAATTTGGCAAAAAAATCATTTCAAGTTAAAACAGTCATTTTCATCAAAAATGAGAATTCTTATAAAAAATAAGAAGCTAACACTAAAATGTGATTACCTTTCCTTAGACTACCCATAGAAACTTACGATTTGTGTATTTTGGCAGATAAATGAGTTGTCTCCTTTATTTTTTACCTCATAAAAACTAAACTGCCATGCCATTTCCTTCATATGCGTTTTTAGTAGGCACTATAAAACTTCTCTATTGTAGCTTATATAAATTATATACATAGTATGATACCGAATTATCTGCGATCACCGTCTGTCTATAAGGCATTGAATTTTTGCATGCAGTTGCATGGTTTCGTTCATGCGTTCTCTGACCCTGCATTAGTTTTTTGTTATGTATGTTGTTATGGTTCTTGAAGTTAGACGTGAAGGAGTAGCTAATCCTAAGGGTGATATTATAAAATTTCTTGTTCAATATTTTGTTTTTGTTGGCGTGTTTATTCATGAGATTCATAAGCTTCTGGCCAAAGTAGGTTCTCAAATTTTTCTTGGAAGTTTGTCTACAACATGTCAATTTTCTTTTTCTGTTGCCCTTTCTGGTAGCACTGTAATTGAGTGATTTGTTTTCTACCTGGTACTTGCAATTGAATGGCATGTTTAGGGTCTTCTGGTACGAGCATACTACCCTAATAAATATACTTTTGTTCGATGAGATGTTACTTAATTTGTTTGCGGATACTTTTAGTCAAGTTTTTTTTACTCATGTAGTGGGTTGTTAGATTTGGCCTTAATGTACATGATAGTGTTTCCTGGTTTGGTGTATGGCTGATATGTGCTGTTGCTCAGAACTGTTGTGATGTCTAGGAAGTCAAATGCTTTCCTATTTGCATCAATGGTGATTTTGAGGTCTAGGGGACTTTATGGTTTCACATACATGCTGTTTGATCTTATTGTAATAGATTTGCACAGTGCAGCTTTCTTATCTCAGCCAGTGCTATTACCAACATATCTCTTCCAAATAAAGGACGCTCACTGATGGCTACGCTTGGATACCCACAGAGTACAGCTGACCTGCCGCTCCCCTGGCCAAGCCTAAGAAAGGATTTCCCGCCACTCATATGCATTATTTATAACTTATTAGTTAGTTCTAGTGCACCAGTTTATGCTTGCCTTTCATGCCTCGCTGGGGGCATTTTCCTTAACCAACCATCTGTATCTATTATTAGTTGATTTTTTATCTTATATAAATATACTTGCATGCCGCCCAGCCAGTTAATTTTTAGGCAGCTGTTGGACAGTGCTCAGCCAGACGCTCAGAGAGTAGGAGCGACACAGAAGCAGCGGAGGACTTAGAAGTCACTAGCAAATGAAATGTTTGGATCAGTTTCACGTTGAGTATTCACTCGACCCTTGCCCATAGTACTATCCTTCCTTATCTATGCTTGTGTCAACCATTCACTTTCATGCGTTATAAGTAGACATTGTTGTTTTTGTGTGGGTAATAATAAACACTTGTTACCTCCAACTCCGTGCTTTCTGTGAGGCCGGTTGCCTGAACACAGTTGCGCCTGCTCTATAGCAGCATCTGGTTGTATCTAGCACGAGAGATAAACCACCAAAGCTTTGCCACTCTACTGCTATGCTGCCATTACAGTAGAAACAAAGCCGGACAGTATAGCACTCTTGTATGTACCAGTAACGATCAACCTCATATACAGGGAAACCATTAGATTGTTACCCTCGCCTTGGTAGTTCATCACTGGCAGGGAAGTCATCATGTCTATGTAGAGGCCAATCATAGTTTTAAGCCTGGGCAAGAGTAGCAATAATATGTACATCCCGCCTAGCTCACAGGTTTCTGCTGCATCAAAGCTGCCAATGGTCGCATCAAATGATTCTTTGCTGTTTTTCGTTCTTCATGGTTGCCCTTGGTGGAAAATCAAAAACTTCTTAGCATGGATGATCACACAGCTGTGCTCAGGTGTTGTGGTTTTGTATTGTAATGAGTTTTACCAGTCACCACATTTGACCATTACTTAACTAAGGCTCGCCTGACAATCTGCAGGCTTCAGCCAAGCCTAATTGAGCAATGTATCAAGCCCAGGATTGATTACAGTCAACATAAAAGCCAAATACTAATATAATAGAGATTTATTGCTATACTGACTCTGTACAAGTCCATACCGGCTATGCATCATTTTATACCTGCAAGGGTAGTTTTCTCATGCGAGCAAAAATGGCCTTCGGAGACTTCAGAACAAAACTTAGCTGAAGGACCTCTAGGACCTGAATTCAGACAGTTACCATCTTCAGATGTTTAGACGTCAAGAACTGAGGCCGCAGAAGACCTAAATCTTTGAGGGAAAATAAGTCATCCCTACCACTCGCTGAGATGTCCACTGAGTCTTCAATTACTTCTGGGCATCAATTCCTTTTAATCCATTAGTTGTCACATCATGGAATGATATTTTTATCTGTTATGTAATTGATACAATTGTGTTAGTCTTTTATATGACTGGAGTGTTTGACAATCTAGGTCAAGCACTTCCTTCCACTTCTTGTGTCTCTGCTTATATAAGCAGAGCTTTCTTTCATTTCATTGCATTACAACCTTTTGTGTTGCATCTCACTATAGTGTTGCCGTTATTTGTTATATATGATGATAAATGGCCTATTTTACCCAAAAGCTACGTGTTTATATCTGAGCCATGGCTGTGCCACATTTGTTGAAGTCAATGATACACCGGTTGAAATAGTTGTAACCGCCATTTCAGCATGGGGGTCACCTCTGGGGAGAGGTTGAATGTCTATTGTCAGACCTTGAGTGGCTGACTGCTTAGTTCTACTGGCAGAGAGCAGTTTGCCCAGTGACAACGCTAGTGGACAAGTACTCGGCCCCTAACATCCACTACAATAATTTGATGTGAAATTCCAGCAATTGGGTGATCAATGTTTGCATGATAGATCAATAGAGTTTATATCAACTTGAAAACAAAACTTTGAATTAGCTCGGATAACCAGTGTTGAAACACAAGATGGATACTGTGTACAGCAGGGGTGCTCAACCTTTTGTTAGTATGGGCCATACAGCATTTCAGGAACACTATGAGGGCAACCCTATTGAAGTTTGTTTGAAACCTTATAAAATATTGATCATCAAGTTTATCAACAAACGCAAAGAATCAGATAAAAAAATTTACCACTTTACAAAACCTATGTCGGAAAGATAGTGGGAGAAAAGTCAGAGTTGATTATTTCATGTACCATGTGTATTTAGTGGGATACCTGGCATTGCTCATTTTATATCAAATATTGGGTTGAATGCCTAAAGTGACTCCTGTCAACCCTGACCAGTATCTATTGTTGGGGAAGTTAATGGCAATGAACAGCTGTTCACATCGATAAGTTGAATCAAAAAGAGACAGCACGAGAATGAAATTTGGGATATTGTTTTTGGGAAGATTTCTACGGTAGAATTTGAAAAATGGCTTCGATTCAAAGAAATCTTTCAGATTGCTGCTAGCTTGCAGATCGAGTACTTCCACTTGAATGCCATATAAAGCAAACCTGTTACATATGTCTCGCAATGCTGTACAGACATCAGATGCCCTACCCATTCAGTTTCAGAATGGCGTGAGAGCTGAACTTCGCCAGCCAACTTTTTTAGGTCAGGACTGGACCCTGCAGCACAAAATTCCAGAATTTGTTGGGCAAACCACCCACCAGTAAAAATGTTTTGGTGTCTAGCAAGTATTTCACAAACAGAAAAACTAATCTTGGTTGCTTTGTGGAATATCGCCTTACCGAGGGCAATCTTTTGTTGGTGTTGGTGCATTCAAATGAAGCTAGCAGGTCATGAACTGCTTGCTTTGCAGGTAAACATAAAAATAAAGCAAAATGGATAAAACAAATTTAATTAATTAGACCGCTCAAAAGAATATTTCATTATTCAGCTAATTTTTTGCGAAACGTTTTATCAGTATATTTTTCAAACTGTATATGTGTTGTCATAAATAAATATTAAACTTTTGAGTTTTGCTATGTTTCTGTTGCTCGCGTTTGATTCTGTTTGGATCTTTGAAATTTTCGTCTCAATTTATCAAATGCAAACAAAATTTTTGGCCCAAAAAACTCTTAGTGTGTCTACTTTCAGTCTTAAAGCTTGACAATTTTGCAATAATAAGTAACTTGATTGATATACTTCTCAAAACTTCAATGTGGGTTAATAGCGGTTAATAAATTTGGGAGGACGATACAAGTAATGATACTAATAATTGCAATAATAATAATTACAACAATAGTAATTAGTATAATGATTCCAATAAATAAACTTACAATAATAATCAAACACTTTTATTATTATTATCTTATTATTGGTATAAATCATAAACAATATATGTACATGTATGATGTATGTATAAATTATTGATATTAAAGTTTGATTGATTAATGGTTGCTGAGTCAGTAGAGATGAGCTAGTATTATTGGTTCATACAACAGTAGAAATAGTGTGACAAAGTACTCATTCACGTCAGCAACGATATAAAACCGTTCTTGTGCTTAACCAGCTTCAACAATAACCCTTTTTGGAATGCAATGATTTGTGTTATAGAAACTGAGAAGCTACACGTCTGCTTTTTTTCACTTTCTTCACTTCTTCTGATGACTGTTTTGTTCAATTGAAGATGCTAAATCACAGGGACAAATGACAAATGTCAAGCGTTTCTTATACTAGACAAAGTACTTGCAGGACTTTAAAAAGAACTTCTGCGTCTATGATGATGTCGTTCTAATTCCCATGTTTACAATTTTTACCTGTTTGCGGAAAAATCCTTCAGCAGCTTTTTTTGGAATTTGTTTAAAGTGTGCCTATGCAGTATCAATATTGAAGATGCTTTTAAAGTGCATGTTTATAATTGTCAGAAACAATAAAATACACAAGAGCGCTTATAGCTATCCAATTGCTACACTCACTTCTTTTCATGAACTTCAATTTACTAAAACCTTGGCCAATGAATTATATCTACCACAAAATGATATATTTATTTTGAGTTTGGAATGTGAATAATTAACTAACTAAATGGAACTGGTAGTTTTCTGTCAGTCGACAGTACAGTTATAAATGAGTGATCGCAGTATTGTCAGTTGTAGTGGGGTTTATTACGAATTGGCGGATGATAAAAGTGTGATATTTTAGAATCCGTGAGTCATCTATCAATAACAACAACAACAACAACAACAACAACAACAGCAATGGCGATGACAACACCTACACCATTTCCCTTCATTTGCGCTCCAAATGTGGAAAGCGTCTCTAAAGAACCTCTCGGTGATGCTGACATTGGACTGGTAATGCCCATATTGAATCCGTCTTTAGAAGTCAGCTTCTTCAGTTTTTTCCATGCCCATTATTGCATGTTGAAAAACAATACACTATCAAAACCAGTGATTGCAATAGCAATGCAATACAGATGAAGCCACTTGCCGCAACTACATCTACATATACTGAGATCTGAGGCAAGAGGAAACCCTACAGTATATACAAATAACTAATCAATGAACTTTTGAAAGGTCTGTGCAAAAGTCAACTGTCATTTAAGTTACCTGTCAAATTTAAATATATTGCAACACGACTTTAAAAATATTCAAACCAAAATGCAAAAGCAAAGTGATGAGTTCGCATACTTTTTACCTTTATGAAAATGTATATTATACCAACTAAGATGTCCAACAGGTCTGTATCCAGTACAAAACATTAAACACGCATGTGTCAACATTCAACATGTTGGTGAGCTTGCATACTTTTTCGGATTTTATCCTATTAAACTACGGCTTTTACCAGCTTTGGTGCCTGAAGGACATGTTCCTCCAGAAGACACTTGTTTACCTTTGGGAGTTAGGAGACAAGTTTACGCTGAGGAACAAGCTCATCTCAATCTCATTCACCAAAGCTTTGTTTATGAAAAAATTGTGAAAAATTGGAGAAATAAAAACTTCTCCAACTACCACAATCCCTCATCCTAGAAATAGTTGATATGGAAAAGGTTACGAGCGAAAAAGAATGTAAAACACAGTTTAAAATAATTTGCTCATAATAAAAATTGCAGCCCACAGCTTACTGCCTATTTCATTGGCGAGAGACGTGGAAATCTTTGATTGGATTCATACTTCTCTACTCATAATTTTGGAAAATGTGAGGTTCTGGATTTACTGTAGACTGAAAAATTGTCTACAACCTCTTCTCTTTAGAAGTTGTGATGATAATAAACAGTATGAATGGGCTTTACCAGAAGATTTGTCAAATGCAACAATATTATGACGCTGCTTTAAAAGAGATGTTTAATCTCAAGGACTTTTGACTTTCATCCAAAAATAAGTAAACTCAAGAGTGTGTAAAGCAGTAGAAAAGTTTTAGTTTCCAAGTATGTTTTGTTCTTTCACATATAATGGCTGCTAATAATAAGTTCAACTGTATTTACCAAACTGAATTCTTCATGATATAACAAAAATGTCATTTCCAGCTACACGACTCTCTATTATTAGCTCAAGTTAACACTCTGTCTAGGTTTGTATCACTAAACTCATGTCAGAAATACGGTTATCAAAGTTTTTCATAAACTTTGAATAATTGTCACAACTTACAACTTGGTATAGTTATACTTTTCCATCACAACTTCTCTTGGTGAAATCAAATGCCTTATCAATAGACATCAATAATACCAACGCTCAAACCAGTAAACCAGCCGGGATCGAAATCAAAAGTCATACCTATGTAACAAACTTTTGGAAAATGATAAATAAATAAACACTTGTAAAACAGACTATTCCAATACAAATTAGCAACACATACACACAGGCATACACACAAGCAGATACACGCAAACCGAAACAAACACACGTATGCAATCTTGTTTCAGCAAACATAACTGACACGGGTTTTGTCTGAATAACTATAATCACTCTTGCATTACAAACTCACTGAAAAATCGCTCCCTTTTTGCAACAACTTCACATTTCACGCTTTTGATTTTTTAAGAATTCTATAACAAATCTTCTCAAATAAACATTTTAGCTATATTTATTCTCATTTTACACTTATTTTTCATACTTGTTCCTTTCTTACTGTAGGATTCCATATTATAATCTTGCAAATTCATATTTTTTGCACTGAAATTATTCATCAATTTAATAAAATTTCTGAGTTTCACTTGGAGCTCCTTGACTTTCTGCTCGGTATAAACTATTCATAGTAGCAAAAACTCATCCAATACTAGCTTGTACTCAGTGAGGTGGATCCTGAGCCCCTGTAAGTTTGTACTCAATGAGGTGGGTCCTGAGCCCCTGTAAGTTTGTACTCAGTGAGGTGGGTCCTGAGCCCCTGTAAGCTTGTACTCAGTGAGGTGGATCCTGAGCCCCTGTAAGTTTGTACTCAATGAGGTGGGTCCTGAGCCCCTGTAAGTTTGTACTCAGTGAGGTGGGTCCTGAGCCCCTGTAAGTTTGTACTCAGTGAGGTGGGTCCTGAGCCCCTGTAAGTTTGTACTCAGTGAGGTGGGTCCTGACCCCCTGTAAGTTTGTACTCAGTTTAGTGGGTCCTGAGCCCCTGGAAGTTTGTACCCAGTGAGGTGGGTCCTGAGCCCCTGTAAGTTTGTACTCAGTGAGGTGGGTCCTGAGCCCCTGCAAGTTTGTACTCAGTGAGGTGGGTCCTGAGCCCCTGTAAGTTTGTACTCAGTGAGGTGGGTCCTGAGCCCCTGTAAGTTTGTACTCAGTGAGGTGGGTCCTGTGCCCCTGTTAGTTTGTACTCAGTGAGGTGGGTCCTGAGCCCTTGTAAGTTTGTACTCAGTGATGGGGGTCCTGAGCCCCTGTAAGTTTGTACTCAGTGAGGTGGGTCCTGAGCCCCTGTAAGTTTGTGCTCAGTGAGGTGGATCCTGAGCCCCTGTAAGTTTGCTTGCATATCTTTACTAGCTTGAGCTCAAAAAATTTCCATACTTGCTACATGTCGCTACAAAGCTTTTGATCTTCTTTACTTGCTCATAATCCAGATAGTTTCCAATTGGAAACGATGGTGCCATAGGAAAAGCTAATAAGCTGGCTAACTGTTTTGCCACCTCTCTGTAGTTTCCAAAAGAATCATCATCTTTTGTTTTTTGTCCCACCGTAATCGTTATAACCAAGAGAAAACATTTTGTTCACACAAAGCACCACTGTCTTTCAATAACTGCATTTCAGTTAAGGAGCCTGATTTTTCTTTGATCTAGTAAATGTCGTTTGCTACAGAATTTGCGATTTTAGTTAATGCCAATATATCCTTTTGTGGGTGTGTTTCCTTTTTTTTGATGTTCAGCCTGCTAAATCATTGATCCCTGACACAGGGCTTTAAACGCATCCCTCAATGGCTGAATGCAAAAATCTGATCTGAGCCCGAATACCCCATATGGTTTATTTGTTTCCACAAGAGAGCATTTATTGCCCTAAAATAAACTAGTACAAATGGTGCGAGGATAGCTTGAGTTTCACAGTAAACTTCTTAGATAAAAAGTTTTGTTATTCACCTCGGTGGTTGTTCACGGATGCTGATCACATTTTAAACTCACTCTTCACATACTTGAGTTGATCTATGATATCTTAGTGTTAATTGACCCTGACGACTAAAGAATACTTTTCCGACCTCCCTGTTTGTTGTTAGATCCGTCCAACGTTGACTAGAGAACAGTCTCAGACAATCACCTAAATGACAGCTCTTCTATGACAAGAAAAGTGTGGCACCATTTTGAGCAGAAAAAAAACGGGGCAGCCGTTAACCAAGTTACATCATATTACAGATATATCTATTCCCAAGGGTGAAATGATGGTAGTAATATATGAGCAGATCTCCCTACCAAGTGTTTTTTTGTGGATTAGATCTGGGGGTTGAGGCAATGGGTTACGGCGTTGAATGAATTTGCCGAGTTTATATTAGTAGTAATATATGAGCAGATCTCCCTACCAAGTGTTTTTTTGTGGATTAGACCTTGGGGTTGAGGCAATGGGTCACGACGTTGGATGAATTCGCCGAGTTTATATTGTATTTCATTTGAGGGGTACTTGAGTGGCATTCGAGTGGCATTTAAGTGGCATTTGAGTTTTGATTATTTTTTTACTTAATTTGAACTCATATGGCAGATAGATTTTGAATGTATGGCATTTAAGTTTTGATAATTTTTTTACATAATTTGAACTCATATGGCATCTTGAGAGAGAGGAGAGAGAAGAGAGAGAGAGAGGAGTTTTATCTACATTGAATAAATATATTGATCAAAAATGAAACCTTATAAGATTATATACATTGATTACATAATAAGTAGGGAAAATCTTCCTATATAATATAGCTAGAGTCCGTAAATACTAAGTAATACAAAGCACTACAACTTGTAATGACAATCAATGCATACATACATACATATGGTATCTTGAGAGAAAGAGAGAGGAGAGAGATTTTTTAGTTTTCTATACATTCATGTATATATGGTTAATTATGTACATATTTATGGGTATATTTATATCTACATAGAGAGAGGAGAGAGGAGAGTGGGTATATTTATATCTACATAGAGAGAGGAGAGAGGAGATCTATCTACATTGAATAAATATATTGATCAAAAATGAATCATTGTATGATTATATACATTTATTACATAATAAGTAGGGAAAATCTTCCTATATAATATAGCTAGAGTCAGTAAATACGCATATGTCCATATTCATGTACATGTGCATAAATGGACATGAATAGGTACATGTCCATATTCATGTCCATATTCATGTCCATATTCATGTCCATATTCATGTCCATATTCATGTCCATATTCATGTCCATATTCATGTCCATATTCATGTCCATTTATGTACATGTCCATATTCATGTCCATTTATGTACATACCTATGTTCATATTTATGTACATGCGCATGTCCAAATTCATGTCCATATTAACATTTTATAGCTATGTACAGAGGGGAGAGAAGAGAGGAGAGAGAGATTTTTTAGTTTTTTATACAACCATGTATATAAGGATAATTATGTACATATTTATGGATATATTTATGTCTAGATTGAATAATATACATTTATGACATAATAACTATATTGAATGCTATAAAATATGTTGGAAAATCACCAAATTAGTCCTCTAGATGGTTAAAATTTACAGTATTTGGGAAATAACTGCAAGAGAGGAGAGAGGAGTATTTGGTAGAGGAGAGAGGAGGCTTCAAAAAGAGCTACAAATAACTAATCAGTACACAACTCAGTTTATTAGGTAGTAGCGCTTCAAGGAGGTACAAACACTGATTGCTGACAAACAACAAATTTTAATGCAGATTGGGAGAGGTAGCTTTTTTTATACCCTATAATCATCCTGATTGCACAGGTTTTAATATCAATACAAAATGAATCTTCCGCCTTTAAAATATGATAAACGTTATTTTGCTATACCAGAAGAGGAGTATCATAGTTTGATGGAAAAGATCAGTGGGGCTAAATCAACCGACCAAGACAAGTTTGCGTCATCATTGTATGACAACCCGACAAAAGACAAAATGGTGAGAGATATCGAGAAAATCCAAAATATTTTGGTTGAAACGAATGAAATAGTAATGGGAATCAAAAACGAGTTGCTTGAGCGCAAAAAGACAAATGAAAATGTTCAAATCACAAAAACCTATCGGAGTGATGTTGGAAAGATTAGGGGAGAGTACAAGCAACCAAAGAGCTGGAGCTCTGCTAAAACACCAAAGCTCTCACCATCATCGTTTGATAGAAACACAATTGACGATGATAGCAATAGAGATTCGGAGAGAATGATGCAACAATTAGAAGAGTTTAAAAAGAAAGTATCCGACATGACAGCTAGTAAAGACAATCAAGCGTTAGGTGTAAAAATATTGTATCAATTGAGAGATTCTGGAAAATACGATCTGGATACTGACAGGATAAAACTCAAGGGAAGATGGCTTAGCGCTAAGCTATTAAAGAATTTGTTGCATGATGTACTAACTGATAAAGACTCAATAAGATCAACAAAAGATAACTACAGTAGATTTAAAAGTCTGCTCACCACTCAAGGAATCACAACTGTCAGGAGATCCTCATGAAAAACTTATTTTAGCTACCTAGTTGTTAATTCAAACATCTTAGCAACAACTTATTAGCTCAAACATGACTTTGTTATACTATTTTTTTTGGTTAATGTCATGGTTGAAAAGTCTATGTTTATTGCTAATGCTTGCTAATACATTACTGCTTAATCCTTTATCCAACACCTACAATAATTCTTAGTAATAGTAGTGTAATGAGACTGAGTAATAATCTACACACACCTTGTTCACTCTGTATGCTGTAGTACATGTTATTCCTTTAGTTATCTGCAATTACTTCAATTGGATCTGATCCAGATGTTTTATAGTCTTTACTGCTGCTGCGTTTTGTCTCAAACAAGAGTCCAAAGTAGGCATCGTGTCTACAAAATACAAAAATTGCCATCTTAACTATCCAATCTAAAAAGACAAAAAATAAGAAATCTTTTAAAAAATGTGAGCTATTTATTATTATTTAATCATAATACAAAGAAGATAACATTTTTATCAATATCCAAAGACAGGGTTTGTAACACAAACGGATTTGGTTGTAGGAGGCTATTTTCTCCATAGTGCAAGTAGGTAAGTTTTTCAACTAGTGGTAAATAAATATTTATCATTCTTTTATTATTTAGATCACAAGACTTGAACAAAATTCAATAAAGTAACAATGAAAACCAAATGAAATCACAATAATATTAACAATAGTAATAATAATAAGAATAATAATCATTATCAGTAAAAATTATTTTTCATATTAAATACAATGAATAATAACTGTTATATGTTGATAATAAAGTAAAACAATACAATAATGAAAGTTGTAATCATTTTTGGCTGTAAAGTTCTAAATCAACCTGTCGTTCAAGATGTCATTTAAGGCTAACCTATTTTTTCTCTCGGACCTACGACAATTCTGTCAATCAATGCCAAAAGACTGCGATCTTGAGCGCAAACAGGATAGGTTCTATGAGCATAAAATTATCTAGGAGAGATACTTCTATGGTCAAGAGAACGACTCCATATTGTAATATGAGGATAACTCCATAGTGCAACTAGTTGAGTTCTTCAACTAGTGTTAAATAGTTATTTATTATTCCTTACCTTAATACAGAAAGTCTCTTAGTAGTTGTAGTAGATGTTGATCCTTCAGTCACTGTTGTTGAAGTGGATGCTTTCCGTGTAAAAGCGGTGCTTCTTATATAGCTAGGTTGTACTAGGTACCGATTGACACGAGTTGATTCCAATGAAAAGCCTTTATAATATATAAGCAGGTCTTTACGCGGAAAACTCACGCGAAAACCGAAACTGAAAAACAAATTCTTCGCAGGAGTTTTCCTTCTTATAAGTCATAAAGGTTTTACGCAGAAAACTCACGCGAAAAGTTGAACAGTAAAAAAATTCTCTTCGCGGGAGTTTTCCTTCTATATACTATAAAGGCTTTACACGGAAAACTCACGCGAAAACGGGAAATACAAAACAATTCTTTCGCGGGAGTTTTCCTTCTTTTATGTTATAAAGGCTTTATGCAGAAAACTCACGGAATTTTTTTTTTACCGTTAGTTTTCCGCGCAAGGCCTTTATAGTACATAGAAGGAAAACTCCCGCGAAGAAGTTTTTTTTATTTTTCCGTTTTCGCGTGAGTTTTTTACATAAAGCTGTCATAACGCATAAGAAGGAACACTCCCGCGAAGAAGTTTTTATATAGTTTTGGTTTCCGCGTGAGTTTTTTGCGTAAAGCCTTTATAACATATAAGACGGAAAACTCCCGCGAAGAATGTTTTTTTTTAGTTTTCGCGTGAGTTTTCTACGTAAAGACCTTATATATTATAAAGGCTTTTCATTGGAATCAGCTCGTGTCAATCGGTACCGAGTACAACCTAGCTATATAAGAAGCATCGCTTTTACACAGAAAGCATCCACTCCAACAACAGTGACTGAAGTATCAACATCTACTACAACTACTAGGAGACTTTCTGTATTAAGGTAAGTGATTAAAATTATTATTTAACACTAGTTGAAGAACTCAACTAGTTGCACTGTGGAGTTATCCTCCTATTACGATATGGAGTCGTTCTCTTGACCAAGTTATGATAATTTTGTACTCGCTCTAAAGGTAAAGGTTTTCAGTCCGTTTTTGGTCAGACCAAAATTTATGCGAGACGTTTTAGGCATTATTTCAATCGACGTAATGTTACCAGTTCATTTTGACAAGTTTTTAATATTTATTTTAAAAATAAATAATTAGAGCTTTCTACTAGTGTTAAATGATTATTGATTATTCTTTACCTTATCACCACTTAGAGCCAGATGATTTAATTAACTAAAGACAAATAATTATTTTAGCGTTTCTTACCTTGATGCTCTCCTAGTAGCTGTAGTAGATGATGCTTCTCCGCTTGCTGTTGAAGAACTGGATGCTTTCTAAGTGAAAACAGTGGCTCTTAAATAGCTAAAGTTGCACTGAATAAACCCTATGAATCAACATTTTTTCCAATGCTTTCGCGGGAATAAAAACTGTTTATTCCCGCGAAAGCAACGGTTTCCATTCGCGTGAAAATAAATTCTTTATTCCCGCGAAAGCAACGGTTTCTATTCGCGTGAAAATAAACTATTTATTCCCGCGAAAGCAACAGTTTATATTCGCGTGAAAATAAACTATTTATTCCCGCAAAAGCAACTGTTTCTATTCGTGTGAAAATAAATTATTTATTCCCGCGAAAGCAACGGTTTCTATTCGCGTGAAAATAAACTATTTATTCCCGCGAAAGCAACTGTTTCTATTCGCGTGAAAATAAATTATTTATTCCCGCGAAAGCAACGGTTTCTATTCGCGTGAAAATAAACTATTTATTCCCGCGAAAGCAACTGTTTCTATTCAGGTGAAAATAAACTATTTATTCCCGCGAAAGCAATGGTTTCTATTCGCGTGAAAATAAACTATTTATTCCCGCGAAAGCAACAGTTTCTATTCGCGTGAAAATAAACTATTTGTTCCCGCGAAAGCAACTGTTTCTATTCGTGTGAAAATAAATTATTTATTCCCGCGAAAGCAACAGTTTCTATTTGCGTGAAAATAAACTATTTATTCCCGCGAAAGCAACTGTTTCTATTCGCGTGAAAATAAATTATTTTTTCCCGCGAAAGCAACTGTTTCTATTCGCGTGAAAATAAACTATTTATTCCCGCGAGAGCAACTGTTTCTATTCGCGTGAAAATAAATTATTTATTCCCGCGAAAGCAACGGTTTCTATTCGCGTGAAAATAAACTATTTATTCCCGCGAAAGCATTGGAAAAAAATGCTGATTCATAGGGTTTAATCAGTGCAACTTTAGCTATTTGAGAGCCACTGTTTTCACACAGAAAGCATCCAGTTCTTCAACAGCAAGCGGAGAACCATCATCTACTACAGCGACTAGGAGAACATCCAGCATCAAGGTAAGAATTGCTAAAATAATTATTTGTCTTTAGTTAATTAAATCATCTGGCTCTTAGTGGTGATAAGGTAAATTATTATCATTAATTATTTAACACTAGTAGAAAGCTCTAATTATTCATTTTTAAAATAAGTGTTTGTCCAAGTTCTAGTAAAGTAGCCGACTCTACTTATTTATTATTAACAAAATGATAATAACTATTCAATGCTAGTTGAACCTAGATATAAATTTATCTCTACTAGATAGTTTTATACTCACACAAACTTTTTTTTCGCTACTCTATGTAGATAAAGCCAATGAAAATAAATGAATCAATTGTAACTAACAATTTTTTGTATTTTGTAGTTATGATGTCTACTTTGGACTCTTGTTTGAGACGAAATGCAGCAGTAGCAAAGACTATAAACATGTGGTCAAGATCTACCAACACCAACGATAGATGTAAAACAACATGACTTTCTCTCCTACTTATGTGACACAGCAAGAATTCCTTTCAAGATCCACCTACTTAGATGATGCCAAACCAATGAAGACTCAAACTACATCAATTTTCAAGACAGCACACTTCTCCAACACAGCAAGAATTCCTTTCAAGATCTACCACCTACTTAGATGATACCAAACCAATGAAGACTCAAACTACATAGATTTTGAAGACAGCATACTTCCCCAACACAGCAAAAATTCATTTCAAGATCTACCACCTACTTAGATGATACCAAGCTAATGAAGATGAAGACAGCACACTTCTCCAACACAGCAAGAATTTCTTTCAAGATCTACCACCTACTTAGATGATACCAAACCAATGAAGACTCAAACTACATGAATTTTGAAGACAGTCGACTTCTCCAACACAGCAAGAACTCCTTTCAAGATCTACCACCTACCTAGATGATACCAAACCAATGAAGACTCAAACTACATGAATTTTGAAGACAGCATACTTCTCCAACACAGCAAAAATTCATTTCAAGATCTACCACCTACTTAAATGATACCAAACCAATGAAGACTCAAACTACATGAATTTTGAAGACAGCATGCTTCTCCAACACAGCAAGAATTCCTTTCAAGATCTACGACTTGATTAGATGATACCAAATCAATGAAGACTCAAACTACATCGATTTTGAAGACAGCGCACTTCTCCAACACAGCAAGAATTCATTTCAAGATCTACCACCTACTTAGATGATACCAAACCAATGAAGACTCAAACTACATCAATTTTGAAGACAGCACACTTCTCCAACACAGCAAGAATTCATTTCAAGATCTACCACCTACTTAGATGATACCAAACCAATGAAGACTCAAACTACATGGATTATGAAGACAGCATACTTCTCCAACACAGCAAGAATTCCTTTCAAGATCTACCTCCTACTTAGATGATACCAAATCAATGAAGACTCAAACTACATGGATTTTGAAAACAGCGCACTTCTCCAGCACAGCAAGAATTCCTTTCAAGATCTACCACCTACTTAGATGATACCAAACCAATGAAGGCTCAAACTACATGGATTTTTGAAGACAGCACACTTCTCCAACACAGCAAGAATTCCTTTCAAGATCTACCACCTACTTATATGATGCCAAACCAATGAACACTCAAACTATATGGATTTTGAAGACAGCACACTTCTCCAACACAGCAAGAATTCCTTTCAAGATCTACCACCTACTTAGATGATACCAAACCAATGAAGACTCAAACTACATGGATTTTGAAGACAGCATATTTCTCCAACACAGCAGGAATTCCTTTCAAGATCTACCACCTGCTTAGATGATGACAAAGCAATGAAGACTCAAACTACATCGATTTTGAAGACAAGATGATACCAAACCAATGAAGAGTCAATGTTACACAACATTACTTCCTCTCCTGCTTAGATGATACCAAACCAATGAAGACTCAACTACATGGATTATACTTCGATGATGCTGAAAAAAACTGTCCAGAACAAGAGCTCAAGAAGCTAATCTGTAACTCAAGGCAATCATATCACTATAGGTGAGTTTTACTAATTTTTACCATATATTAAACAAAATGCTGAATATATACAATTTCCAAGTGAAAAAAAGACTTTTTTTTAAATTAGTGTATTTTTACAACAAAATGCTGAATATCTACATTTTTCAGGCGAAAAAAGGACTGTTTTGGTGTAAATAATGTATTTTTTACAACAAAATGCTGAATATATACATTTTCCAGGTAAAAAAAGGACTGTTTTAGTGTAAATAATGTATTTTTTTACAACAAAATGCTGAATATATACATTTTCCAGGTGAAAAAAGGACTTTTTTTGGTGTAATTAGTGTATTTTTTACAACAAAATGTTGTATATATACGTTTTTCCATGTTAAAAAAGCACTTTTTTGGTGTATTTAGTGTATTTATTACAGCATACTTATAAAGCAAGTATTTTTTGTTTGCTTTTAGATAGATAAAAGAGAATCAAAAGCACTTGGTGAAAATAATGCTGAAGAAAGAACAAGCTGAACAATGTAACTTGGTGAGTTATTTCTCTTTTCTAATAATGTAAGCTATCCAATGTAACTAGAACTATAATTCAAATTCATGTAATTATTTTACATTTTTGCTTAATCATTCTATACTAATACATAACTTTTTTTATTTTAGTTCATCACGAAATTAAAAGCACATAGAACAGAAGTCTTCCTTCCTAAGATATAACATCAGTACATCAAAGACATCATTGTAAAGGAACAAACTATGCATTAACTGTTATTACTTTGTCTTTATTACAAGTTGTAGTGCTTTGTATTACTTAGTATTTACTGACTCTAGCTATATTATATGGGGAGATTTTCCTTACTTATTATGTAATAAATGTATATAATCATACAATGATTCATTTTTAATCAATGTATTTATTCAATTTAGATATATCTCCTCTCTCCTCTCTCTCTATGTAAGTATAAATATAGCCATAAATATGTACATAATTAACCATAAATACATGAATGTATAGAAAACTAAAAAATCTCTCTCCTCTCTCTCTCCTCCCTCATCTCCCATCTCTCCTCTCTCCTCTCCCCTCTCTCTCAAGATACCATATGAGCTCGAGTTATGTAAAAATGTTATCAAAACTTGAATGCCGTACATTCAAAATCTAAATGCCATATAAGTTCAAATTAAGTAAAAAACTAATCAAAACTCAAATGCCACTTAAATGCCACTCAAATGCCACTCAAATGCCTCTCAAATAAAATACAATATAAACTCGGCGAATCCATCCAACGCCGTAACCCATTGCCTCAACTCCAAGGTCAGATCCACAAAAAAACACTTGGTAGGGAGATCTGCTCATATATTACTACTTATATTGTGTTTCATTTGAGTGGCATTTGAGTGGCATTTGAGTGGCATTTAAGTGGCATTTGAGTTTTGATTATTTTGTTACTTATTTTGAACTTATATGGCATATAGATTTTGAATGTACGGTATTTAAGTTTTGATAATTCTAGACATAATTAGAACTCATATGGTAACTTGAGAGAGAGGAGAGAGGAAAAGAGGAGAGAGAGGAGAGAGGAGATACATCTACACTGAATAAATCCAATGATTAAAAATGAAACAATATGTGAATATATACATTTATTATATAATAAGTAGGATACATAAAGAGAACATATTAAATATTGTGAGCTTGAAATAGTTCCAATATCATTTCAAATGAAAAAATGGATGATGAGAGATTTTCATCCGTTTGTATGTATCTACATATATCTGATTGAAAATGATATAATAATTCAGTAGACCATTGTATTGAAATGAATTTTTGAGTGAGCTCTTTATTCCACACTTTTCTTTGACAAAAAAAGAGGTATTTGGTGAAATATTCTTTCATTTCATTCAATTTTCATTAATTTTTTTGCAAAAAGAAATCATTCTCTAAATGGTTATATTTTATCTAATTGTACAAAGTTACAAAAAAAACCAGACTATTTGGTAAAATATTCTTTCATTTCATTGAATTTTCTCTCTAAATGGTTAAATTTCATATATTTGCACAAATTTACAAAAAAAAGGTATTTGGTAAAAGATTCTTTCCTTTCATTAAATTTTCATTATTTTTTCGCAAAACAAGAATTTATCCTCTAAATTGGTAAATTTTATCTCTTTGTATATCTTTACAATAAAACAGGGTATTTTGTAAAATATTCTATTATTCTATTCAATTTTCATTAATTTTTTCAATACTTGCTTAAATATGCATTATTCATTATTTTCTTATTGTTAGGTAATCAACCTATCATTCAAAATTAGTTTCTTGAGTGAGGGTTTTATCCCACATTTTCTTTATTAATTTTTTTAAAAATTTACCATTTTTTCAAAAAAATTCATTTATATATATATATATATATATATATATATATATATATATATATATATATATATATATATATATATATATATATATATATATATATATATATATATATATATATATATATATATATATATATATATATATATATATATATATATATATATATATATATATATGTATATAAATGAATTTTTTTGAAAAATATATATATATATAGATATATATATATATATATATATATATATATATATATATATATATATATATATATAAATATGTATATATATATATATATATATATATATATATATATATATATATATATATATATATATATATATATAAATATATATATATATATATATATATATATATATATATATATATATATATATATATATATATATATATATATATATATATATATATATATATATATATATATATATATATATATATATATATATATATATATATATATATATATATATATATATATATATATATATATATATATATGTATATATATATATATATAGATATATATATATATACATATATATATATACATATATATATATATATATTTTCCATTATTTTTTTAAATAAAAACAATATCTATCTCTGAGAAGTTGGAGATATTAGGGTAGAAAACTTAGACATGATGAAAAGGATATGGATTTACCCATTCAAGAACAAACCATTTTCGATGGCAATTTCAGTTCTGAAAACCAAAACAATGTAAATTGTTTTTCAAAATGCAATCATCAGAAAGCTTTTGTCATGATGATGAGGAGGTTATGGATTTACCATTCAAGAACAAGCCATTTTCGATGGCGACTTCAAGAACTGAAGTATGTAGTATTACGTAATCATTTTTTTTTTAAAGAAAAAAATTGTTTTTCCAAAATGCAAAACTTCTGACATGATGATGAGGAGGTTATGGATTTACCCATTCAAGAACAAACCATTTTGATGGCAACTTCAATTCGGAAAACTAAATCAATGTAACTTTTCATTCTTTGCCTCCCATGAAATTGTTCAAACGAATTAGAACTGAAGTATGTGGTGTTACATAATCTATTTTCAAAGAAAAAAACCCATCAAAATCAACAAATTACACCTTTAGATAGTTATAATTTACAGTAAATGAGAATTATTCGCAATAGAAACATTAGGTCTACTTGATAATAAGAAATTTGAGTGTTAAATTTGACTAATTGATTCAATGTTATTATATGGATCTTTTGAAAATAAACTTTTCAATGAAAACATCATATTTAGTCTTTGACACACTTGAAACCATTTTACAGTAAATTTTACCAACAATATTTCAGAAATGTTTACTATATATTTACAAGAAAAATGCAGGTATTTGGTAAAATATTCTTTTATTCCAATCATTTTTCATTATTTTTTTTTGAGCAAGGGTTTTATCCTAGAGCATCCTTTTTAATTTTTTTATGATTTAAAACAGGGGTTTTAGTACAATTTTTTTTGTTTTTTTCAATTTTTTTAAAAAATAATCATTAAAATATATAGTTTTTCACCATTTTTTAAAAATAAATATATAGAGATTTTCACTTTATATTCTTTTATTCCATTCAATTTTCAAAAATTTTTGAACGAGGATTTTATCCTACACCTTCCTTTTAAATTTTTTATGTTTCAAAACAGGGTTTTGTTATATATATATATATATATTTTTATATATATATATATTTTATATATAGAGATTTCCACTTTATATTTACAAAATTTTGGTATTTGGGAAAATATTCTTTTATTCCATTCAATTTTTTGTAATTTTTTGAGTGAGGATTTTATCCTACACCATCCTTTTTAAATTTTTTATGTTTCAAAAACCACGGTTTTATTACTTGACTTTTTAAAATAATCATTGAAATATATAGTTTTTTGATATTTTTTTTGAAAAGATATATACAGTTATTTTCACTTTGTTTTTACAAAATTTTTGTATTTGAGAAAATATTCTTTTATTCCGTTCAATTATTATTAATTTTTTGAGTGAGGATTTTACCCTACACCTTCCTTTTAAATTTTTTATGTTTCAAAACAGGGTTTTATTACATAACTTTTTCAACTTTTTTTGTACTTTTAACTTTTTTTAAAAACAATCCTTAAAATATATAGATTTTGAGATTTTTTTAAAAACTGTCAAAAATCACCAAACTACTCCTCTAGATGAATAAAATTTACAGGGAAATATCGTAATAGAAAATACCATATCTAGGTTTTACATTCATAAAACTACTATAGCTTACGATATCAATGGTTACAAAGCGTTTTTCTTGAACAATATCTTCTTTGATGTTCTGCTGATATATTACTAGTCTCAGCGAGTAATTCTTGTATTCCGTATTCTTTTAGATCCGATAATTGACTAAAATACAAAAGTTATTCATTATATAAATAAATTTTACCGAATTTGAATTTTTACTTTTAGCTACATTAGTTAGTTTACATTATATATAACAGGAAAATAAACTCACTGAGTTACATCATTCAGCTCATTATTTTTTCAGGGAAAAGTCTTTTATTCTGTTTTCTTTTGACGATATAATGGACTAAAATAAAAGGTGATGTATTAGTATAGCATGAATAAAAATTAATGTGAAATAATTATAACCTTTTGTTGTTTTTTCAACTTTTATGTAAAAGATACACTGATTACACCCGAAAAAGTTCTTTTTTTTCATCTTGATCCGGAATATATATATAAATATATATATATAGTTTAAAATTGTTTTACAACAAACACTCATGAATTGTCCATTTATGTGATAAAACGTGTTATTTACGTGAGAAATTACGCGTTTTTGTAAAATAACTATAACCTTTTTGTGATTTTTTTGTCAATTTCTACCTAAAAAATTACACCAATTACACAAAAAAGTCCTTTTTTTAATCCGAAATATATATATATAATTTAAAAATATTTTACAAAAATAAGAATGTTTTACAAAAACTGTTTATGAGTTGGTCATTTATATGAAAAATTAAACGTTTTGTGAAAAAATTAAACATTTTTGTGAAAAATTAAACTTTTTTGTGAAAAATTAAACATTTTTGTGAAAAAATAAACATTTCTGTGAAAAATTAAACATTTTTGTGAAAAATTAAACATTTTTGTGAGAAATTAAACATTTTTGTGAAAAATTAAACATTTTTGTGAAAATTTAAACATTTTTGTGAAATTTTAAACATTTTTGTGAAATAATTATAACCTTTTGCTATTTTTTCAACTTTTATGTAAAAAGAAACTGCACTAATGACACAAAAAATCCTTTTTTAATCCGAAATATATATATAATAAAAATGTTTTTACAAAAAAACGTTCACAAATTGATCATTTACGTGATAAATCGTTTTACTGTTGTTATTTACATGAAAAAGATAAATTGAGTGATTTTTCATTGTAAGAATACACAAAGTTTTCACAAACCAACTTTTTTTAAATTATGGTAAAAATTAATAAAACTTACCTATAGTGATATGAATCCCTTGAGTTATAGATCAACTTCTCAAGAGTTTGTTCTCCACAGTCTTCTTTTTCAGCATCATCGAAGAGATTGAGAAAGTCCTCAGATTTTGGATTATCAGTCAGTTCCGAGGCTTGGACGGAGGCTTGATGAGCTGCGAGTACACTGATGTTGTAGAAAATTGAATTGTCCGCGTTTCGACTCAGGCCCTTGAACAGAATAACTGCACATCTTTCCGATGTCACAGCAGAAGCTATTTGATGAGGAATGCGCAAATCTCCGATCAGTAATTCTTCATCTACAACACTTCTGTATTGAACTAGAAGACTTTCTTCATTCCCATTCCATCGCCTGTCAGATTTTGTTATCACTTCAGGGTTTTGGAAACATATGACACTATATGTTGGGAAATCCTGAAGATGAGCTACCTCGAAATAAGCATTGATTTATCTCATAATTTTTTCTGGTAGTACATCAAACGCATTCTTACTCCTCAAAGTAGTTCCTGTTTCTGTAGCGGCACGAAAAATTGCTTTTCCAGTCAATTCAACACCCATGTAGATCAAAACCAGTGGTCTTATTTGCTAGGCTTCATTAACAAGTAATCCTGCTGCTGACGGAATAGTGCTCTTCACTCTAACTATCTTTCCATCCTTTTTATAGTTGTAGATGATCGTGCAGTTCGTTTCATCATGGAGCTCGACGGTTAACACCTGCATAACTGTAGGAATTGGTAGATCTTCAACTTTGACGATGTTCTCAATGTTTCTTCTGGAAGCTGGAGATAGGGTGCTTAACAGAGAGGCGCTTTTGATGATGAGAGTAGCCAGAGTATTCAGACTGGCGCTTTGAAAGGGGATCATAGTGTGTTGAAGAAGAACATTGTCATCAATCATCTTCTTGTCTTGTGAAGGTTTTGGTTCTTTATTCTTCAGTTGTTTTGTATTGTCTTGTGTCGACATTCTAAAAGATAAAGTAAAATTCCTTGTTATGATTTTTTGATTTTCTTTTTCAAAAACCAATTTTGAAGATATATTTACTAAAATATCATACTGCTGTTAGTATCTGAATCGATAAAAAATTAAATTTATACTCTCAATAGCACATCAAGTTGACTTACCTCAAAACAGAAAGTGCTTCTAGTAGTTGTAGTAGATGATGTTGTAGTAGATCTTGCTCCTTCAGTTGCTAATGTTGAAGTGACTGCTTTTTGTGTGAAAACAGTGCTTCTTATATAGCTGAAATCATCCCATTTATCATGAGATTGAATTAATGAAACATTGTTTTTAAGGAAAAACACCTATGCTTTCGCGGGAATAAAAAAGCTTATTTTCACGCGAATACAAACCAATGCTTTCGCGGGAATAAAAAAAATATTTTCACCCGAATAAAAACCAATGTTTTCGCGGGAATAAACATTTTATTTTCACGCGAATACGAACCAATGCTTTCGCGGGAATAAACATTTTATTTTCACACGAATGGAAAGCGTTGCTTTCGCGGGAATAAGTAATTTATTTTCACGCGAATGGAAACCGTTGCTTTCGCTGGAATCAATAATTTATTTTCACGCGAATGGAAACTGTTGCTTTCGCGGGAATAAACATTTTATTTTCAAGCGAATACAAACCGTTGCTTTCGCGGGAATAAATATGTTATTTTCACGCTAATACAAACCGTTGCTTTTGCGAGAATAAATAATTTATTTTCACGCGAATGGAAACTGTTGCTTTCGCGGGAATATACAGTTTATTTTCACGCGAATGGAAACCGTTGCTTTCGCGGGAATGAAAATTTCTTTCCACCCGAATACAAACCAATGCTTTTGCAGGAAAAAACAATTTGTTTTCACGCGAATGGAAACTGTTGCTTCCGCGGGAATAAACATTTTATTTTCACGCGAATACAAACCGTTGCTTTCGCGGAAATAAATAATTTATTTTCACGCGAATGGAAACTGTTGCTTTCGCGGGAATATACAGTTTATTTTCACGCGAATGGAAACCGTTGCTTTCGCGGGAATGAACATTTTTTTTTCACACGAATACAAACCAATGCTTTCGCGGGAATCAATAATTTATTTTCACGCAAATGGAAACCATTGCTTTCGCGGGAATTAAAAAATTATTTTCAAGCGGATACAAGCCGTTGCTTTCGCAGGAATAACTATTTTACTTTCATGCGAATGGAAACCGTTGCTTTCGCGGGAATAAGACTTTTATTTTCACACGTTTGGCTATATAAGAGACAAGGGTTTCAGACAGAGAGCATCCAGTTCAACAACAGTGGGGAAAGGAGCAACTTCTACTACAACTTCCATTGCAACTACTAAGAGCTCTCTTTGCATAAAGGTAAGACTAAAAATACAATTATTTCCGCTAGCTAACACAACTATCTGAAGGCTTTATGACATATCTACCTTTAAAGTGATTATAAAGAATTGAACCAATTTTTTTGTTTTTTCAGAATGAATACTCAAGAGGTAGGAAGCCAACCATTGTATCTAAAGTCGGAATCTCAGCCTGATGAAAAGGTAAGAATTAATAAAAAGTACTATTTAACAGCTGTTGAAAACCTTTAATTACTTTAGTTATCTAATTATCACTTGTATTTTAGAATAATACAAGAACAAATCCAATCTACTTAAAGGACTTCCTTCCAGAAATGTATCATAACTATGTGATAGATAATGATGTTGTTGAAGAAAAAGCTGTAGAACGTTTGACATTTCATGTTATAATATTCTGTATAACTCAACACATGATGAGTATGGGGATTCGTTGTAAGAAACATGATGTATCTACAGAACTTTTTGATGACATTATAAAAAACGGTTTCGAAACCGTTTTGTCAATGGTTGAAGTCGTTAATATTAATGATTTTTTAAAAGAAATTGAAAGAAGTGTTTGGAATCAAATAATTTTCAAAAAATTATATGACATGAAATGAAACAAAATTTTTTTTTATAAATTCAGAAAACATATTTATAATTATGTCCAAATAGATAAAGGTCTATCCGCTTCTGTATGTATTTTAGAGCTAATGTTAGGAGCGTTTCATAAATAATTATAAAAATTTTTTAGTTGTTTTCTTTATTATTTTACAATATTTCGTTCAAATTATTATATTTCATTTCTTACCAATTGTGATGTTAAAAGCAGTATGATGTTAAGTAAATACATATATATATATATATATTTGAACACATCCTTTGTTGGTTGTCTCCACATCCCAATAGTTTAATAAGCACATTCTCAATCTATCATAATTCTATGGTCTTAACTGCTTTTTTTCATAAATACATATATATATATTTATATATATATATATATATAAGATACTCTAACTAATAAATACACTCTTAGCCACTCATGCAAATATTACCCTTTCATTTTTAGAATGTTATGGATGATCTTTCTGACATGCAAATATTACCCGTTTATTTTTAGAATGTTATGGATGATCTTTCTGAAGAGCTCCTTTGCACAGATCCATATCCAACAGAAAATAAAATGAAATACAGCAGAACAACTCCTAAGAGAAAGAAAACTGTTCCAAAAAAGCGAATAGTCAGGAAACGAAAAAAAATAGTGAAAAAACAAACTACTTCCGTTGATAAGAAATCAAAGGAGAGCGGAGCTATAACTCATTCAACAGTTGAATGTCTCAACGAAAGGAGAGCTAGGGAATTAGAAAAGTCTAAAGGTTCTCAAGTGATTGACTCACCAAAAGTTCCGATTTGCAAAACATTTGAAGATCTTCCTATCCCAAGCATTATGCGAGTGACTGATGTGTTACATCCATCAAGTAAGGAGAAGTTTAGATATTCTCAAGTTCGCTACCATGATCCTTCAGATATAAATGAACTCGATCCCAAAATACTTTTCTGTCCAGTTGGAATAGCTAAAAACTTCAACTGTGATAATTACCCCCCTCCGTTTAACATTGTATATTTGGGTAGAAAGGGAAAACCGAAAAATAAAAGTGTTCTTTGGTATGATGTCGAACGTGTTACCAGACATCCTTTAAGCAAGAAGGCAGCTGAAGAGGAATCACTATATTTGAGTACATTGACTAAATGTCAGCTCAAACGTTTCTTGAACATCAAGACCCTCAATAGTTTCCAGCCAGGTGCTATTTTCCCTTACCGAGATGTTGTTGATAGATTCGTTCCTCATCGATTTAAAGGAGGGGAGTCAAATGTAATTTGTATCCGTTATACCATTGAAAAATGTGGAGAAACACTGTTGAAGACACTGGCCATTCCAGACAAATATACTTTAGAAGCTAACCGAAATACTAATGGTGTGATGATCTACAGAGGAAAAAAAAACATGGAAAATTTAAGACAGAATACGAACTTCATTTTTGCTCTACATACAGTCTCGGTCAATTTTATTGGAGACAGTATTATGATCAAGCAAAGCAGAACATAGAGCTATTAGAAGAAATTGATGATGATGATGATGATGATGATGATGATGATGATGATGATGAAGAACTTGAAGATTTTCTACGTGGAGATTTTGATGATTTTGAGACGGGATATGTTGATGAAAAAAAAGGATGAGATACATGATAAAACTCGGTGAGAGTTGTTCTTCTTATTCAATAAATTCTAACCATTGTAAATAATACTTCAACTCAATTTAGATGTAGTTGTAGTTATTTCTACCCCAAATAATTTTTTGTTTTAGCGATGGATAGTCTCTAATTCAAAAAAACGAATTGGATAATGTGTCTTGGTGAGCTATTTCCCTTTTCTGATATATCATCAAAACATCAATGACATCATTGTAAAGAAAAAGACTATGTGTTGATTGTTATTACAAGTTGTAGTGCTTTGTATTACTCTAGCTATATTATACAAGGTTATTTTCCTACTTATTATGTAATAAATGTATATAATCAAATATTGATTCAATGTAGTTATATCTCCTCTCTCTCAAAATGACATATGAGTTCGAGTTATGTAAGAAATTATCAAAACTTAAACGCCAGACATTAAAAATCTATAGGCCATATAAGTTCAAATTAAGTAAAAAATAATCAAAAACTCAAATGCCTCTTAAATACCACTCAAATGCCACTCAAATGCCCCTCAGATAAAATACAATATAAACTCGGCGAATTCATTCAACACCGTAACCCATTGCCTAAACCCCAAGCACTAATCCACAAAAAAACACTTGGTAGGGAGATCTGCTCATATATTACTACTAATGATACTATTTATTGAACACCTTGCAGCTCATTGCAGATGTCAGCGTTAAAAATAGTCACAAGTAGCATTAGATGAGACTCTTTTACTAGTTGTTAGTGTAGTTTTACCAAAGTTCAGTAACCTACTCCAAAAATGCCAGTTTTTATGAGAAAGTGCAAACTTATGTACTATTTTGGATCACCTGTCTGAAAAAAATCTAATGCTATTTAAACATGGCTGTTTTGCAGTGAAAATAATAATAATAGGCAGCAAGAAATGGTAAGTTTGTTCACAGTTGAGTTACCAAAGCTATTAGCTCTAGAGTGGTGCAGCGAGCAAAAATTGTTACAGAAATGCTTCACCTTCAAAAGTTCTCGGCTCAGATGGTGTGGCATCATGAAATGTTTGCAAAGTGCAGCTATACAGGTATCCCATATCCAGATTGCATGGACATTCCACATAAAACTTTTCATTTCTCACTGCAACAACCACTGGTCCTAAAATCGTATGCGTTTCAAAGCTGAATTGACCTGCTTTACAGGTTTCATATAGAAATGAAACCATCTAATGTTCTTATCAAAACAATGTAGTTTTCAACACATCTTACCAAACACCATAAACTCTTCAATGCTAATAGGTTGACCGTGGAGGCTGTGCAACGCTAAGTGTCTAGCAGGTATTGAAGGGATAAAGTCTTCCCTAGCTACATGTGGATAAGGGGGGTGTACTAAGTACCGCAGGAATATCCAGTTAGAGTTGGTACTATCTACAGCGCCTGGTACTGTCACCACGGAACTCAAATATCTGATTTTTTGAAACCGGTGTTCTGAAAATACAACGCCAGCTTCAGGGTCTACATTTTGGCAAGAAGTGATAGTTCAATGAAGAGGTTTCGGATAGTGGTGATAATTTAAAAATAAATTATGTAACATTTTACATATTGAGTCAAATCAATCAAGAGAATCAGTTATCTTAAAAACAACAATCAAAGGGCCAGTTTAGACATAATCAGCAAACCAACTTACCAAAGCCACGCCTTACGTATGTTACAATTGTCCTAATGCTGTGTATAGTTAGAAAATCTATTCTCCAAAAAATTGGTAAGGCATTTGTTCCAGAAGTAGAGAAATCCAATAATGAATCATAAACTTCATTTAGCGCTTTACTCGCCGGAAGCCACCGATCGGAGGCATCACTGTGTGCAGCAGAATGGTTTGGTGCAATGTTCCCGATGGCTGTAACACATACATTTGCATTAAAGAAATGGTCGACATGGACATCAGTGTATCATAGAGTAGTAGATTGAGTAAATAGGGAAATGGCAGTAACATAATACTTTGGGAAGTTTGTTACATTTTTTCAATCAAACCATGAAATATTTTGATTGCTAATCTTGTAGATGCTATGCTGCAAAGTAACAAGCTATCATTATTTCAATCAAATCTTTTGGTAATTCCAATTAAAATTTTCACAATTAATTAAACATCATTCTGTTTAAACAGTTTTTTATATTTGATCAGCATGGAGTAATGCTCTCCTAACAATAACCCTGGGTGATACGCATACTTGAGCGCACTTTTTTCAAGTAACTATCAATCTTTGCTATCAATGCTTTATAAGTGTATTGCTGCATTGCCATTTTTTTCTCCATGCAGTCTTTAAAAGGTTTTAACAACCATCATTTTGCGAATCAAGTTTTGAAGTTGCAGTTTTTGTTTTTTACTTGCTTAACAGATCTTGATATGGGGCTTTCATTTAAAAGTTTTATTTGGTAAGAAATATCCAGAGGTACTTTAAGCTTGCTTGCTTCCCTTGTGCAAGACTTTTAGTGAGTTTGGAGGTATGGTCATTATAAGCTGGTTTCTCACTTTCAACACGTTGATGTAATGCTTGATAGTTGACTCGAAATGTGAAATTAAGGATAGATGAAATAATCCAACGCCCTGCGATTTACAGACTGTTCACTTTGAAAGTGTTTTAAAATAAAAGTTTCATGAAAGCATTTTACACCCATATGTTAATAACGTTCTAAAAAGTCTGAAATGATGCAATTTTTGTAACGCTATATTCATTACAAAATAGTTTACCCTCTTTTTTAATACTTTTGGACTGCTACTGAGGCTAAAGAACAGACCATCATTTTGAATCATTTTCCGTCACTTCCTACACCCATCTAGAAATAAGATGTTCTGTACCTGCATGGTCAAAAGCTTAAATTTCTATCAGTTGACGACTCTTTACCAATTTTGTCACAGCGATACATAGTTTGAGAGAAATGATGGGAATAAGCAAACTCAATTTAATTTCTGACTGTAAGTCAGGCAGTGCTGTACTTAGTGAATCTCTTATAGCGGCTTGGTAAATGTAATTGAGATGGGACACTTCAGCTCTTATGGATAGGGTTATTACCAATTTTTATGGCTCACAGTAACCATTAGACTAGTAATCACTCAACACTAAATAGCACCAATCATCATATGAAAACAAGGAAAACTAACAAGTTACTGCACTATAGAGTATGATGGGCATGAAGAGGAGCCATCAATCTGATTTCCACCTGGGTTGTATTTTAATTCTATCTGATATTATTGGTTCGCCGAATTGAGCTATTTACATTGACATGATTGGCTGCCTGTCACATCATATATATATATACGTCCTCTTTAATATCGGGTTCTGTGGGAGATGATGGTGTCAGCGTATGACTGTTTTTTTACTTTGAAAAACTTTTCTACGACATATTACCCGGTTTATCTTTGTCTTTAAAAGACTTGTAATCTAAACTAATAGAAATACGTTCAACAGTAGAATAATAGGAGCAGGTCGGATTACTGGTGTCTAAGAACAAGATGGTTATCATGGTTCCAGGAGCCTTTTTGAGCATGAGGTCTCCATGATAACATTTTAGAGGTACCTTTTGAGTGCACTAGATGTTGATTATTCTAGTCGATTTTGTACTGCTACTATATTGTATATGGTTAATGTTATTATCAAAGCACTTTTTTGGCAGCAGCAGTTGTGTATTTGGGTTTGTATCATGGTTTTATTGCTGGACTGACGCAAGTTGCATGCTAATATTACTTTTGATTTGAATTGTTCAGTTGCAAGTTTTGTTATAATCTAATTGTATAATAAGTAAAATATGATTGTTAAACTGTGGATAGTCACGTTTACTAAGTCAAAACTTTATATAAGTTTGAGTGATAGTTGTTATAATAAACAAAAAGATGTGGAGAGTAACTAATGAAAGACAGATGAAGGTTTACGTATTATTGAGTGTTCTTCATTTTGCTACGGTGCAATTTTGCTAACACTCCACCGGACCACGTTCATTTTTTTTTTTAGATTTTTATAGATGTGAGTCGTTATTTCATTTGTCTATATGTTAGGATCTTACTATCATTCAATACAAAACCGTCACTATTTCCTTTAAATGACTATCTTCCTGAACATTTTCAAGTAACTGTGTTCATTTAAATCATTTTCTCTCTCACTTGGAACATTTCGACCTAAATTTGATTCTTTTTTTACGCCGGCAGTAGTAGGGTTTAGAGTTGAGGGTAAAAACTCCATCTCACATGAAATCGTGTTTGAACACGCTTGGTGTTCTTTTACAGTGTTTTTTTGCCATTTTTCATAACAGTACTGCAACCTCGATGCTTTACTCATCATTATAACCCTCAAAAACTCATTCCCATCCACGAAAACATCTTGGAACTGCAAAATTTATGCTCAGCTAAAAAAAACATTGTACCGATCAATTAGAAAAAATTTTGAAGAGGAATATATCTTTTATATTGATTTTAAGTAGACTTTACAGCACACCAATTTTTTGGCACCTATGCTTTTGTAAAGATCCTCCTATTTCTTGATCATGAAAATGATGTGGATTGCTTCTGGTGCGGAATGAAGCTTCCCCGACGTCATTGATCTATTTGACTGTTGTATGATTTTCCTAGTCCGTGACTGTTTTTATATAGGCAGCTTTTCCTTCAAGTTGACTGGTTTTGGCGGCAACTCTCGAGTAGGATCACTATTTCCAATTTCCTTAAAATTTAAAAATCGATCAACCACGCTTTAAAAGCCTTTCTATAGATGTGTTCTATAAGCTGATAAACCTCACTGATGTTCACCCCCGGTTTCAAATACTACTTTAACAATGAGCTCATTAGCAATATCTTCTTTTTAAACATGTTTCCAATAGCGAGTGTTGGGGTTTTAAAAAACCTTCAGACTTGACAAACATTCTTAACTCATTGCTCAAGTGCTCTTTTGACATCATGTTTTAAAAAATTGGAGAGGTTTCGTAAAACCTTTCTTCGAGTTTGTCCTTGACTCTGATGTCGCATTTTGAGAATCTAAAGATATCTACTGATCAAACTTTCTCCATCACTTCTTGCTGATCAAACTTTTTCCCAAGTTGTTTCAGATAGCAAGACTCATCAAATGTGTCGACAAACTTTTGGAGATTTGGTTGAGTTTCTATGCAAGCCAACCATGCAAAGTTCCAAATCAAGACAACTGTTTAGCCGAGAGTTCAACGATACTCGTCATCTTTGAAAGTTTCTTCGTACAGTGGTGTCATTGAGTTTTGTCTAATTAGGTGAAACTCTTGAAATCTAGCATTGTTAACAAATTAGTTGTGTCCATGCTAAAAACGCCAGAGAATCTGAAAGACAAATGGGTTTTTAACTCCGAGTCCATTGACGGGGAAACTTTGTTGTCCAAGAAGCACCTCTCCTTATTTAGCCGATGTCTGATGTTAATTTTTTTTGTGAACATCCGATACTGTAACAAGCAGTGCACCAATTTGCAACTTTCACCGTAACAGCGATGAAGGATTTCGCCAACATTTTTTTCTGAAAATTTGTGATAGGCTTTGGCTGTATCATGCAGTACAGGTAGAAAACATTCGCATTGACTGTAGAGTTTGTTGTGAACTTTTGATTCTATCCAAAGCAAATGTTTTCGATTCTTGTCAATCCCTTTTTGTGGTGTCTGTGAATCACCAAGCTGGGTCCTCGAACGATGTTTTACTTCACCGAGGAAAACAGATTCACGTTGCATTTGTCAATCAGGCAGACTGGAGAATCTGTTCAAAAGAATTTGTTGAGTTCTCGAAAATTCAAGTTGAAAGAAAGTCATGGAGGTGACGGGTGTTGAGCTTTGCCAAGCATCCAACAAATATATTGTCTTTCAACATGTCGATCACAATTTCCCTGTAAATAGCTCTTTGTTTTTCCAAAATATGACCGAAATTGCCCTGCATCGAAGTTGTTGTACCATGTTCAAAAATGCTTTGTATTGCTTATGTATTCATCTTTCCTCACTTTTTGACTGGCTGTGTACTTTTCTTCACTAATGACTTTCTGGTTTAATGAGCTGTAAAAACCTTGTCTTAGTGGTAAACACTTTTGTTTGATTTGATTCACATTCACACTTGCATGCTCTGAGCTACATTTTGTAACTGTATCCAAATGGAACAGAGACAGTGCAATCCACAAACAAAAGTTACCTTTTACTGACTCTGCGAAACATGCTTATGTGTTTGACAATGAAGTTATAATCTTTGTCAGAGATGTTGGGTAGCAACTCACTTTCATCAAATTGATGACACCCCTCTGAAAATTGAATCCTGTGATATAGATTTTCTCTGTGTACTCTTCCATTTCATTCGAGACTCTAGAGATTCCACAGTTTTTGTCCAAATGGTTTTTGTCCACGAGTCATCTAATCAAAAATATTTTTTGCATTTTTCAAAGCAATGATCTCGCTTTTACTCAATTGATGATCCATGAAAGGGGTTTTTTCACCGAGATGTAAACTTCCTTCGTGAAATTTTCTAAGTTTTGGAAAACAATTTCAATGCATTTTCTATTGTTTTAGTTATTGGTTATACACCGCAAAGTCTCAAAACTCGGTACATTCAAAAAACTTGAAATTCTCAAGAGTTTGTGTTTGCTCGTGTATTATCCTCACATTTGAGTGCCAAACACTGGATATCAAATGTTGGTAAGTATGGGTAATATCTCAGTGGGCTGACCACGTTGATGATTGTTTTGAATTACTTATATAGCTTGTCAATATTATTCACGGCAGGTTTGAATTTGTCTCCGGGAAATTCCATAGTTGTCTCTTCTGAGATTGAGCATCTGTGTCGCTTGAGGTTGTTGAATCTGTTGGCCTAAGTGGGAAACATTGAATACGAGTAAGCTCTGGTAAATCTTCCGAAATTTGTGATGGCACTAAATTATTTGTAATATTGATCCAGATATAGCTTGCCATCGTATTTCGCATTAGAATTCCATATAATTGTTGAACTATTGTCTTCCTGAAGAGCAAACATGGTTTTCTTGTTCCAAAACGCTTTTCAAAATGTAATAAGTTCGACTCTTGGACTCTTCTTCCATCTTCAGTCATTAAAAAAATGTGCGCTAATTGAGCTGGGTTAAGACGAAAAGTGAAGACCGATAAACATTTAATTGTTTTAGGAGAGCTTGGGCCAACCTTTCCGTGGAAAGTTATTTGGATCTCGTCAATTTTTTGCGTAGATTCTGATGCAGCCCCAAACATCCAAAAAAGCAAAGGCTCTCTCTAAAACAAAGGTGGTCATGACTATTCAGCTTTGCTTGTACCTATATCTTGTTGAGAATATGAGCAGTCAAATTTGTTGGAGATGTTTTAATTTCTCTCATTTCAATCAAGTTGTAGGAATGAAGTGTAATTTTTTGTGATCAACATCAGTCTACTATACGTATTTGGTCATACATTTAAGCTACTTTTGCGGTGGTCAATCACAGCAATGTCGGTAAAAAGCTTGTTGAGTTGTTCAACGGACTCCACCGTACAAGCTTTCGGATACACTGTTGGATTGACAAACTATGAATGGAAATAGCAGAGTTTGCAGTCGCTTTTTTCTCTCCGAAATGCAACCTTCACTGCAATTGGTCTTTTGTTTTGAAGCTCAGTAGTCTCCTATCTTGTAGATGTTGGCTGATCTTTCAGGTGTTTGTCCCAAAAAATCTCTGTTTAACACAAATAAGACTTCACCAGATTTGTCTTTGGATTTTATGGCTCCTTAATACATGACTATCAGCTTATCTACTTTTTTCTCTTTAAAACTTGAAGGTTCGCTATCAGCAAACCATAGAGTTATGTATTTGGTCTCTTGGCTCATTCAATTATGTATTTGGTCACTTGGCTCATTCAATTATGTATTTGGTCTCTTGGCTCATTCAATTATGTATTTGGTCTTTTGGCTCATTCAATTATGTATTTGGTCTCTTGGCTCATTCAATTATGTATTTGGTCTTTTGGCTCATTCAATTATGTATTTGGTCTCTTGGCTCATTCAATTATGTATTTGGTCTCTTGGCTCATTCAATTATGTATTTGGTCTTTTGGCTCATTCAATTATGTATTTGGTCTCTTGGCTCATTCAATTATGTATTTGGTCTTTTGGCTCATTCAATTATGTATTTGGTCTTTTGGCTCATTCAATTATGTATTTGGTCTATTGGCTCATTCAATTATGTATTTGGTCTCTTGGCTCATTCAATTATGTATTTGGTCTTTTGGCTCATTCAATTATGTATTTGGTCTCTTGGCTCATTCAATTATGTATTTGGTCTTTTGGCTCATTCAATTATGTATTTGGTCTCTTGGCTCATTCAATTATGTATTTGGTCTTTTGGCTCATTCAATTATGTATTTGGTCTTTTGGCTCATTCAATTATGTATTTGGTCTCTTGGCTCATTCAATTATGTCTTTGGTCTTTTGGTTCATTCAATTATTTATTTGGTCTCCTGGTTCATTAAATTATGTATTTGGTCTATTGGCTGATACAATTCTTGCCTTTCATATTCTTCTCACTTTTCCTCTTCAATCCACATTTGCTTGACATCTTTGTCGCCTGTCGATGTAGCATCCTCTTTTTCATCAGCCGCAACTTCCACAATTGGGTCGATGTCTTTGACTACCCCATTGATACTCTCTCTTACACCTTTCACACCCACCCATATCTGATCAACCTTTTGTCAAGTACTCAGAAGCACTTATTTCCTACCATTTCTAGTTGGCTTGACAACTGTCTTTCACATCGGCATATATTACATGAAAAAAAAACTAATGAGTAATGATTAAGTTGCTCTGAGCCACACGCTTTGTATAGCGTCAAAAAATTGTAATAACGTACAATTAATTATTATTTAAAATACAAACTCGCAAGTTAGGAACAGAGTCAGTATTTTCAGTGGAGTCTGGCACTTGAATAATGAATAGTTTCACTCCACAACCATTTTCAAGTTCAATCTCCATTTCATTGATGTACGCAACATTTGAAACTCACATTCCGATGCGAGTTTTTACAAGCCAATCTCGATCCGGTTGTAATCCTACATATCTTTCCTTTTCTGTCTCCATTCTCCCTTGGCAATTGCATACCAAAAAGTAATGATAAAATTCCCAAATTTAGGATACTGTTAAGTAATCTCAGCTTTATATTACGCTGAAACAATCTTTATGATGCGTCATGCATTAGTTTTACAATACTTGTTCCTTCGACATTAAGCCAGTTACATCTATCTGACTATTGACATTTTAAATAGACTTGTCAACCTGAAAATATGCAAATACCACTGAGATCCAAAATCACAAACATTTGCAAATGATGATTAATATATAAAAAATAGGATAAACTCAATACCTAATGGAACGTAGTTGATAAACAACTATGTTCAATGATTAAGAAGTAAAACACAGTTGTTGTTTCTCTGACCACAAAAAACAAACTTTGTCAAAGACAAAAATTTTAAATTCCCAAGAGAAAATCAATAACTCTCTAGGAATACACCTTTCCACTGCACGAACTACCTAAGTACAATTAACAACAAACATTAGCAGCCTGACTGCTGTCTTTCTGACAGAAAAGTCAATTTCCCAAAATCGAAAGACTTTGCAGGCCTGAGGGGAGTAGTAAAACTTCACTACAACTCAACTGGCTGAGTTCTTCAACTAGTGTAACATGACTACTTAACAAGTCTTACTTTATTGCTGATAGTCTTATTGACTGAAGTAGATATTGTTCATTCAGTCATTGCTTCTGGATGGATGCCTTCTGTGTTAAAACAGTAACTTTTAAATACCTAAAGTTCTGCAAAGTGACCTATTTTCACAACCAATCACAGCCCTGGGACAAATTCTGCTATGTAATATAGCGTTATTTCTGCTCAAAAAAAATTCTTGCAGTCACACCATAATTCTTATAGAAGATAGAGTATGTTTTTGCGCTATAATCTTTCTATAACACAGTGTTTTCTTATGGAAGAAAAAATTTGGTCGGATATGACTTTGTATGATAAATTGTATTTTCGTGCCATGTTTACTTAGCTGTGCAAAAGTCGATACCATATCTATTATGGTGTATTTTTTGCTCAAGAAATTGTTTCCAGTTGCGCAAAAAAAGTTTATAAAATAAATTATATGTTTTGCCAAAAGAAAAATTTTCAGTTGCATAAAATTTCCTTTATATTAAAGTGCATTAGTAGTAATATGGGAGCAGATCTCTGTCATGGATGCTAAGAAGAAAGTTCTCCTGGTTCCAGGTACTTGAAGTATGCACCAGTGATCATAAGAACCTGCGAGGTACCTTTTTGTGTGCACCAGTTGTTTAGAATGTATGGAATTTTATGGTGTGGATTGTTGATTTATACATTGTATGGTGCGTTGAAGGTTCTGGAGGTTCTCCTGCTCCATTGGGTGCCTTTTTATGAGCACCAGCGATATAGAATGTATGGTATTTATTGGTGTGGTATATTGATTATTTATCGGGGTCTACCCGTTGGTGTTTTTTGTGTGCACCAGGTGTTTTGAACGTTTTTGTATGTTGATTTAGACATGGGTTTGTATGATGGTGTTGGATTGGTATAGAAATGAAGCGTTGTATTATTGTATAGCTTTCTTACATAAGCATGAAAATTTTTTGCCATAAGCTCTATTGGTGAAAAATTTACCAAGGTTATAGCCCTGAAACATTTTTGATAGCTTTTTTGGATAGTTTTACAGTTTTGACAATAGTGTGTTCGTTAGTTTTTTTTAATTTTCAGTTAGTATAATACGTGTATATTTAGGTATGGAACAATTTTATCATCAGTTTGAGATTGTGTATATAAGATAGTTTTTCATCTAGTTGCATGTATTCATTAAAATGATGAAGATTTTGTACCAAGATTATTTTAGTCCAATTGTACGTAGAGTATATAAGAGTACTATTTACATTAGTTTAGATAATGTTATAACTAATGGTAGAAATAGTCTACTAATTGCCATCAATACGTGTATACATAAGAAAATAAATAAATATTCTTTAATATTTACAGTACTTGATATTTGGGTAATAACTGTAATAGAAAGTGATATATTTGTTTGTTAGTAAAGATTTTGACTAACACCTTTAATTAATTGATGCAATGTTTTTATCGTAAGTTTTTACTGAATCTTTGATGATGATAATAGAGTATTTAACTTAGTTCCCCTGATCATCTGTATCGTTTGATATCTAAAACAAAAAATAACTTGGTGCATAAATTATTCCATCTAATTTGAGTTGAAGTATTAGTTACAATGCATAGATTATATTAAATAGAAAAGAGAAATCACTCACCCAATTGTGTTGTTAGCCTTGAATACCTTGAACACAATTTTGGTGTCATACTTGTGGTTCTTTGAAAATGTTAGAACTAACATTTTCTACGGAAAGCAGTAACATCTCGTTATCGACATTCTCATCAGGAGTGAAGCACTTCATCTGTACGAATTCATCGAGTTTGTCGGATATGTTTTGGGCTGCCCCCATTGCTGACATTGGCGTGAATGTGCTGATATCATGATGAAGAGGTCCAAATCCACTGACTTCTTCATGTCCTAAAAGGATAACTCCTGTTCCAAATCGTTTCATGTCATTTTTATGTTTATGTATTAGGGTAAGTACAAAACCCCTATCATCGATCCATTGTATTGCAAAAATCTGTAGTTCATCAGCAGTGCATTCATTACCGTTTCCCCGACACGAAACGAACCATGCAGGGCAACTGACTAGGTGTTTTTCTTCTTATTAACCTAGTTACTTGTTTAGCGTGTTCCACGGAAACAGTAGACGGAAATCTGATGGGAGGAAAGATCGGATGCTTTTCCTGATCGAACCCCATCAAAACCACCTGTCTTGGTAACTCGAGTTCTAATGGAGCTAAGTTGTCATATTCATCTTTTCTCACAATAGATCCGACTCGTTGTCCCCTACCAATTGTTTTCACATTGTGGTGGATGATGGATCAGTTTTTATAGACATCCTCAGCTGGTGTTTCAATTTAAGTTATCTCCAAAAGCAATGGTATTGGATTAAATGGAGCAGTTAAAATCTTACAATAGGTATTCTTTCATTGATATTGTACAAGAACTTATGCTATGACTGTTGGTAGTTTGCCACATGTACAACTTTCCCACAATGTAGTGAATGGCTTATGCAGTGTAGTGATTGTCTTGTATGCTTTGCAGGTACGAGATCGACCGACTAACCTGGTCAATCAGAATTTGCAGTGTTCCAAGCTTGTGAGCTTTACACAGTGAGGAGTCGGTATGACTGCCACACTTTCCACTGGTTGACTGGTGAGAGAATAGCCGCGTAAGGTCGGGCTATCAAGTTGAACAATCATTCTAGTATCACACTCCCGCAGGTCGTGTGCCGTAAGAGTCGGTTCGATTGAACACTTTCTACTAACTATTGCTCGTACTGATAGTCGACTTGTCCAAGTAACAGTGATTATTGCTATCTGTTGCTTGCATGTAGTTGACTTGTTCTGTACAGTGAGAGGATCATAGAAGCTTGTGAGAGTCAGGTTTACTCTGATTTTATTAAGCAGTTACACACATATTTATACAGCGAACATATACATGGTTGAGTAGACATAGCAACAGAACAAAAGATAGGCCACGCCTGGCGTGACTGATTGGCTATATAATTGTCTGGGGGTTGTCTCTAGTGGTATGGCTGATTGCGCCAAAGCAGCATATATGTGTTTACTGTGTTCCGATATAATAGTAAAATAGTAAAAATAGTAAAATAATAAGTTGTAATAATCTGAACGTAGAACTGATAAGAGTGTTGTTATGGTGTTACATAGGATCTAGTTCGTGGCGTCCTCAACAATATGACAATATCTCAGCACACTAGCGACGTCTTTTGATGAGCAGGAAAGATTTGAAATAGAAGGTCCTTTCAGCGTCAATGCGTAGTCAATTGCTTTATTTTTATCGAAGTTCCATGGTTTCGGTCGAAGATGTTCTAGTCTCTTCCACGTCATAGCGATTCAGGATATGGTTCGAATGTTGGAAGGATTTTTCATCTGTTTTCATCATCTATAATCATAGTGTTGAGTGAGACTTTGAAAGTGAAGCAAAAGAAAAAACAACTAGATTCTAGAAGAGTTTCGACTTGATAGGTTGTTCATTGCAAAAAGTTATTTTTTAAAATAAAAAACTAACCAACTGCTCCTAATGATAAAAAATTAGAACCCTAAAGTTAACTTACTTCACAGTAAAACTAGTTGATTTTTACCAATACTTGTTGAATAAGTATTTTTTAATTTTCACCGTATTGCTGAAAACCTTCTAGTCCTTTTAGTAGTTGTAGTAGTTGCTATGTAGATGTCAAGGGAGTGAATGACTTTGGTGTAAAAACAGTGCTTCTTAAATAGTCAAGGTTGTACTGATTGACCTATTTTGCTTTTCTATTCTAAAAATGTGTATACGGCTGTCACAAAGTGGCACACGACTACAGGAAAATTAAGTGCTGGTCACGTTTGCCTTTTGTAAACACCTTTCCTTTATTATACAACAATTTTTTTAACTATCAATCGGGGTCAAAATAGAGGAAAACATGATAGACAGATAGTTAAAGATAGGGGTACATAATAAACGCAGAAACAAAACATTGATCAAACGCTGAAAAGTGTCAGAAGCCTCTTTAGAGAGCCTAAACATACCGAGATGGATCCGTCTCAGGTAAGAAATTTATTTGGGGTGGGAACACGAGGTGGCTACGACAAGATGCCAAGCAAAAGGGAATACGCAGGTACAGCAAGATGAGTGGAGCTGAACTCCAACATCGTACGACGGGTGATATTTCAAATATCATTGGCCACACCACTACAGGTACACCAATAATGATAACGAGAACTCACAACCTCAAACCATCTGATCCGGTAGATGATGTGAAAAATCTATACAAACCATCAACAGCTTGGATGCGTCAAGATGCTAAGTGAGAAGGTTTTGGGAATTATGAAAAACTTACAAAATCTGAGCTTCAAGATATTACTCGAGTAAACCGACGTCTTACGCTATCAGATATGAGTATGAAAGAATTAAAATCATTGGCTAGAAGTAAGGTGTGCCATTTAGATATAATACGAGAACGTCTGACTTGGTAGATCAAATACTCCGCGATGCGGACAATGCACCGTCTGTAGACATAATAACCACATTTACTAGCAATTTGGTTGATAAATCTACTGTAGAGGTTTCTAGCTACCAATCCGCCAACATTGAATTTTTATGGGATGAAGCTACACCAGAGATGATCAACAGAATTCAAAACACATTTGGTAGTCACAAAAAGGTGCACGTGAGTGCCGAGTGTGTATTCGCTCATAAACAGCGCAAGGATTTGACAACAAGACTTTGGGGCTCACCCAGAACTGGTCTGGTATCAATTATACCATTGGCTAATATAGATGAAGTGTTTGAAAGACATTTTCATATATAATAGCCAAAATCGATGAGTTCACTAAAGAAGGATCTTTGTGGGTTTTGTGGAGAGTGCCAAAGTTTTGTTTTGAGATTTATTGTTGGGAACCACTCAGGGGCGGTACGTATGTGGAAACATCAAAAGCCCTAGCACGCAAAAAAGCGGTCATCAATGTTGACAACAGTGGTGCTAAGACCATGGTTGAAATGGAAGAGATTGCCAAGTCGTTGAAGGTAAAATTTACCAGCAAGATGAAAAAAATCTGAGCTAGCAGAGGAAATACAAAAGGTGCATACTGATGTGTCGGAAGACAACAAATGCTTTTAGTGGTCTGTACTGTCGTGTCTATTTCTACCGGATGATAATGCAGATAGAGTGAAAAAGTACAAGCCTTTTGAAAAAAATTTGCACACTAAGATGCTAAAGTATCTGGTGACAATAGATCATATTCAAAAGTTTGCTAACAAAAACGACCTGCTGGTAAATGTATTTGAATGGATTGAAAAAAATGGACTAGATATTCTTCACACAGACAATCGATTGTACAAAGAGGATATACCTGAAGCCAACCTGCTTTTATATAAAAAGCACTACCTGTGGATAAAAAACATATCAGCATTAATGAATACGCAGTCTGCGCACAGACATAAAATGTACAAGTGTCTCCGATGCTTTCACAATTATAGGTGCGAGCGAACATTTCAAGATCACATCGAAACGTGTTCGGCAGTCCATGACGGCACATGCGTGGTAAAGATGTCAGAGCGGGGAGCAGTGGTGAAATATAAAAGAATTTTACAAATATGGAAAAAGCAACTTATGCGGTCTATGCAGATTTTGAATCAATCATAGACGAAGAGACTAAAGTACATACGACGTGCGGCTATGGCTTGAACCTAGTTAATAGCTTGGGTGAGTCATTAAAGTTTAACATACACCACTGCAAAGACTGCATGGAGTGTTTTTTTGAGGAACTAGATGAGATAGCTAAAATGATCATCACCCCTGAACAAGAGTGGGAATTTAATAACGCGACACACTCCTACATGTGGCTGAAATTGGAACTGGATAATGGTCAATTGGTTAGAGATCACGATCACGTTTCTGGGTTGTACAGAGGCCCGACTCACAACAGTTGCAACCTTAATCCTCGGCAAACTAAAAAGATCAAAGTAGTCTTTCATAATCTGAAAGGATATGATTTTTATCTAATTGTCAAGGCATGGATGGGAAGAAGGGTAAAATGCTATTCGTGTGGGGGAAAAATGATGTGCCTCTATTTGATATTTATGAACCTAAGAATTTTTTGGTTAAAGTACACAAAAAAAATGTAAGCTATCTAGTCACGATGAGCCATAAATTCACTTAGAAGTGTGTAGCTCATGTGAAGAGTTGGAGACATAGGAGTATCCTCTAGTTGGTAGAAATTTTCCCGATAAAAAGTTGGGGGTATTCCAAAAAACATGCGCGGAAGAACGACATCGAAATTATATAAAATGCAAAAAGAGGCCTCAAATAGTGGGTGTAATTCAGTTTATTGCCTACACGGATGAAAAGCACATGTCTACAAGGATGGGTCGCTTTGAATTTATGGACGGCATGCATCATCTTACCAGCTTGCTAGCCAAGTTAGTGGGTGGTCTGGATGATTATCCTCACTTGAATCATGAGTTTCCCAAATCGCCAACCTACTAGCTTGAAAAGGAGTGTATTTGTACAAATACATGGACACTCATGATGGATTTGAGGGAACGGAACTACCAAAACAAAAAATACTTTGCTTCATTGCTCGACAACTATGCTGGTATAAGCAACGCCGACTACAAACACGCTCACAATATATGGAAGAAACTAGGTTGTAGGACCATGGGAGACAACCATGATCTGTACCTGAAAACGGATTTGCTGCTTTTGACCGATGTTTCTAAGACGTACAGAGCGAAAGAATACAGCCTCGATCCGTGTCACTACATCTCCTTGCCATCGCTGTCATCGGACGCATTGCTCAAGGTGACAGGACAGAAATTGGAACTCATCACTGATGTTGATAAAAACAATTTTACAGAGAGCGGTATCAGAGGTGGTGTGTCTACTTGCGGAGGTCTGCGATATGCCAAAGCCAACAATCCGTATCTCCAGGGGTATGATTCTAAAAAGAAGACCACCTTCATCATGTATGTGGATATGAACAACTTGTACGGACACGCAATGTCGCAAAAATTGCCGATTGGTGGATTTAAATAGGAAAAAGATGATGTCACTGATTGACATTAACACGGAGGATGGGGGATACATTGCAGGAGTGGACTCGGAATATACAGCAGAGCTGCATGATGAGCAAAATGACTATCCACCAGCACCCGAATCCATCAAGCCAGATCAGCGGTCAGGGTACATGAGTTCAGTAGGAGAACTCCATTCGAAGACGGGAGAACCTCGATACAGCAAAGTCCTCAAGCTGGTGCCCAACCTACGAAACAAACGAAAGTACATAGTTCACCAACAAATTTTGAAGTACTACCTGAAAAAGGGACTGCGTCTGACCAAGGTACCTAAGGTTTAAAAAGAAAGCCTGGATGGAACCGTATATTCTACTAAAAACTGATCTACTGAAGCAAGCCATGACAGATTTTGTAAAAGAGTTTTTTAGCTCATGAACAATTCAGTGTTTGGCAAGTCGATGGAATATGTTCGCAACCAAATGGATACGGAATTAACAGTAGATGAGAAGCGGAAGCAGAAGTTTATAAACGACTACCGGTTCAAATCAACCAAGGAGTTTAATGAGAATTTGACGACCGTAATAAAAAATAAGGCAAAACTAGAACTAAACAAACCCATATACGTTGGCCAGGCCATCTTGGACTGGTCTAAAAAGCTCAATTACGAGTATTGTTATGATGACATCCAAAAACAGTATCCAAACGCCAGGATGATGTACAAGGACACGTATAGTTTTGTACTGCTCGTCGAGACTACTGATTTTTACAAGGAGATGCCATTAGACAAGTATGACACCAGTAATTACCCCGGGACCACCCGTGTTATAGTGATAAGATTAAAAAGTTGATTGGTTTGCCCAAGGACGAAAATGGTGGTCACCCGATATCAAAATTTGTAGCTCTGCGAGCCAAGTCATACTGAGTAGAGTACCATCTTTGGGATCTTGACAAATCTGTGTTGGCCAATCTAGAGCCTAATAAAATTATCACTAGCGCTAGCGCTGCTATAAAACGCTCGTGTAAACCCCGAGATTGGCCCATGAACCCCAAAACCCCCCAAACCCCTGACCCCAAAACCTCCCAAACCGTGGACCCCAAATATTGCAAGCGTTTGGTTAATGATATTAGGACACGGAACAAAGGTATGAGCAAGTGCGAGTTAAAAAGTGTGTTACCAAAAAACTAACTTTTGGAACGTACAAGCATTGTCTGAATACCGGAGTTCCAGGATCAAAGGAGTGGATGTCAACACTCCAATCCAGAAAACATGTGATTGTGACTGCTTCTTTCGAGAAGAAGACCCTATCAGCCTTTGATGACAAAAGGTATTACCTAAACTCTATAGAGAGTCTGGCACATGGCCATTATAAATGAAAGAGTGTAAGTAAATGGCTACAGAAATACCCAAGCATGTATTAGAATTGTTCGATCACGTAAGACCTCCAGTCTACGATGAATGGATAAAATCCAATACAAAATATAAGAACTACAATAAAGACTACAACGGACCAACTCACAAAATTTGCAAATCTGAGCAACTGTGGATGAATGCGCCAGTTGATCAAAAGTGGTTGTATGAAATGAATCTCAAAGATCTGAGGATCTGTGCCCAAAAACGTGGTATCAAGGGATGTAGTAGTAAGAGAAAAGCTGAACTGCGCGATGTATTTGCCAAAAAATAATGAGTCATTTTATAGCCTTTGGACTATAAAATATCTTAAGACATCAAAATGTAAGCAACACCCAGCGGCTACGATACTTCCACCGATCAACGTATTGATACCCCCATGAACATCACGCTCTGACCTATCCAGTACCACAGGAGGTGTCGGTGCTGGGGGTATAGATGGCTTTGGAGCAGGAGAAGGTGCCGGTGCTGCCTGTACAACCGACTTTGGTGCAGGAGGAGGTTTAGATGCTGCCTGTACAACTAGCTTTGGAGCAGGAGGAGGTTTAGGTGATGGTTTAATGCCTATTGTATCAAAACTCTTCGCTACCCTGATCTCATCGTTGAAACCTTTTACGCTTTTTCCTAGCTTGTTTAGATTCATGTCAGAGGGAATCATGTATCATGTATAATCCCTTGGCAATGTTATTATCAACGACGCCCTGAGTCTTACTTTGAGCATCTTCAAAGTTTTTGATAGGCACTTCTAATGACTGTTTGTTGGCAATCAGATTGTTGACCAAGACTAAAAACTGATGTTGACTCTTTAAAGAAGAGCCCACCTGTCTGGCTTGTACCTGAACACCGAGTAGACAGTATACGTATCCCCTGATAGATTCCTTTACTTGTACTATGCCGGGTTTGTAAAGCTTTTAGAGTGATCCATAACGAGTCGATTAAAGTCAAAGGATTCTCGGTTTACGGCGATCATCTTCATGCTGACATTTTTGTTCCAAGGTTTAAACTGGTAGTAAATACTCCAATCACCGCCCTTGGGTTCAATGTCCATGTAGGCATTTGTTTTTTTGGTGGCGGGAAAGGTCGGTAGTTTCCAGCCGAGTTCTTTGGCTATCGAAGTCTGTTTTAAAATTCCGATAGACCTCTGTATGTAACCCATTCCGCCGGCCGGTTGATGTATGATGGGTACACCCATCGGGACGACGCCAAAATTGTTTATGAGTTTTTGATATTTGGTCTTATTGTAAGGATTGTTGTGAGGATTAAAATCTTGATGGCCAGGATTTGTAACCTCCATATGATCCAAAATCTTCTTAGTCCGGAATAGCACGTGAAAATTCATTATAAATTTCGTAAGTGGTAGACCTCTGGTGAGATGATCTTTACTCACTCCACAAAGCGTTGACGCGCAGTACAGGGCAAACTTATAGTGTTCGCTGTATTAACTGATTCTCTCGTTATACCACCTGTCTACATCGTCAAAGTTATCGACGGACAATGGTTTTGGTGCAATGTCTACAAACGTTTTACTAAATCCAAATTGGTTTTGTTTTCTCGACCTACGGAAACGACAATATCTAGTCCGTAAAAGTCTATAAGATAAGCACTATAAAACTTTGCTATTTATTATTAAATGACAACACATACTATTACAAAAACTGGAAGGATTGAGCTCGATGCTTTGGTATACGCAACCGGTATTAGCCTGCAGTCTATGTCATTGTGTATGAATACGTATAATTTGACAGAGAATACCATCTACTAAGAGCGTGGCCACCCAGCCGTTAAACTCCCTGCGGGGTATTATACGTATGATGATATCCCCCGAAAACTCCCAAGGGCAATAACAGTCGAGCCGAATACGCTGAAAGTGAATTGGGGAAAGGAATCATTCATGGCGGCTTGAGTAAGCTGATCAAAAACGGATATCTGTACATAATCCCACTGTGTCTGTACATGCACGTCCATGGTATTGACACATCAAAAAACTTTTGAATGGAAAACGCAGCGACTTGTTGGCTGTGATTCAAATAGACAATGCGGATGTTGGCGATGTAGTACAATACCAGCCGATAAACAATTGCAAGCGCATGCATAACGGCGAGATTAACAGGTTGCTACTAATGGTGCAAGATGATATGGGTAATGATTATCCAGTGGGATTTGTGGCTGAATTTTCGATACAATAAATGTTAGGAGTAAAATCATATTACCGTCAACGAAGAATACAAATGTAAAAGCGAGCGTCTCTTGCAAGCCTTCGCCAACAGAGTTAGTGTTTACGTCTTCATTGCCCAGAAACTCTGTGATCCAAGAAATCATATGCTACTCACCTGATAATGTGGATAATGGGAAAATCGAGTTTACTATCGATGGACTTGTATTTTCATATGGAAATGTGTTATCGGACCAAGCCAATTCTATAGATTTAGTTATAGACCGAGGAGGGGTAATCTTATGCAAAGTGTCTGGTATCATGTGCAAGCAGGTTTTAGTGTAATACGAAGCATAGAATAAATGTTTGGTAGACAAAGTTTTCAGAGAACACTGCACACGATCAAAGTAGAACGACTACCCGCAATATATGAAATGTTTAAAGGGTGTCATTCAGACCTTTCTGAATTGAAAAAATAATTACATAAATGTGTTCAGCATACTTTCCTTGACTATGCTACCATTTTTTAAAGTTGTAAACCTTCTGGAGCCTTCACAATAGGCTGGCAAGTAACATCATCTCTAGCTACCACTTGAAAAACAATCTTTTGCAAACCCTATGAAACGTGAAGTCACGCCGTCGGTATGCATTTGTTTTTATAGCAAGTCGTAATTAAATACTTTTGGCCAGCCAATAGACCAACAAACCATTTGGGGGTCCGATCAATAATCTCGGTGCCAAAATTCATAGCTTATTGCCCAAGTATGTGATTACTAGCGCGGCATGCTTGTCTACCAGTGCTTGCTCAGTGAATGCTTTACAACTAGTCTAGCGAGTGCGCTAATATCAACTGCCGCAACAGCAAATCAACTAATTTAGGATCAATTACTCCCCTGCCACTATAACACAAGCCTTGTAGTAAACTTTACAAACCTTCACTCTCTTTAATCAATCATCTCTGTTGATCAACATTCTAGACAAGTATCTCTTATTTGTAACGTATAAGTCAATTACATACACACACTGACTCCATTCAAGAATGAGCAGCCAATGAATTTATTGAATCAATTAGTTGATATTATTATCATACACATTTAACATTATTGTATATTATTAATAAATGAAAGATCTTTCCAATGATGATGATTATATGAACCAACATCATCATTGTTGTTCTTTGTTCATGATAACGAGATAAGAACCAACAACAATAATTGATAGATACTGTTGCTAGTGATCATGTCAAGGAAATGACAAAATGACCTTCACACCAATTCACCCACCCCTCAGTGCCGTTATTACTGCCACTAATTAGCTGAATTGTGCCAATTCCAGTGGAGTACACAACAATTCACCATAATAGTGTCAAATTGTGGGTGTTGAAGAACAAGACCCATGAGATGATTTGATCCATTAAGTGTTTAAAACTGGCTATAATCTCTTTTAAACCGGCGCCTATTAGTGAGTGTTTTACGCATTGCATCGGTGGTGTAAACATTAGACATCAAGCATATAGCGCGCTCACGTGACAATAACGAATGCACAACGGCGGCGTGATGTCACGTTTCATAGGGTTTGCAAAAGAGTGTTTTTCAAGTGGCAGCTAAAGATGATGTTACTTGCCAGCGTATTGTGAAGGCTCCACTAGGTTTACAACTTTAAAAATTGATAGCATAGTCAAAGAGAGTATGCTGAACACAGCTATGTAGTTATTTTTTCAATTCAGAAAGGTTTGAAGGACATCCTTTAAGCAAATCGCTATAAAAAAAAAAATATTCAAGGCCCATTATATACAAGATGTGACAGAATGCTCTCTATTGAAACAATTTTCCATGAATCTTTCCTCAAATCCGATGAAAAGAAACACTGAACAATATCTGTAGGTGAGATTCAGCTCATTCTTGGTCAATTTTCTCGATTGTTCAGCTTCAGCAACCACTTCTCCCAAGCTCAAGTTTATCGTGCAGTTTAGATTGAAGCAAGGACTGTTTTTTTTAGGTTTGAAGCTCACCGATGTACTTGCTAATGCAGCGTAATGCTTAGTTGGAAAGATTGAAGCTTTCAAATATTTTAATCGGGCAAACGACTCTCTGAAGTTGCCTCACGTCTGTTTTGTCATAGCATGGGAAAAAACAGTAATCGCCCAAGACAGGGACTTTTGCGCAAAGAAAGTTTTTTTCCTATGAAGACCGTTACTTTTTCAAGACAAAGACTTTTGTTTTTCCATACAGAGAATGCTGTTTTCCCAGACAAAGAATGCTGTTTTTCCAGACGAAGGACTTTGTTTTTCCAAACGAACAATTATGTTTTTCCAGACAAAGAGTTTTGTTTTACCAGACAAAGATTATTGTTTCGTTACCACGAAAAATAACATTATTTGCACAAAATCCCTTTACAGTATATAGAATTTTTTCTAACAGAAAATTTTTTTTATTCGCATGAAACTTATATATTATAAAAATTATTTCGTGCAAAGAATAAAACTTTTTAGCTTAAAAATCCCAAATCTCTGTCTGCAACAACAGTATTCTTTGCCGGCACATTTTTGCACCAATAACCCTTTACAGTATGTAGAATTTGTTAGTGCAAAAAAACTGGCAAACAATGTACAGTCTTCTTCGCTCAAAAAAAGAACATTTCTTGGCATGTAAAAGAAGTCAATTTTGCGCAAAAATACTTATATTATAGAGGGATTAATGCGCAGAAAAAATCACCTTTTTCACGCAAAAAACCATGTTTTTTTTGCGCAAAACAACCGAATTTTTCACAGGAAAACAACATTCACTGCACGAAAAATTCCCTTTTTTGTACAAAAATTCCTTTATAAAATGGAAAAGTTTTTTGCGAGAAAATAAATTTTCTTCGCGCTAAAAAGTTCCTATTAAGTGTAAAGGGATTTTCATGAGAAACATTTGCTTTTCCACTTAATTAAACATACTGCATACCTAACACAAAAAGAAGTACTTTTCGCGCGAGAATCCTTTTATAATGTATAAGAAGTTTTCGAGCAAAAAAATGTTCTTCGCTCAAAACCACTTATATATCATAAAGATTTTTGTGCAATTGAGTTAAGGTCGATCAGATCTTCAGCTATTTAAGAGATATCGTTCCCACACAAAATGCATTCACTTCAACTACAGTGACTGAAAGAGCAACATTTACTACTACAACTACTAGGACTCCCACTGATAAGGTAAGAAGATGATAAATAATTATTTATCACTAGTTGAAAAACTCAAATAGTTGCGTTATGGCATCGTCCTCCTATCGTGGTGTGGAGGCGCTCTCTTAGTCACAGAAGCGTCTCTCCTAGATAATTTTAAGCATATGGAGCCCAACTTGTTTGTTTTCAAGATCGTAGTCTTTGGCACTGACAAAAGTTGTCTGTTTGTCAGAGATAATCAATAGGTTACTGTTGGATAATGTCTTGGACTACAAGTCAATTTTGCGCTTTACAACTAGTAATGTATGTTAAATACCCGAAACTAATTAAAATTTACAATACTGTGTTGTTTAATTAGCGATCAACATAAAAAAGTGATTTTTCAGTTTGTTCTCCCAATTAAAAAATCTACGTCGTTGACAAAATTTCCTTTCTTGTCAGAGAGAGAATAGGAAGATTTTTACTTATTATGTATAGGACTTGATGAGCTTGCAATCTGAAAAATCTTACTTCAAGAATCAAGCTGCTTTGCTCTCAAGACAGAGTTTTGGCGTTGTCCAAATTACATTTTTGTCAGAGAGACAACAATTGAGTTATAATTATTAGTCGTAGTTGATTAGTTTTTGCTGCTACACGTTTTTAATTTGATTTTTCTTTCATATTTCAATAGTATTTCAATTAATTACAGATTCGCATGCTTATTTATAAAATTGAGAGATGGACAGATTTTATTTATCTGTTATCAAATGAAAAGAACTCACAAGAAATAAGTGAGTTGTTATAAATTACTACTCGAGTGTAATGCAATTTCTTTTTGTAAGCTTTGGATGTTGAATTTTTTTTGTTATTTTATGGAAAGAGAATGAAGATGGAAGAGTACAGTGGTATAGGATAACAGGCAAACTGGGATTAGCTCGTGAGAAATGGGTTTGTGATCAAAAATACAGATTGTGAATACAATAATGAAATAGTGACTGCACTTGCAAACGCTTGTGAGGAGAAATTGGTTGCTCCTAAAGTTTCGCCATCGAATTAAAATACTAAAACTCTTAGTGATTGGTTAGTTTTTAAATGATAATTAATCGTATTACAGTAAAGACTTTGTTTCACTTGAAGTGAATTTCTTGCGAGCTCTCATTTTTTTTTCTTGTAGACAAGACGCAGACCATCACCTGATGAATTTGGAAGAAAGAGAGGGCGCTCAAGTTGATTTGAAAGAAGAAAACTTGATTTGTTTTCGTTAATCAGAGTTAATCAGACGGGAATGGGTGTGGAATGCGTGGGACTGGACGTTAGTGAAATAGCCAAAGATGGTGATTTGATTATGGGCGTTGCTGTTGAAGAAAATGAGGATGTTCAATTGATAGAAAATAAAGAATATGGCTCATTGAGGATTGACGAATTAGATGATTATGATTGTGCTGATGATGCCGATGAACAAGAAGAGAACCAAGGACAGTAATTGGATGAGTCATTATTCAAAATATCTAGTCAAGTGTCCTCTCTAGGTATTGTTTATGATCCCAACTTCCAAATTTTCATGATGAAGAATGGGATGAGTTGATAGCCAGATATTGGGGTGCCATGAAAACCAAACACAGACCGGGTAAAGTCATAAGTGTTTTAATTATAGGACTTTGGAATAGAATTCCTAGAGTCCAAGCCAACGTCTAGCAAAATGATTATCGTGCACACAGAGAATTGTAGTTGTTAAAAAAAAGTTTGGAGATACTTGAGTTTGAGAGCAAAAGTCAACTGCAGCGTAGGTTGTATTCTGGAAAACAAAAATTATTGTGATCTTCCCCATTTTCACTCATCACCCAACAATGCCACCGTCTATCCGAAAGCTCGTTTGATAGAATCCGAAGGAAAGCTCAACGATTTCTTCATTTGTGTTGCTGAGACCGATTACTATGCTAATAGTTTGAAGCAAAAACCAAATACAGCTTGGAGACTGATGTTGATAACAAACGTCATATTTTATTTTGACAAACTAATCGGAATGGGAAAAGTGCGAAAATGTAGAAAGACTGATACTGCGAACGCGTTTCCCTCTCATGTTTACCTCAACCGACATATTTGTACGATGGAGTGAAATAGTCATGGCATAGCATATAATGATAATTTGGGTTTCATCAGATGCCTAACCATGCAAATGATGCTTGAAAAGGATAAAAACACTCGATCAACTCGACCGGATGCAAAAATTGTACCGAATCGTTATGGGCGCTATCTAAATCCACAGAAAGAAGACAGCGATAGATGTCTAATGGAGCACTCAGAGAGAACAGTTCTGAATGAAGGAGTGGATGACGAGGGTTTTTTGATTTGGAAGATGGGTTTGATATAAAAATAGCGTTGTTCACACTACACCCAAAAAAAATCTACGGTGATTTGGAGCTTGAATTCAAAACACGAAAATAAATTGTATCCCAATCTGCGAGGCAAACATTCTAGTCTCTTCACCAAATTGAATGGCTATACCAGAGCATACAAGTGTCCAACGTGTTCCACTCGTTTCAACAGATTTGGTAATCATAGTAGCCAAAGATGCTCAACCTCGAACGTATGGACCCTGGATTTTCCTGGAGGGGATACAAACCTCCCACCACAAGCTGCAAGAGGTTAAAGGAACAATTTAAAATAAACATCAGCACAGGTGACCCTTTGAGATATTATCCATATTTTCCCACAAAAGATATTTAGTGTTAGCTTCCCGAATGTGATGAAAACCAAGATACGGACACCACTTTGTACAACGTCGAACCAAATCTCTGGAGCATTTCCAGTTGTTCGAACAAACAAACTGTTGAGATGTCTCGATGTATTATCAACAATGGTGATAATAGAAAGTGTGTTGAAAAATCCATCCTACACTTGGAAAACATTGCCCAAGAAGCGTACAACCGAGTGAGAAAAAAAGCTCACAAATCATAGAAAGAGTAGAAGACAAGATACGTCGATTGGAAAAAGCCTTAGAAAAATTCCTCAGTCAATCACCTCTCGAACTAAAAACCATAAGGGCTAATACTAGGAACCTCTGGAGTTACCGTCAGACTGAAGAATTACATGAAAAAGCATCCTATTCCTGGATTCAATTCGCAGAGCTATGATATCAACATGATTAAAGGAATTTTGCTAAAACAATTGAAAGACATTTCGGTCAAAGAATTTGAGTTTGTTGTCAAAAAAGGAGCCAAGATACCTGTGATTGGCACATGTTCGTTTCTTTTGTGGATTGCAGAAACCTTATAGCTCCTGGATACAGTTACAAAGTGTATATCAAAGCGTAGTAATACAAAGTCGCAAAAGCATTTTCTCATTACGAATGGATGAAAGACTTTAGTCAACTGCAACAAAAAACATCTACCAGCCAGAGAGAGGCATTTAAAAGCTTGTTGAAGCAGAAAAGCATCAGCAAAACTGAGTACTCTATTTGTCAAAAAGCATGGAAAGATAAAAACCCAAGCACCATGAGAGATTGTTTAAAGTGTTACAACAACTTTGACGTAACCCCATTCAGTCAAGCTTTGGAAACACAGAGAGCTATCTACAGAGAACACGGGATCGACGTGTTGAAAGATGGTATATCTTTACCAGGATTGGCAATTAGCTGGATAGTTAACAAAACTCCCCAACCATCTCCTCCGCAACTTTTTTCCTATTTGGATTTTTGAGAACTCGGTAATTCATTTCAACAGAGTCTCTCAATCTTCCTGATTGACAATATGCAAAGCGGATCGGTATCTGAAAAACATCGTTGAAGGTCCCAGTCTGGTAATGCACAGATACCACAAAAAGGGACTGATGAGAATTAGAAAGCATCGGCTTCGAAAAAAAGCAAAAAAGTGCGACAGGATCTATGGATTCGATGCAAACTCTCTCCACTCACGGTGTATGTTGCAGTCAAAGCCTGCCGGGTATCCTCAAAGAAAAATAATTGAGAACTTCTTTGATGCCCAGTAAAGCTTAGCAAGTCAACGCACAGCTGGCTACAGTAGCAAATGCTTGCAAACAAACTAAACATCAGACATCAGCTTAATGGAGGGGAAGTGGCTCTTGGACAACGAGGTCTCCAGGTCGATGGATTTTGCGTTTTAACTCGACTCGTCTTTCTGTTTCACGTATATTTACGGACACGACTGCTCTTTCAACAATGCTAGACCTCAGGAGCTTCATCCTACTAGACAAAATTCAATGGCTCAGTTGTATAGAAACACGTTGAAAAAAGAAGAGTATCTCCAATCTTTAGGTTACACAGCCATCTCGATTTGGGAGTTTGAGTGATTGACTCGCATAAAAACTCACACAAATCTACAAAAACTTGTCAACAACTTTTACGCCTCTTTCTATCCCAAAAAAATTGAAAAAAAAACTAAATCAAGAAAAAACTTCAGAGAGAGTCCGGTTAAACGATTTCTTCGGAATTGTTGAATGCAAGTTCAAAGTCGCTGAGGATCTAAAAGATAAGTTTTTTGAAATGCCTCAATTTTCTGAAAACACTATGGTGAGCAGAGAGCACTTGAGTGATGAAATGAAAGACTTTGCAAGAACCGAAGGATTCCTAAATACCACATATCCCTCGCTAGTCAGAAGCGTGTTGGTAGAAAATATGTTGTTAATCAGTCCGTTGTTAAAGTGGTACTTGAAACAAGCTTAAAAACCGCAAAAGTCTATCAGCTCATAAAATACATCCCTAGAAATGCTTTTTAGTATTTTGGAACATCGGTTTTGGATGCTACAACAACGTGAATTTTTCACAACGCTGTGTTTTTTTTGGCATTTCTCTGCAGTATTTAAAATAGTGTAAATCTATTTTTTTAGCATTACTATTTTGTACAAGTGTGGATTCGCTTTGTTTATAGTTATTAATTATCTATGTATTATGTGCAAAACTTGCTGTGCTTGCTTCACAGTTTGTAGATATAACTTATTTCTCGATTGGATTGGTACCATAACAGTAGGTAATTCCAATATTGATTCACTAATGCTAAGAACTGTGTATTTTAAAGTCTTATTGGAATATTTATTGATGTTTTTTCTACAAGTTTTTTTACACTTTTTTATTGTATTTGAGGTTGCTTTTTTTGGCAAATTGTAGCACACAATTTCTAGCAACTTTTGGAAGCAAAAAATGTTTACAAGTAACCAGAGCTCATTACTAAAGGAAGAAAGCAGTAAACAATGGAAATCCCATTAGTTATATGAGGTCATGTGACCAATCAATCTCATAGTATGGCCACCCCACTAGCGGGTAAAACTATTTTGGCCAAGGAGCATGCAACTCCAAGTTGTAAACTGCTGTGGCAAGGAAGACAGCTCTTCAGACCCCGAGGTTTTGCTTCAACTGTGTTCTGACTGGTGTTGGATAATGCAATGCCACCAAATTACTCTGAAAGCACTAGAACTAGACCCTGGCTAGTGTGCTTATGTGGGATATTTTAGACACATCGGCCTGGGACACCTTGAACTACAACAATATTGCAACAAAAACACCTTCTGTATTGTTCATCATTTGCATCACAAGTTGTACTATTCGTAGCTGCTTGTGTCATTTGGTTATGTGAGAATTCTAGGTCCTAAAACTGTGCTGGAAGGAAACTTTCTATTTCATACTCACAAACCTTGTTGCACAATACTTTGTACACAACTGCGACGTAACAAGTTTTTGATTTTGTCGACTTGGAATCTTCCCAATCATTGTAATCAAAGAAGTAACATTGCATTTTTGTTTATGCAGCTGGATTTGCTGGTTTGGGATTTAAACATCTTAACTTTATATCAGATAGCGCTTACTTATGCGTTCAAAAGCAAATTTCCTTAATGTAAACTGAGCAGAAAGTTTACCTCTGCGCAAAAATACGACTAAACTGAAATGTTTTTATTGCACTGTTGTATTTCCAATTTATTGCTGAGTTGCTTGTATTTAAATGTATGATTGGTTGACTGCTTCAATGGTGTGAAAAAATTTTCTTATTTTGCAAAACACGATTAGTATTTCCAACTTAGTGCAGAAGTTATTGAGAAAATACATCAAAATATGTAGTGTTTCTTATAAACCATTTACCTTGAAGTCCTATTGAAAACTTTCCTCACTGATACACTACACCGGTGCATACTGAGATATGGTCAAAGAACCTACTTTCATTGGCTAATATCTGATGTGCAGCCGACTCTTTGCTGTTTTGGACTCGGTGGGAGTTTGACCCAGATCTAGCATCTGGGTCAGTTGAGGCAGAATAGCTATGTGGACAAAGAGGCAGAGGGGGTCCTCGTGAGGTACAGACACCGGTGGTCTTTGATTGTTAAATATGCAGTCAGGTTCCTATTAGTAAACAAACTTACTGGAATGCTATAGAAGGTAGGTGTGAAGAGCTTACGAGTGCTTGAACTGGTAAAGTTGTTATGTATAGGAGTGCACAAACGATGGGATTGTGACATTAGGAGTTATCTCTCTTTGAATTTTATACATCAAACCGGAAGTTACCATAATATTGTAATGGAATTCAGCATAGGTGGCCTCTATCATTGATGCTATGCTAGTCAGTATGCAGTGTGTAAACACGCATTAGCTATAGCATTAGCTATACCCATAAGAACTAGACTCAGCTACGCCTGACTGCCCTCCTTACAGAAGTGGATGCATGCCTGCCGCAAGGATGGATGAGTAAAGAACTCAAGCAGGGGATTTCCCGCCTTACTAAAGAAGTTGGCTGGCGCATTATTGTTATGCCTATTCACTGTATATATATTTTCATTGCGCCTGCTTGTTTATGCTATTTTATATGACCTATATTAATGTTATTGACCAATCATTTTATGTTATATTTCAACTGTTCATTAGCATATTGAACTGCATAACCTTGTCAACATGTGGCCCATGGGCAGATTGGATTGTGCGCGTACAAAGAGAGGTACTCTGAGTAAGCTTTTGTCTCTTGAAGCAATAAAGTGTTAGCTATTGTAACCAGGTGTGTTCAGTTGGCAGTTGGCCAAATAGTATTAGGATACTAGCACTCGGCACAGCAACACGGTGTGTTCAGTTGGCAGATAGCCAAATAGTATTAGTATACTTGCACACGACACAACACGGAGCTTATTGACTCATAGCTCATCTATACATAGAGCCACTACTAGCGAATAAGTAGCTCTCATTAGCAATTGCTGTTACATTGCTAAACAAGTACACTTCTCTAGTAGCTGTTTGGTAAAGGTGCGGCAAAATCCTTTACATTGGTGGCAGCGGTGGGATACTAGTGAACGTTAGACACTACTAGAGAAGCTGTACACGGCCAAACACCACCCCTACTCATTTCCCGAGTATTGGTGTTTCGTATACTGTAATAGTTGCCTGGTAGCAGCCAAACTACCACCCAGGGACACTGTTACACCCCTTGCTCTGACCCGGTGGTACCCCCGACCCGGCAGAACACCCCCTCGCTTTGCTGTGTTTGATAAGAGAACTACAGTCACCCTGAGCGGTGAACTCGGTAGTCGCTGTACTGCTCACGCGAGATCGTACGACATCTCTTTCGAACCCTGGGAGTAGTAATATATGAGCAGATCTCCCTACCAAGTGTTTTTTTGTGGATGAGTGCTAGGGGGTTATGCAATGGGTTACGGGGTTGGATGGATTCGCCGAGTTTATATTGTATTTTATTTGAGGGGTATTTGAGTGGCATTTCAGTGGCATTTAAGTGGCATTTGAGTTTTGATTGTTTTTGTTACCTAACTTGAACTTATATGACATATAGATTTTGAATGTATGGCATTTAAGTTTTGATAATTTCTTTACATAACTCGAACTCATATAGCATCTTGAGAGAGAGGAGAGAGGAGATGTATCCACCTTGAATAAATACATTGATTAAAAGTGAATCAATGTATGATTATATACATTTATTACATAATAAGTAGGGGCAAAATCTCCTCATATAATATAGCTAGATACATAATTCGAACTCATATATACATTGAATGCTATAAAATATATTGGATGATGAAGTTAAATATTCATCTATTCGTTATCGATATTTATAAGGATGATGAATGATTTTCTGTAATATATATATATAGTTATAGTAACTGTGGTAAAAAAGAGTCTATTATGAAGGTTTTTATTTAAGCCAAAGTAGGTTCGGTAGATACTCCATCAGAACACACTCGTCTTTTAGCATAAAAATATGTGAGTCCTCGCTTTATTTGGCTGTATGTCAACATTTTTTGATCCTTTACTATAAATCCTCGATTTTCACCCATAAACGACGTTTTTGTATTTAATACATTTAGATAACTGTCTTTGTTCAATTGATTAATTCGTTTGTTCAAACCTTTTGAGCTAAACTTGTTTCCTTTTTCTCCCCAGCAGTAATAGGATTTAGAGTTAAGTGCAACAATTCCATCTCCGGTAAATTCCTCTTTAAACAGCCCGGGTGTTCTTTTCCCATGTTTTAGTACTTTTTCACAACAGTCTTGCATGCTCCATTCTAAACCCATTGTTTTGGTTCTTAAAAACTCATCCCTATGTTTGTCACAGTATGGGCGTGGAAACCAATCAGCATATTGATTGTAAAACTCTTTTTTCATACTCGGTTTTACCAGTGTTTCTAATGTTCCGCTCAACGCCATGTATGCGCTATCTGTATCCATTTCAACATATTGGAAATCACTTCTGTGAATATATCTATAAATAAAAAGATTGTTTCGATTTTAATTATTTGGAAGTTTTACTTACTTATACATAATAATCGTAGGGAATTATGTTTTACTTACTTATCCATAAAGTCGTAGTAAAACTGTAGCATTCTCAGTTTAGCATACTGTAGCACGGAAAAACCCAAGTGTACTGGAACGTTCATAGTTAGCTGAAATGATGGTGATACTGATTAGCAAAGTAAACTTGGAGAATATAAATTTTGAATTGCAAAATAATTGTTTTTAAAACTTACTAGTCGTTTACAGGTTACGATTTCATAAAAATCATCTGCTATCTCTTCCATGGAGATGAATTTGTTCCCTCTGATACGAAATGAAGCTTTTCTGGCGCCTTCGATGAACTTGATGGTGGTATGTTTTTCTTTATCAGTGATTGTTTTTCCATAAGCAGCATTTCCTACCAACTTGCTAGTAGTAGCGGGTAATTCTTGATTAGGATCTACATCTCCCATTCGCCTAGCGTCTAAAACTGATGTTCCAAAAGCTTCAAAAGCTTTTTCTAGGAATATATTCTATTAGCTGATAAACTTTGGTGACTTTCAATCCTTGTTTCAAGTACCATTTTAACAAAGGACTCATTAGCAATATCTTATCTCCGTACATACTTCCAACTAATGAGCGTTGAGGAGTCTTTAAAAACCCTTCAGCTTCAGCAAAGACTTTCATTTCTTCGCTGAAGTGTTCTCTGGTTAACATCGTATTTTTAAAAATCGGGGGCATTTCGGAGAACTTTTCTTCCTCTTCCTCAGGAACTTCGATGTCACATTCAACAAATCCGAAGAATTCCTTTGATTGAACTGTCGACAACACTTCTTCTTGATTTAGTTTTTTTCAAGTATTTTAGGGTAGAAAGAATTGTAAAACGTGTTGACAAATTTTTGTAAATTTGTATGAGTTTTTACACGTTTCATCCACTCACACTCCCAAATCGAGATTACGGTGTAACCTAGCGCTCGAAGATATTCTTCATTTTCCATCGTAGTTTTAAACAGATTTGCTTTTGATTTTCTTCCACTAGCTTGAAGCTCTTGTTCTTTAGCATTGTTATAAGAGCAGTTGTGTCCATGCCAAAAACACCCGTGGAATTGAAAGACATGACGATTTTCAACACAGAATCCATTAACTGGTAATCCTCGCTGTCCAAGAGCAACTTCTCCTCCATTGAGCTGATGCTTGATAATGATTTTTTTTGAAAACATTTGGAACTGTAACCAACTATGAGCTACCTTGCTAAATTTTACTGGTTCAGCAACAAAGGAGTTTTCGATTTTTCTTCTTCGATGATAACCAGTAGGCATTGATTGCATCATACACCATAAATAGAGCGCATTTGCATCAACTCCATAGATTCTATCACAAACTTTTGCTTCTTTTCCCAACCAATGATCTCTAATTTCAGTTATACCTTTTTCGTGATATCTATGCATCACTAGACTTGGTCCACCAACTATGTTTTCCTTTATTAGAGGATAAAGTTCTGCATTGTTGTTGTCAATCAGACAAATTGGGAGAGTCTGTCGAAACGAGTTACCAAGTTCATGGAAATCCAAGTGTGTAGAGAGGTATGGAGGAGGTGGTTGAGGAGATTTGTTGAACATCCATCGAATCGCTAATCCTGGTAAAGATATACCGTCTTTTAACATAACAATCCCATGCTCTCTGTAGACCGATCTTTGTCTTTCCAACGCTTGAACAAATGGTTTTACATCCAAGTTGTTGTACCATTTTAAAAAATCCCTCATTGTCCTCATGTCGTTATCTTTCCACGCTCCTTGACAAATCATGTATTCTTCTTCACTGATGTTTTTTTTGTTTTAAAGAACTGTAAAAAGCTTCTCTTGGAGGTAGATGTTCTTGATTAAGTTGTTCCAAGTCTTTCATCCATTCATAAGGAAAAAATCCTTTTCTGGCTTCACATTTGTATGCTTTGAGATACATTTCATAGCTATATCCAGGAGCGATGAAGTTTGTACAATCTAGGAATAAAAAAGATCCTATTCCGATAACAGGCATTTTGTTTCCTTTTTTTATAACAAAATCAAAATCTTCGCCGGAGACATCTTTCAATTTTTGAAGCAGTTTTCCTTTCATCACATTGACATCATAAGTCTGTGAATTGAATCCTAGAATAGGAAGTTTTTTCATATAGCTGTACAAATCATCCAGAACTTTTTCAGCTCCTGTTCTCCGTCTGAAACGATTTTGTTCATAATCAGTACGAAACTTTTCTTCAGCTTTTTCCAGTCGTTGTAATTCACCTTCTATCTGTTTTATGATTTGTGAAAATTGTTCTTCCAATCGGCTATATGATTCTTCACTAATATCTTCCAAGTATTCAATGAACTTTTCAACACATTCATCATCATCCCCGTTGTTGACAATACAACGTGGGTTGTTGAAGTCCGGTACATTTGAACAAATCGAAATACTTAAAAGTTGATGCTCGTTAGTGTAAATGGTTGTGTCTGTATCTCGATCTTTTTCGCAATTAGTTAACAAACACTCTATGTCGAATGTTGCAAACACGGAAAGTATCTCAAGGAATCATCTGACCCGATATCTATCCCGAATTGAATCTTCAGTTTGTCGAATATTGTAGCGGTAGGTCTGTATTGTCCTGCAGAAAACTCCAGATTTGTTGCGTCTGAGATTGAACATCTGTGTCTTTTCAGATTCCCCAATCAGTCATAACAAGTAGAACACGTTGGACATCTGTAGGCTTTGACATATCCATCCAAGTTTGTAATAATGTGGTAGATTTCAGTGCACTTTAGTAGTAAACAGGTAGTTCACACTAGAAACCTTGCGAAGCAATGCGCTAGACTTCTGCCCACAGCATTTGGTTAATAGCTGTTGGGTAGGAAGTCCTACTGTGCCGGTAGCATAGTAAGCAGGACCGGTATTGACTCCTGCAGGGTCGGTAGTGACCTCTACCGACCCGGTACAGCTGTACTGAGCCGGCACAAGATGGCCGCCTTAGACGAGGATCTGCAAAGATGTCAGAGAACTTAGTCAACGTTGTAAACAGGGAGTGCTTACCCCTAAATCACCAACTTCATGGACCTAATTCTATGTACAGCCTGGGAACCCTGTAGGAGCATTCATTGGACAATTAGGAGAAAGGACTCCGCCCTTAGCCACTTGGCACCTCCCTTTATTATCTTGCATTGCATTGTGATTGGTTGATTATTTATATAGTTAGTGTAATTGGTCTATTTACTTCCTGTGCATTGACTGTTATATGTTTTGTGTTTGTTAGCTCTCCTATAAAAGGAGAGCTCCCACTGTTAGTCTGTGCATTCATTACAATGTTGCCATGGCATATACTCTTATATTGCTAAACCCTAGAGGAATAATTACCCTCAGGACAGCTTAAGAATAAAGCCATTATAACAGACACTACTCGGTACTGTTTGTCTGAGCCATGGGCTCTTGCCTTACCGGGTAATTCGGTTGCCCTATACAGTTGTCACTGTCAGTCAGTACAGTGTCCCCTCTGGAGAGAGGTAGAATACTTGAGACTAGTGGATGTCCGTGGTAACAGACCGGAATCCATTACATTGGTGGCAGCGGTGGGATAAACGGTACATTCCCACGCTGTGCTCTTTCACGCTACCCTCTGGCCCTGCGAATGCACTGCAGGCCAGCTACCACTGAAGAAGGAGAAGTGATCTACCGGGTGTAGATCTGGAGAGAGGAGAGAAGATTGATCTACCGAAGCAGTAGATCTGATGAAGCAATTGACACAAAATACTACCGGATTTCTCTGCAGGCTCGTTGAGGCCCTCCGCCCTGCAGCAGCTATACCGGCACAGTATCCACTACTAAAAGGCTGTCTGCATCAACCGTAGAGCTTTGCTCCATTTGCAGCAGTCCAGTACAGACGCTACCGTATCTTCTACAGGCTCGTAGAGTTCGCTCCGCCCTGGACATAGAGATACCGGCACTGTGCGAAAAGAGGAGAGAGTCGTGTATCAGCTATACAGACTCAGCTACCAGAGGTTATTCAGCTTGGAGTGTTACTCAGCTGGTAACAGTGACCCCGGCACTGTGTCCACTTACAGTGTCCATACACTACTGTCTGTAGGCCCGTAGAGCTTTGCTCCGCCCTGCAGCAGTACAAGAAGTTTCGTAACGGTTGTTACAAGCGACCGAGTGCCAGAAACTGCCACAGTATCCATTGGACCAACCCCTAGATCTGCTAGAGCCACTGGAAACACAGCTACTGACCCGGATCTCACCTATACCGGCCCGGGATCCAGTTGTACTGACCATTTCTTAGATTTGAGTTGAGATCACTCCTCTATCTGCAAAGAATGGCCACCCAGAGAGCACGCAGCGCTGGTCGAGCACCCGCTGGCAACCCAGAAGCTACAGCAATTGATAGATTGACCGAAGCATTGACGGCTATGATGAGGCCCAACCAAGACAATGCACCAGCTAGGCTGAAGGCTCCGAAGTTCGACGGCGAAGGAGACGTCGAGTACTTTATCACAAGATTCGTGGGGGTAGCCGAGATGAAAGAGTGGCCAGAGAACACGGCCGTGTTGTACCTGAGAAATGCATTACGAGGTAAAGCATTGGACTGTGGAAAGCCTCCACATCTGCAGGGTATCTTTGCTGCACTACGTTTTGGGTTAACACCCAGGGAAGCTATGTCCCGGCTGACCAGCCTACGCCGCCAACACAAGACGTCGCTCCAAGAGCATGCAAGTGAAGTAGAGCGCCTAGTGAGCGTTGCTTACGCAGATCTGCCTCACCGACCCATGCAGAGGATGATGCTGGATATCTTCAGCACCACAGTCGGAAATGCTTACCTACAAAGACACTTGTTGGCCATGCAGCCCAATGACGTAGCTGAAGCAGTCAGGGCCGGCAACGAGTATATGCAGATAAAGACACCATTTGAGGAGCGCCAGGCTCATGTACGGATGTTGGAAGAGGATGCCGACGAGGAGGAAGAGGAATGGATGAGGACGGTTGCCAAGGGCCCGTCTCAACGTGTCTCCACCGCTACTGCCGTACAGCAGACACACCACATCCCTACACCTGCCATACCGGATCCTATGACAACAGTCATGGACAGCCTAAAGCTATTGACAGAAGAGCTACGGTCGCTGAGAGCGGCCAAACAAGCAGCTCCCTCTCCACAGTTGGAGACGGCACCTGCAACGCGCTGTTGGGGCTGCGGGCAACCAGGCCACATGATGGGCACCTGCCCCCGAACTCAACGCGCAGTTCACTTTGCAAATAACCCCAGACAGACGGGAAACGGCCGGCGCCCGCAGTAGCGCCACCGGCAGCTGACTGCAGCTGGGCAAGCTGGACCACACCCACAACCCCTTATAGTCCTGGAACTGTAGGAGAGAGTGGACAACCTCCCCAGATACAACCGACAGCAACCAACCACCGCTGGACAAGCCAAACAACTCCTGATGCCCCGTACAGTCCTGGAACTCTGAAGAAGGGTGGACAACCCCCCAAGAGAGCATCAGCACCCGCTGACTGCAGCTGGACAACTCCTGACACCCCGTACAGTCCTGGAACTCTGAAGAAGAGTGGACAACCCCCCAAGAGAGCACAGACGCCCGCTGAGGACAGCCGGACAGCTCGACAAGCCCCCATTAGTCCTGTAACTCTGAAGAAGAGTGGACAACCCCCCAGGAGAACACAGACTGACAGTAGCCGGAAAGCTCGCCAACCCCCTTACAGTCCTGCAACTCTAGGAGAGAGTGGACAACCCCTCAGGAGAACACAAATGGCAGCGCCACCGCTGGAGCGACCTTACCAGGCCAGCTACTTCCTGGCTGGAAGGTTAGCCGGTAGGCCAGCCTCCCTGTTGATTGACACAGGCTGCACCACCAACTTGCTGTCGAAGCATCTGTATCAGCAGTTACCACAATCAGTGAAGGACACGCTGCAACGCAGCGAGGCACATGGACTCATGGCTGACGGGTCTAGGATTCCTTTTTTCGGTACCCTGCAAGTAAACTTGCAGCTTCGTAAGTTGAGGACGAGCGTCAACTTCGTCATTAGTGACATCAATGAAGATGCCATAATTGGCATGCCGTTCCTCACCGTACACGAGTGTGCCCTACGGTTTCCAGAATCCCATGCCATCATTGACGGACATGTGTTACCTTGCACAGACAAGCACGGGCGGCCACTTAGTGATAGTGTCCGTCTAGCGCAAGCAGAGCTGACGGAGAACCCCTCTTACACCCCTGAAGAAGAGGCAGTCCTCATACAACCACCCGCTGTAGAGAGAACTACAGGCGAAATGTATCAGGCTGTGGAGAACCTACCGTCACGAGTAGATGGCAGAAAGTTTGAACCGGATCGGACAACAACTGTAGGCGCTAGAGGCGAAACAGTGTTCTCCCCCCGCTGGCTACACCCATGCGATGGAGAAAGGAGACCCCCACCACTGGAAAGAGGCAGCCATCCTTCAGTCATCCAACCCCTACGAAGAAAAGTAGACTACCCCGAGGAGCTCCCCGACAACCTCCAGTGAACAGAATCACTGTAGCAGACCGTCTAAAGATGTTAGAGAAGTGGCCAGAACCTCCCAGTACCCAAACCCTTCCTGTTAAGCCGGGCAGAGTGAGACAAAGTTGTAAACAACTCTGCAGCACAGACCAGCCACTCGTACCTAGCAGTGACAGTGACAGGACCATCCCCCAACTAGCCATGGCGGCTGACCAATGCATAGAGCTTGAGGACCAAAAGGCAGATTTGCTGCAAGATGCAGGCCTTGATAATTGTCCATCAGCCAACTGCGCAGACACAGAAGTACTGGTGATGCCCACAGCTGAGTTGGGTGAAGAGCCCGTCCTCTCCCAAGGTGTAGTTGATGAAGAAACCGCCTCGACCAGTACAAGTACCGAGGAAAAACAGTCCCAGGAGACTGCAAGCGCACGAGGTGGCTGTCATCCTTTCAGACAGTACCGTCAGAGAAAGCCTGTGGTGGCGACTAAGGGTGAATGTCCCACGACCTCTTCACCACCAACCTTAGTGCCACACAGCACTGTGCACCACACCCCGGCACGGGATGTTGCTTGCACCCCCACGGTACAGTGGGAAGAGGAGAGAAGGCGCTGGCTTTCCTTAGAAAAGGAACGGCGGTCTCCTAAAGTTGAGATAAGGAAGGTTCTGCCAGCACTAGAACTTCCAGGGCCACTGCTTGCACCCATACATGACGCTATGGTACAGCAAGCCCCGCTGCACTATAGGCAGCCCATGGACATGTTGCATAAAACTGGTAATGCACGTGCTGCTGTAGACTCACGCTCACCAATGAACGTGACGCCCAAGCTTACCATACAATTGGTACAAGCATCAAGCCCTCCCGTGGAGGAGGAAAAGGAGCTGATTGCTAGCTTCCCCTATGATCCAGGAGGAGTTGAGTTATGGGAGGTCACCTGCAAGGGCGACCTTCTCTGGAGAGAGGTGCTATATCATCTCCTGGCATAGCACTCGACTATATATATAATCAAATATATACTCTGGGTACGGGTGTTACCCCCACACATATCTGCTCTTGATATTTTATTATTAAAGCCAGGCTATGACTTTAATGGAGAGAGGTATGTGGTAGATTTCAGTGCACTCTAGTAGTAAACAGGTAGTTCACACTAGAAACCTTGCGAAGCAATGCGCTAGACTTCTGCCCACAGCATTTGGTTAATAGCTGTTGGGTAGGAAGTCCTACTGTGCCGGTAGCATAGTAAGCTGGGCCGGTATTGACCCCTGCAGGGTCGGTAGTGATCTCTACCGACCCGGTACAGCTGTACTGGGCCGGCACAAGATGGCCGCCTTAGACGAGGATCTGCAAAGATGTCAGAGAACTTAGTCAAGGTCGTAAACAGGAAGTGCTTACCCCTAAATCGCCAACTTCATGGACCTAATTCTATGTACAGCCTGGGAACCCTGTAGGAGCATTCATTGGACAATTAGGAGAAAGGACTCCGCCCTTAGCCACTTGGCACCTCCCTTTATTATCTTGCATTGCATTGTGATTGGTTGATTATTTATATAGTTAGTGTAATTGGTCTATTTACTTCCTGTGCATTGACTGTTATATGTTTTGTGTTTGTTAGCTCTCCTATAAAAGGAGAGCTCCCACTGTTAATCTGTACATTCATTACAATGTTGCCATGGCATATACTCTTATATTGCTAAACCCTAGAAGAATAATTACCCTCAGGACAGCTTAAGAACAAAGCCATTATAACAGACACTACTCGGTACTGTTTGTCTGAGCCATGGGCTCTTGCCTTACCGGGTAATTCGGTTGCCCTATACAGTTGTCACTGTTGGTCAGTACAGTGTCCCCTCTGGAGAGAGGTAGAATACTTGAGACTAGTGGATGTCCGTGGTAACAGACCGGAATCCATTACAATAAGACTGAAGTGATCGATATAAAGATCCAAATATAGATTCTCCTTATAACTGGAGTTTGAATTCCAAATAACTGTTGAAGTCGCATCATCATTTAAAGAAAACACTGTTATCTTCAGTTGAAATGCTTGCTCCAAAAGCAATAAATCACCTTCTGTTACTCCTTTTCCATCACACTTTTTAGCGCTATCACCATAGATGAAACCATGATATTTTTGTTGGTACTCCTTCACCTCCTTAATTATCGGATCTTTTGCAAATCCACCGTTTTTTTTGTAGTTTTTTGTGTAAAGCTAGACATCTAAAAAAACAAAGATTGTCGGTAATTCGTATTCCTTTTGTGTTTTTTAACATGGTTCGTATGTGTCTGTTGTTAATGAGGTGAGAGGGTAAATGCTCTGGTGGTGATCCAACTTTTCCCATTCCAAGTAGTTTGTAGAAATAAAACGAAATGTTTGTGATTAACATCAATCTCCAAGCCGTATTTGGTCTCCGTCTCAAACTATTTGTACGAAGATCAGTCTCCATAACACCAACAAAAAAGTTATCAAGATTTCCTTCACTTTCAATCAGTTTAGCTTTTGGATATACGGTAGCATTGTTTGATGATGAGTGAAAGTATCGGAGTTCACCATCATTTTTATTTTCTAGTATACAATCTACGCTACAGTTGACTTTCGCTCTTGAGCTCAATTGTCTCCAAACTTTTTTTAGCAATTCTAACACTCTTGAATCATGATAGTCATTTTTGGTAGGTATCAGCTTGGTCTCTTGGAATCCTATCCCAAAGTCTTACATTTAAAAGTTCTATGACTTTTCCAGCTCTATGTTTCGTTTTCATAGCTCCCCAATATCTAGCTATCAAATCATCCCATTCTTCATCTTGAAAAATTGGAGCTATGCTATCATCAACAATACCTAGGGTTGATACTCGGGTAGGTCTTTCAAAATTTAAATCTTCCATTTCTTGTTCTTCTTGTTCTTCTTGTTCTGCTTGTTCTGCTTGTTCTTCTTGTTCTTCTTGTTCTTCTTGTTCTTCTTGTTCTTCTTGTTCTTCTTGTTATTCTTGTTCTTCTTGTTCTTCTTCCTCTTCCTCTTCCTCTTCCTCTTCCTCTTCCTCTTCCTCTTCCTCTTCCTCTTCCTCTTCCTCTTCCTCTTCCTCTTCCTCCTCCTCCTCCTCTTCCTCCTCCTCCTCCTCCTCTCCCTCCTCCTCTCCCTCCTCCTCTCCCTCCTCCTCTCCCTCCTCCTCTCCCTCCTCCTCTCCCTCCTCCTCTCCCTCCTCCTCTCCCTCCTCCTCTCCCTCCTCCTCTCCCTCCTCCTCTCCCTCCTCCTCTCCCTCCTCCTCTCCCTCCTCCTCTCCCTCCTCCTCTCCCTCCTCCTCTCCCTCCTCCTCTCCCTCCTCCTCTCCCTCCTCCTCTCCCTCCTCCTCTCCCTCCTCCTCTCCCTCCTCCTCTCCCTCCTCCTCTCCCTCCTCCTCTCCTCCTCTCCCTCCTCCTCTCCTCCTCTCCCTCCTCCTCTCCCTCCTCCTCTCCCTCCTCCTCTCCCTCCTCCTCTCCCTCCTCCTCTCCCTCCTCCTCTCCCTCCTCCTCTCCCTCCTCCTCTCCCTCCTCCTCTCCCTCCTCCTCTCCCTCCTCCTCTCCCTCTTCCTCTCCCTCTTCCTCTTCCTCTTCCTCTTCTTCTTCCTCTTCCTCTTCCTCTTCCTCTTCCTCTTCCTCTTCCTCTTCTTCTTCTTCTTCTTCTTCTTCTTCCTCTTCTTCTTCTTCTTCTTCTTCTTCTTCATTTTCTATCATTGGATCTTTATCATTTTCTTCAACTATCTCCTCCACAACTGGCTCTATATCTTGAGCTATTATGTTAGTCTTTGATGATGAAGGTTCAGCACCAAACCCTGTTTGATTGATTGTTTCATCAGGTAAACGAAAACAAATGAGATTTTCTTCTAACCATTTCCAATTAGGGGAAATTTCAGGGGTTTTTTCTTCTACATTCTCCTCCCGATAATTTAAACTTTGTCTACAATAGAAATTTTAACACATAATAGTTGTTCTATAAAACATTCACATACATTTTGTATGAAATGTAACAGAAGAAAAAAATGACTTAAACACTAGTATCAATTAATTTTTAAAATGGAATTTGGAATAAATGTCTCAAACATTATTATTAGTTAGGTTTTTAAAAACTTACTGTGTACTATGAGATCAATTCCCAACTCCCTCTTTTACATTCATTCTCTGATATTCTGAGTCCTGTCTACAATAAAGAGATAATGCATTTTTTTTCTGATTCATGAGATAACTCTAAAAAACCAGCAAAAAGAATTATTCTACTAACATTATTAATTTATGATTTTAAAAACTTGCTGCATATCAAAGACTATCGTATTTTCAGTAGTTGCTGAAACTTGAGAAGTTGAAGGTGTGTCTTGAAAAGCATTTTCAAGTTCCATCTCCATTTTATTTTCATATTCAGCATTAAATTTGTCATTCATGTATTCATTATCAGCATTTGAAAAACTGATATCATTTTGATTTTTCATGAGCCATTCCCATTCCTTATGTATGTCTACATCAGTATCCTCCTCTTCTGTTTCCATAGTACTATAATAACAATAAAATCATTACTTTTAATAGAAGTAACAATAGCACATAAAAAGGTAAGTTAAATGTCTCAGCTAATAAATTTTACCTTGTGAATAAAACTTCTAGTAGTCAGTTGGTATATTATATAGTAGATGTCGAGTCTTCAGTTACTGTTGTTAGAATGACTGATTTATTGTGTGAAAGCATTACCTTTTAGGTAAGCAAATAATTAAGTGAGATAATTGAGTCAGATAATTAAGTCTTAAATTCAATGAAAACTTTCAAATTCACTCAGAAAAACTTTTAATATTTAGTGGATGTAGTAGTAGATGTTGCTCCTCCGATCGCTGTTGTAGAACTTGATGCTTTCTGTATGAAAACAGTGGCTCTTAAATAGGTAAAGTTGCACTGATTAAATCCTATGAATCAGTGTTTTTTCACGCGAATACAACCCAATGCTTTCGCGGGAATAAATAATTTATTTTCATGCGAATGGAAACCGTTGCTTTCGTGGGAATAAATATTTTATTTTCACGCGAATGGAAACCGTTGCTTTCGCGGGAATGAATATTTTATTTTCACGCGAATGGAAACCGGTGCTTTCGCGGGAATGAATATTTTATTTTCACGCGACAGGAAACCGTTGCTTTCGCGGGAATAAATAATTTATTTTCACGCGAATGGAAACCGTTGCTTTTGCGGGAATACAAATTTTATTTTCACACGAATACAAACATTAATTCCCGCGAAAGCAACGGTTTCCATTGGCGTGAAAATAAATTATTTATTCCCGCGAAAGCAACGGTTTGTATTCGCATGAAAATAAAATTTCTATTCCCGCGAAAGCAATGGTTTCCATTCGTGTGAAAATAAAATATTCATTCCCGCGAAAGCAACGGTTTCCATTCGCGTGGAAATAAATTATTTATTCCCGCGAAAACAACGGTTTGTATTGGTGTGAAAATAAAATTTCTATTCCCGCGAAAGCAACGGTTTCCATTCGCGTGAAAATAAATTATTTATTCCCGCGAAAGCAATGGTTTGTATTCACGTGAAAATAAAATTTCTATTCCCGCGAAAGCATTGGTTTCCATTCGCGTGAAAATAAAACATTCATTCCCGCGAAAGCAACGGTTTCCATTCGCGTGAAAATTAAATATTCATTCCCGCGAAAGCAACGGTTTTCATTCGCGTGAAAATAAGTTGTTTATTCCCGCGAAAGCATTGGTTTTCGCGTGGAAAAAATGCTGGTTCATAGTTATATTATAAAGAAGATTGGTATTCATAGAGTTCAACCAGTGCAACTTTAGCTATTTAAGAGCCACTGTTTTCACACAGAAAGCATCCAGTTCCACAACAGCGAGTGGAGAAGCAACATCTACTACACCTTCCATTGCAACTACTAGGAGCTTTCTCTTTATAAAAGGTAAAACTTAAAAAATTTGTAATTCTCTATCTAGCAAAAATCAAGATTACTTTAACTATAATGTAAAGTATGAAATAAATAATCTTTGAGTTCCACATGAAAAGCTTAGTTATACATTATTTCTTTCTTTTTTAGAATACTATGGAGGACTTTTCTGCTTCTTACATGGATTTAAAACCAATCGAAAACAAACAAAAAACACTCAAAACATCCACCAAAAGAAAAAACTCTAACTCTGTTACAAAAGAAACAACAATAAAGAGACGAGCTCTTCCAAAACTGGTTTTACCCGCACCATCAAACACTATGGAACAAAAAGAATTGCTCACTGATGCTGAAAGGGCCCTCAAGATGGCCAAATCTCTCAAAAAATGGAAGGCAAGTGATTTGAAAAAGATTTGAAGGTTTCTTACACTAGCATCACTTCCTGCTCCATCAGTTTTGCAAATAGTTTCTATTCAACAGAATACTGGCACATACGGAAATTACTACATTCTCACCTATCTTGATAATTCAACTGGAACAAATTTTCAGAAAGTCGTTTGCCCTAGTAGAGTAGTTGAAAGCTTCAATGTTGATAACTACCCATTACCTTTCAACATTTTGTACTTGGGTGAGATGGAAAACTCAAAAAAACCAGAGACCACTTACTACAATGTCAAACGTATCAGCACAAAACGCTTAACCACAATGGAAGCTACCGCTGAAGCTGAAAAACTGAGAAAAATGAGTGAAGAAGAACTCAAACTCGCTTACAACATTGAGTATCTCAGCAATTTCAAAGAATGTTCAATTTTTGCTTACATCAAAGTTGTAGAAAGATTCATTCCTTTCCGATTCAATGGAGAAGAATCCATCGTAAGTTGCATTCGTTATGTCACTGAAAAAGATGGAAAAAGAGAGACGAGAACACTTTTACTACCAGTCAGATACAACGAGGAAGCTAAAAGATGTGCACCTGGTGTGATGATTTACAAAGGGAAAAAACAAAGTAAGAATGGAAATCCTATTCCATACCACAATGTTGTCTCCATTTCTTCAATCAACGCCAGTGATTGGGAGCAATATTGCACACAAACAAATTCCAATGAGGGGCTAACAAAAACAAAGAATGAGGATGAAGTTCTTAAGGAATTCCTAGAAAATGAATTACAAGATTTTGATGAACAGGTTGGTGTTGATGGTATGTAAACTCAATATCGAATGCTGACAACATGTAGTCTCAAGCAGATAAAACGAACTATAGTGCTTTGTATTATGCAAAATTTACTGTAAAATTTTAATCATCTAAAGGGTTAATTTGATGATTTTCTCAAAATTTAAGAATGTCAAAAAAATTAGATATAATGTTTTCTATAGCAATTATTTAACCATCTAGAGAGCTAATTTGATGATGTTTTTTCCAAAATTTTATACAAAAATAGTCATAAATATGCACATAATTATCCATATATTAATGAATGTATAAAAAAAGTCTGTGTATTGATTGTCATTACAAAACCTAGTGCTTTGTATTACTTACTATTTACTGACTCTAACTATATTATATGGGGAGATTTTCCTTACTTATTATACAATAAATGTATATAATCATATATTGATTCATTTTTAATCAATGTATTTATTTAACGCATTCATTACAGGGTTATTTCTGTGGTTTTCATGGTTTTTCGCTTATTTTCATTTTTTTTTAGCGGCCCACTCGATGCAGCTACAACAGTGAAACAAATACCAAAAGAACGATAAGATTCTCCTTAAAAATTATAGGGGCATTATCATGGACACAGAAAAAAACCAAAAAAATTTTCCCCGCCTACCCTTTTGGGCCCTTATTGCGACATAGCAAGTAACCACGAAGCTAGGCTGAGGGGAGGCCGATGTATGGATTTGCATTTTACACAAGCAATATTTGTTCTAGACACAAAAATATTGCAACAATGAAAAGGTGGCAAAATTTTGTCCTAAAATGATTATTTATTTGCTAGGTTGGGCTTTGAAAAAAAAAACCTCAAAACCTCAATCAAAAACCACAAAACCACAAGAATGCCATTGCGCAACATCTGTAATGGCTTATTAATTGGTTTTTATGAACTAGAGAAAAAAATACTTATAATGCTTGAAAGTCAACAAAAGAGTGCCAAGACAATGTTTCAGTAGTTATCTCTCAAATTCACGTTTTATTTTGCCAATGGAACCCTCTTAAATAATTTAATTATTTGTCCCAAAATGATGTTGTTGGTAATAATAATAAAAAACAATGGCTACTATTGATAAATAATTAACAACCTTATATTGTTTTGATATTCATAGAAACTGGTATATATGATCAAGAGACCATGGGGATTCTGAATATCAAACTTATTTTGACAGCCGCTATCGTTTTGATGGAAAAAATTAGCTCCGAATATAAGTCCGATTCTGGCAATAATTATTATAAATAACAAAAAGTTAAAAAAATTCATAAGTCAGCTGAAACTTGTCCAATCAGTATGAAACTTGGTGAATATGAGCGCTAGGATGTGTATTTTCTTCTTTTGAAAAAATTGTGCTAAATACCTGAAATAAAAAAAATAATTACAATGAAAAAGGTGACGATTTTGGTAATAATAAATAATTATTATTTATTATTACAATGAGTGAGAAACTACACTTACCGTGCTCGAAATTTCACCAAAACTGGTCACTATGCTCAAAACATGGTGCTTTCAATATCCTTATATTTAGTTTTTTGAAAATCTATCTATAAAAAAAAATTCTAAAAAACAAAAGCAACCGCATGCACCAAAAATCTGTGCGCCATTGCTGGTTGCTAAGGAATAAAAACCAAAAATAAAAAATTGTAAAAGTCAAAACTAGCCTGAGGCCATGTATTAAAAATAATTCAAAATTATACAGCAAATGATTCTGAATAGAATGATAGTAGTAATATATGAGCAGATCTCCCTACCAAGTGTTTTTTTGTGGATTTGATCTTGGAGTTGAGACAATGGGTTACGGCGTTGGATGAATTCGCCGAGTTTATATTGTATTTTACTTGAGGGGTACTTGAGTGGCATTTGAGTGGCATTTAAGTGGTATTTGAGTTTTGATTAGTTTTTTACTTAATTTGAACTTATATGGCATATAGATTTTGAATGTATGGCATTCAAGTTTTGATAACTTTTTTACATAACTCGAACTCATATGGTATCTTGAGAGAGAGGGGAGAGGAGAGAGGAGAGAGGAGAGATGGGAGATGAGAGAGGAGAGAGAGAGAGAGGAGAGAGATTTTTTAGTTTTCTATACATTCATGTATATATGGTTAGTTATGTACATATTTATGGCTATATTTATATCTACATAGAGAGAGGAGATATATCTACATTGAACAAATATATTGATCAAAAATGAAAATTATATGATTATATACCTGATTACATAATAAGTAGGGAAAATCTTCTGGAGAGAGGGGAGAGGAGAGATGAGAGAGGAGAGAAGAGAGAGGAGAGAGAGGAGAGATTTTTTTTAGTTTTTTATACATTTATGTATATATGGATAATTATGTACATATTTATGGATATATTTACATCTACATTGAATAATATACATTTATTACATAATAAGTATATTAAATGCTATAAAATATGTTGGAAAATTACCAAATTAGACCTCTAGATGGTTAAAATCTACAGTATTTGGGAAATAACTGCAAGAGAGGAGAGAGGAGTATTTGGTAGAGGAGAGAGTATGTTGAGAGAGAGGAGAGATAAAAAGAGGAGAGAGGAGAGAGGAGATATATCTACATTGAATAAATACAGTGATTAAAAATGAAACAATATGTGAATATATACATTTATTGTGTAATAAGTAGGGAAAATCTCATACAATATAGCTAGAGTCAGTAAATATTAAATAATACAAACTTAGGAAGGAAGACTTCTGTTCTATGTACTTTTGATTCCATAATGAACTAAAATAAAAAGTTATGTATTAGTATACGTAAAATAATTACATGAATTTGAATTATAGTTCTAGTTACATTAGATAGTTTACATTATTAGAAAAGGGAAATAACTCACCAAGTTACATTGTTCAACTTGTTCTTTCTTGAGCATTATTTTCACCAAGTGCTTTTGATTCTCTTTCATCTATCTAAAACAAAACAAAAAATACTTGCTTTATAAATATGTTGTAAAAAAATACACTAATTACACCAAAAAAGTGCTTTTTTTTTTTTTTTACCTGAAAAAAATGTATATGTTCAACATTTTTGTTGTAAAAACTACGTTAATTACACCCAAAAAGTCCTTTTCTTTACCATGAAAATGTATATATTCAGCATTTTGTTGTGAAAAATACACTAATTACATCAAAAAAGTCCTTTTTTCACCTAGAAAATGTATATATTCAGCATTTTGTTTAATTTATGGTAAAAATTAGTAAAACTCACCAATAGTGATATGATTGCCTTGAGTTATAGATTAGCTTTTTGAACTCTTGTTCTGGACAGTTTTTTCAGCATCATCGAAATATAATATAAGTAATTTTTAGAGTCTTCATTGGTTTGGTATCATATAAGTAGGTGATAGAGCTTGAAAGGAATTCTTTCTGTGTTGGAGAAGTATGCTGTCTTCAAAATTCATGTAGTTTGAGTCTTCATTGGTTTGGTATCATCTAAGTAGGTGGTAGATCTTGAAATGAATTCTTGCTGTGTTGGAGAAGTACGCTGTCTTCAAAATCAATGTAGTTTGAGTCTTCATTGATTTGGTATCATCTAATTAGGTCGTAGATCTTGAAAGGAATTCTTGCTGTGTTGGAGAAGTATAGTGTCTTCAAAATTCATGTAGTTTCAGTCTTCATTGGTTTGGTATCATTTAAGTAGGTGGTAGATCTTGAAATGAATTTTTGCTGTGTTGGAGAAGTGTGCTGTCTTCAAAATTCATGTAGTTTGAGTCTTCATTGGTTTGGTATCATGTAAGTAGGTGGTAGATCTTGAAAGGAGTTCTTGCTGTGTTGGAGAAGTCGGCTGTCTTCAAAATTCATGTAGTTTGAGTCTTCATTGGTTTGGTATCATCTAAGTAGGTGGTAGATCTTGAAATGAACTCTTGCTGTGTTGGAGAAGTGTGCTGTCTTCAAAATTCATGTAGTTTGAGTCTTCATTGGTTTGGTATCATCTAAGTAGGTGGTAGATCTTGAAAGAAATTCTTGCTGTGTTGGAGAAGTCAACTGTCTTCAAAATTCATGTAGTTTGAGTCTTCATTGGTTTGGTATCATCTAAGCAGATGGTAGATCTTGAAAGGAGTTCTTGCTGTGTTGGAGAAGTCGAGTGTCTTCAAAATTCATGTAGTTTGAGTCTTCATTGGTTTGGTATCATCTAAGCAGGTGGTAGATCTTGAAATGAATTCTTGCTGTGTTGGAGAAGTGCGCTGTCTTCAAAATTGATGTAGTTTGAGTCTTCATTGGTTTGGTATCATCTAAGTAGGTGGTAGATCTTGAAAGAAATTCTTGCTGTGTTGGAAAAGTCGACTGTCTTCAAAATTCATGTAGTTTGAGTCTTCATTGGTTTGGTATCATCTAAGTAGGTGGTAGATCTTGAAATGAATTCTTGCTGTGTTGGAGAAGTGCGCTGTCTTCAAAATCGACGTAGTTTGAGTCTTCATTGATTTGGTATCAGGTATCATCTAATTAAGTCGTAAATCTTGAAAGGAATTCTTGCTGTGTTGGAGAAGTATGCTGTCTTCAAAATTCATGTAGTTTGAGTCTTCATTGGTTTGGTATCATTTAAGTAGGTGGTAGATCTTGAAATGAATAAATATTTGCTGTGTTGGAGAAGTATGCTGTCTTCAAAATTCATGTAGTTTGAGTCTTCATTGGTTTGGTATCATCTAAGTAGGTGGTAGATCTTGAAAGGAGTTCTTGCTGTGTTGGAGAAGTCGACTGTCTTCAAAATTCATGTAGTTTGAGTCTTCATTGGTTTGGTATCATCTAAGTAGGTGGTAGATCTTGAAAGAAATTCTTGCTGTGTTGGAAAAGTCGACTGTCTTCAAAATTCATGTAGTTTGAGTCTTCATTGGTTTGGTATCATCTAAGTAGGTGGTAGATCTTGAAATGAATTCTTGCTGTGTTGGAGAAGTGCGCTGTCTTCAAAATCGATGTAGTTTGAGTCTTCATTGATTTGGTATCAGGTATCATCTAATTAAGTCGTAAATCTTGAAAGGAATTCTTGCTGTGTTGGAGAAGTATGCTGTCTTCAAAATTCATGTAGTTTGAGTCTTCATTGGTTTGGTATCATTTAAGTAGGTGGTAGATCTTGAAATGAATAAATATTTGCTGTGTTGGAGAAGTATGCTGTCTTCAAAATTCATGTAGTTTGAGTCTTCATTGGTTTGGTATCATCTAAGTAGGTGGTAGATCTTGAAAGGAGTTCTTGCTGTGTTGGAGAAGTCGACTGTCTTCAAAATTCATGTAGTTTGAGTCTTCATTGGTTTGGTATCATCTAAGTAGGTGGTAGATCTTGAAATGAATTCTTGCTGTGTTGGAGAAGTGTGCTGTCTTCAAAATTGATGTAGTTTGAGTCTTCATTGGTTTGGTATCATCTAAGTAGGTGGTAGATCTTGAAAGAAATTCTTGCTGTGTTGGAGAAGTTCATTGACTTGGTATCATCTAAGTAGGTGGTAGATCTTGAAATGAATTCTTGTTGTGTTGGGGAAGTATGCTGTCTTCAAAATCTATGTAGTTTGAGTCTTCATTGGTTTGGTATCATCTAAGTAGGTGGTAGATCTTGAAAGGAATTCTTGCTCTTGCTGTGTTGGAGAAGTGTGCTGTCTTGAAAATTGATGTAGTTTGAGTCTTCATTGGTTTGGTATCATCTAAGTAGGTGGATCTTGAAAGGAATTCTTGCTGTGTCACATAAGTAGGAGAGAAATTCATGTTGTTTTACATCTATCATTGGTGTTGGTAGATCTTGACCACATGTTTATAGTCTTTGCTACTGCTGCATTTCGTCTCAAACAAGACTCCAAAGTAGACATCATAACTACAAAATACAAAAAAATTGATTGTTACAATTGATTCATTTATTTTCATTGGCTTTAGCGTTATCTACATAGAGTAGCGAAGAAAAAGTTTGTGTGAGTATAAAACTATCTAGTAGAGATAAATTTATTTCTAGGTTCAACTAGCATTGAATAATTATTATTATTTTGTTAATAATAAATAAGTAGAGTCTGCTACTTTACTAGAGCTTGGACAAACACTTATTTTAAAAATGAATAATTAGAGCTTTCTACTAGTGTTAAATAATTATTGATAATAATTTACCTTATCACCACTTAGAGCCAGATGATTTAATTAACTAAAGACAAATAATTATTTTAGCGTTTCTTACCTTGATGCTAGATGTTCTCCTAGTAGCTGTAGTAGATGATGGTTCTCCGCTTGCTGTTGAAGAACTGGATGCTTTCTGTGTGAAAACAGTGGCTCTTAAATAGCTAAAGTTGCACTGATTAAACCCTATGAATCAGCATTTTTTCCAATGCTTTCGCGGGAATAAATAGTTTATTTTCACGCGAATAGAAACAGTTGCTTTCGCGGGAATAAATAATTTATTTTCACACGAATAGAAACAGTTGCTTTCGCGGGAATAAATAGTTTATTTTCAAGCGGATAGAAACAGTTGTTTTCGCGGGAATAAATAATTTATTTTCACACGAATAGAAACAGTTGCTTTCGCGGGAATAAACAGTTTATTTTCACGCGGATAGAAACAGTTGCTTTCGCGGGAATAAATAATTTATTTTCACACGAATAGAAACAGTTGCTTTCGCGGGAATAAAAAGTTTATTTTCACGCGGATAGAAACAGTTGTTTTCGCGGGAATAAATAATTTATTTTCACACGAATAGAAACAGTTGCTTTCGCGGGAATAAACAGTTTATTTTCACGCGGATAGAAACAGTTGTTTTCGCGGGAATAAATAATTTATTTTCACACGAATAGAAACAGGTGCTTTCGCGGGAATAAACAGTTTATTTTCACGCGGATAGAAACAGTTGCTTTTGCGGGAATAAATAGTTTATTTTCACGCGAATAGAAACAGTTGCTTTCGCGGGAATAAATAATTTATTTTCACACGAATAGAAACAGTTGCTTTCGCGGGAATAAATAGTTTATTTTCACGCGAATAGAAACAGTTGCTTTCGCGGGAATAAATAATTTATTTTCACACGAATAGAAACAGTTGCTTTCGCGGGAATAAATAGTTTATTTTCACGCGGATAGAAACAGTTGTTTTCGCGGGAATAAATAATTTATTTTCACACGAATAGAAACAGTTGCTTTCGCGGGAATAAATAATTTATTTTCACACGAATAGAAACAGTTGCTTTCGCGGGAATAAATAATTTATTTTCACACGAATAGAAACAGTTGCTTTCGCGGGAATAAATAGTTTATTTTCACGCGAATAGAAACAGTTGCTTTCGCGGGAATAAATAATTTATTTTCACACGAATAGAAACAGTTGCTTTCGCGGGAATAAACAGTTTATTTTCACGCGGATAGAAACAGTTGCTTTCGCGGGAATAAATAGTTTATTTTCACGGGGATGGAAACAGTTGCTTTCGCGGGAATAAATATTTTATTTTCACGCGAATAGAAACAGTTGCTTTCGCGGGAATAAATAGTTTATTTTCACGCGAATAGAAACAGTTGCTTTCGCGGGAATAAATAGTTTATTTTCACGCGAATAGAAACAGTTGCTTTCGCGGGAATAAACAGTTTTTATTCCCGCGAAAGCATTGGAAAAAATGCTGATTCATAGGGTTTAATCAGTGCAACTTTAGCTATTTAAGAGCCACTGTTTTCACTTAGAAAGCATCCAGTTCTTCAACAGCAAGCGGAGAAGCATCATCTACTACAGCTACTAGGAGAGCATCAAGGTAAGAAATGCTAAAATAATTATTTGTCTTTAGTTAATTAAATCATCTGGCTCTAAGTGGTGATAAGGTAAAAAATAATCAACAATCATTTAACACTAGTAGAAATCTCTAATTATTTATTTTTAAAATAAATATTAAGACTTGTGAAAATGAACTGGTAACATTACGTCGACTGAAATAATGCCTAAAACGACTCGCATAAATTTTGGTCTGACCAAAAACGGACTGAAAACCGTTACCTTTAGAGCGAGTACAGAATTATCATAACTTGCTATAGCGAATATTCTAAGAAATATTTGTTTTTTCCGTTGCTAACTTAACGTAAATATTTGTAACGGAACGGATGTCACATGATCTCAATCGGTTTTTGTCAACTGAAACACTTAGTTACTCGTAAACATTTGATACTCGCTTGATTTTTTGGTTGATAACAGCAATATCCCAATTTGGTTTATCGTAAATATTTCAAAAACGGATATCGAGTGATTTCTGTTAGTATTTTCTACCAAATCGCTTAGTTACTCGTAAACATTTGAAAATCGCTTGATTTTTTCGTTGATAAAACATGTCGCAAGTATCTATTAACAAATATTACCGTGATTTCAATCAGTTTTCCTTACTAGATTACTTAGTTACTCATCAACATTTCATAATCGCTTTCATTAATAGTCGTTGCAAAGCAATGTTGTATTTAAAAATATTACTACGATTCCAATCAATTTGGTTTTAATTATTTATATTTAAAATAATCGAACCTCAACTAGAATTCACTCCTAGGTAATTTATCTTTACTAGATAATTTTATGCTAATAGTAATAGTATCTAAGTTATTTCTTTGTAAGATCGCAGACTTTGACATTAACAAAATTGTGTGTTTGTCCGAGCACTAGTAAAGTAACTGACTCTAATTATTTATTGTTAACAAAGTAATTAATATTTAATGCTAGTTGAACCTAGATATTAATTTATCTCTACTAAATAGTTTCATACTCACACAAACTGTTTCTTCGGCACTTTATGTATATGAAGATAAAACCAATGAAAATAAATGAAACAATTGTAACAATCAATTTAATTGTATTTTGTAGACACAATGCCTACTTTGGACTCTTGTTTGAGACAAAACGCAGTAGCAGCAAAGACTATAAAACATCTGGATAAGATCCAATTGAAGTAACTGCAGATAACTAAAGGAAAAACATGTGCTACAGCATACAGAGTGAACAAGGTGTGTGTAGATTATTACTCAGTCTCATTACACTACTATTACTAAAAATTATTGTAGGTGTTGGATAAAGGATTGAGTATAACAAAGTCATGTTTGAGCTAATAAGTTGTTGCTAAGATGTTTGAATTAACAACTAGGTAGCTAAAATAAGTTTTTCATGAGGATCTCCTGACAGTTGTGATTCCTTGAGTGGTGAGCAGACTTTTAAATCTACTGTAGTTATCTTTTGTTGATCTTATTGAGTCTTTATCAGTTAGTACATCTTGCAACAAATTCTTTGATAGCTTAGCGCTAAGCCATCTTCCCTTGAGTTTTATCCTGTCAGTATCCAGATCGTATTTTCCAGAATCTCTCAATTGATACAATATTTTTACACCTAACGCTTGATTGTCTTTACTAGCTGTCATGTCGGATACTTTCTTTTTAAACTCTTCTAATTGTTGCATCATTCTCTCCGAATCTCTATTGCTATCATCGTCAATTGTGTTTCTATCAAACGATGATGGTGAGAGCTTTGGTGTTTTAGCAGAGCTCCAGCTCTTTGGTTGCCTGTACTCTCCCCTAATCTGTCCAACATCACTCCGATAGGTTTTTGTGCTTTGAACATTTTCATTTGTCTTTTTGCGCTCAAGCAACTCGTTTTTGATTCCCATTACTATTTCATTCGTTTCAACCAAAATATTCTGGATTTTCTCGATATCTCTCACCATTTTGTCTTTTGTCGGGCTGTCATACAATGATGACGCAAACTTGTCTTGGTCTGTTGATTTAGCCCCACTGTTCTTTTCCATCAAACTATGATACTCCTCTTCTGATATAACAAAATAACGTTCACCATATTTTAAAGGAGGAAGATTCATTTTGTATTGATATTAAAACCTGTGCAATCAGGATGATTATAGGCTCTAAAAAAAGCTACCTCTCCCAATCTGCATTAAAATTTGTTGTTTGTCAGTAATCAGTGTTTGTACCTCCTTGAAGTGCTACTACCTAATAAACTGAGTTGTGTACTGATTAGTTATTTGTAGCTCTTTTTTGAAGCCTCCTCTCTCCTCTACCAAATACTCCTCTCTCCTCTCTTGCAGTTATTTCCCAAATACTGTAAATTTTAACCATCTAGAGGACTAATTTGGTGATTTTCCAACATATTTTATAGCATTCAATATAGTTATTATGTCATAGATGTATATTATTCAATCTAGATATAAATATATCCGATATAGTTATTATGTCATAGATGTATATTATTCATTCTAGATATAAATATATCCGTAAATATGTACATAATTATCCATATATACATGGTTGTATAAAAAACTAAAAAATCTCTCTCTCTCTCCTCTCTTCTCTCTCCTCTGTACATAGCTATAAAATGTTAATATGGACATGAATTTGGACATGCGCATGTACATAAATATGGACATAGGTATGTACATAAATGGACATGAATATGGACATGTACATAAATGGACATGAATATGGACATGAATATGGACATGAATATGGACATAGATATGTACATAAATGGACATGAATATGGACATGTACATAAATGGACATGAATATGGACATGAATATGGACATGAATATGGACATGAATATGGACATGAATATGGACATGTACCTATTCATGTCCATTTATGCACATGTACATGAATATGGACATGTGCGTATTTACTGACTCTAGCTATATTATATAGGAAGATTTTCCCTACTTATTATGTAATAAATGTATATAATCATACAATGATTCATTTTCGATCAATATATTTATTCAATTTAGATATATCTCCTCTCTCATCTCTCTATGTAGATATAAATATACTCATAAATATGTACATAATCAACCATATATACATGAATGTATAGAAAACTAAAAAATCTCTCTCCTCTCTCTCTCCTCTCTCTCTTTCTTTCTCTCATGATACCATATGTATGTATGTATGCATTGATTGTCATTACGAGTTGTGGTGCTTTGTATTACTTAGTATTTACTGACTCTAGCTATGTTATATAGGAAGATTTTCCCTACTTATTATGTAATCAGGTATATAATCAGATAATGTGTCATTTTTGATCAATATATTTATTCAATGTAGATATATCTCCTCTCTCTCTATGTAGATATAAATATATCCATAAATATGTACATAATTAACCATATATATATAGGAATGTATAGAAAACTAAAGAATCTCCCTCTCCTCTCTCTCCTCTCTCTCCCTCTCTCCTCTATCTCTTTCTTTCTCTCAAGATACCATATGTATGTATGTATGTATGTATTGATTTTCGTTACAGGTTGTAGTGCTTTGTATTACTTAGTATTTACTGACTCTAGCTATATTATATAGGATAGCTATATTATATAGGAAGATTTTCCCTACTTATTATGTAATCAGGTATATAATCATATAGTTTTCATTTTTGATCAATATATTTGTTCAATGTAGATATATCTCCTCTCTCTATGTAGATATAAATATACCCATAAATACATCCATAATAAACCATATATACATGAATGTATAGAAAACTAAAAACTCTCTCTCCTCTCTCTCTCCCTCTCTCCTCCCTCTCTCTCCTCTATCTCTTTCTTTCTCTCAAGTATGTATATAATTATGTAAAAAAATTATCAAAACTTAAATGCCATACATTCAAAATCTAGCTGCCATATGAGTTCAAATCAAGTAAAAAAAATAATCAAAACTCAAATGCCACTTAAATGCCACTCAAATGCCACTCAAGTACCCCTCAAATGAAATACAATATAAACTCGGCGAATCCATCCAACGCCGTAACCCATTGTTTTCACCCCAAGGTCTAATCCACAAAAAAACACTTGGTAGGGAGATCTGCTCATATATTACTACTAATGATACCAAAATGTAAGACCTTACTCTTACTTTGCTCACATGGAAATTGTGAACAGACAATTACCGGTTTACTGTACTCAACCCGAGTGGGCTCGTGTCATGTAAGAGATGTGTTAATGTAGATATAACTCCTCTCTCCTCTCTCTCAAGATAACATATGAGTTCAATTTACAAAAACTTGAATGCCATACATTCAAAATCTATATGCTATAAGTTCAAATTAAGTAAAAAAATAATCAAAACTCAAATGCCACTTAAATGCCACTCAAATGCCACTCAAATGCCCCTCAAATGAAATACAATATTAACTCGGCGAATTCATCCAACGCCCTAACCCATTGCACTCACCCCAGATAATGACCCCACAAAAAAACACTTGGTAGGGAGATCTGCTCATATATTACTACTCCTGGGTACCCCTCTCAGTTCTGCAGGGTACCCCTCTCAGCTATGCAGTGTACCTTGCGTACGCTGTACCGAGTGATATAGAAACTGTCCTGCCTATATACGGCCAGAGTTTCTCACCCAGTGTTGACACGGCATTGACGCAGTGTGCTGTCAGTCTTCCACTGTTCCTCTGGTACACGGAGTTGTCTCCTCACGTGCTGACAGACCCTGCTGATTGTGAAGGCTATACTCCACGTTGATGACTACACAGAAAACCAGGAGCGCTGGGCGGTTGCCAGCGGGCACGGCAGAAGCTGAGGCGCTAGACAGACGCTCACAGCCCCTGCGAGGAGTGTTGCAACACCCTGCACCACCCCCTGCTCCTACACGGAACTTCAAACCTCCTAAGTTCAATGGACAAAGTGATGTAGAGTACTTTATCACACGGTTTCTAGAGGTCGCTGAAGCCAATGAGTGGAATGCCCGCCAAACCCTGCTCCATGTGAGAGAGTCACTTCGTGATGAAGCACTGGATTGTGGTAGACCCAACACCCTGCAAGCAGTGTTCACAGCACTCCGTGCTCGCTTTGGCCTTACACGCCGTGAGGCGCTACAGAGTGTAGCACACTTGAAGAAGGCATCGAAGACTTCCCTCCAAGAACATGCTAGCGAGGTGGAAAGACTAGTTCGAATAACCTATGAAGATTTGCCAGACAGACACGTAGAACGCATGATACTAGAGATGTTCTCCTCCACCCTGGGTAACCCAGATCTGCAACGCCATTTGTTAGCAGTGGATCCACAGAGTCTGGAAGACGCAGTTCGTGTCGGAGGCGAGTTCCTCCTTCATCAAGGCAGTTCCTGACTCGAAACCATCCAGGGTACGAGCTGTAGAAAGTGATGAAGAGGAAGAAGAACCCTGTAAGCTTTCCATGAAACCATTCCATCATTCTCAGACTGCTGCCATGATGTCGCAGGCTCCAGGAGGGATGGCTCACCCATGTCAAGTTACTAACAACAACCCCACAGTGAGCTACCCCCCTCCACCCCAACAGCCAGCGCCCGTGTCGGTAGAAATGATGACTCATCTACTCCAGACAGTACAGAACATGGCTATGGAGTTGCAACAAATGAAGCAGTGGCAAAAACCGGTGCATACACCCCCTTCGGTGCCCCGGGTTCCTTTCCTGTGGGACACACCCCTTCTGTGATGTATGCGCCCCCTGTTGGTGTGTACCCTGCTCCTGAAGTGACGCAACCTCCTGCCCGGGTACCCCACCACACACCTAGTGTGGTGCACAACCCTTCACCAGCTACACCTGTCACCCCTGTCATGGGGCAGAACTCTCAACACACGGTGTCACAGCCTGCTACGGCGCGGTTGGTTCCCCCTCAGTGTTGGGGCTGTGGACGGACAGGCCACTATAGTAGAGGTTGTCCGTCTAAGCCTAAGACAACCACTGTACCCAGAGCAAAGCCCGTGTCGGGAAACGACCAGCGACCGCAGTAGTCACCCCCTTGACTGGCTGTAACAGGGCGCAAAGGTGAAAGAAAGAACTGGAAAGGATAGAGAAGCACAAGCCTGTGTCTCCAAACCCTTCACCCGGGTCCTCTGGACCACCTCACAGAAAGAAGGCACCGCCTTCTCCACCTAAGTGGCAGCTACCAACCTCTAATCGGTATGCAGTGCTACCAAATGACACAGACGGCACAGAGCCTTATGAAACCTCTGCCGCCGTACACTCCTTACTCGACCTATCTCCTTTGGAGCCTGTAGGTCCCCTGAAGAACCAGCCTGCCCCTGCACAGAGACCTAAGCCAGTAGTTGCACCAGACAGCCCGTTAGTGGAGCGCCCTTCACGCCCTAGAAATAGAGCGTCGCCTCCCCCCTCCCGAGCTGCAAAGGTCCAACCTACCCGGCTGTCTAACACTTAGATAGAACGGCCATACCGGGCAAGTTACTTCCTTCCAGGGAAACTTGAAGGCAAGTCAGTCACCCTCCTAGTCGATACCGGCTGCACCACAAATCTCCTATCCAAGCACGCCTTTAACCGGTTACCTGAGTCGGTAAGACAGTCAGTACAGGAGAGTGCATCACATGGTATCGTTGCAGACGGCACCCAGATCCCTTTCTATGGCACGGTGAGAGCTACCCTGCGTCTCCGTGATGTGAAAACTGAGGCCACTTTTTTTATCAGTCACATAAACGAGGATGCTATCTTGGGGATGCCCTTCCTCACCGACCATGATTGCCAAATGAGGTTCAGTGAGTGTGCCATTGTCGTCGCAGGAAAGGAGATGCGCTGTACTAACAAGGACGGTACATTGCTAATGAACAATGTTCAGGTCCTTCGTACCACACAGCTACCTCCAGGCATGGAATCTACCATCCTGTGTAAGGTCACCATGCAGAGTTACCTACCCCTTGGGTTAGTGGAGTCCCGTCCCGGAGGTCCTCCAATTGCTGCTAGTCTGAACAAGCCAGATAGCAAGGGACATCTGTTCGTAAGGTGCATGAACCTGACTGCTCAGCCAGTAGAACTGAAGGCCGGAAGCACCGTAGGCCACTACAGAGGAGTGAGCCCTGAAGAGGTCGAGCAAACTGAGATGGTTGCCATGTCCGCTTCCACCCCTCCTGTTCATTCTTCTCGCTCACCGGTTCCTCCTCACGTCGCTGAGTTGTATTCAGCCGCTCTCCCCCAATGCCAGAACAGATGCGAGGCGCATCAAGTAGCTGGGTTGCTACGACAATATGCTGCAGTGTCCAGTTCGGGAGACCATGATGTTGGCCAAGCCACCCTGGTCACGCACAACATCCCTCTCCTCCCTGGTACTTGACCCATCCGCCAACCCCCTCACAGGCTAGGCCCTGAGAAGGAGGCGGAGGCAGAGAGGCAGGTGGAACAACTGCTAGAGCCTGGGCTCATAGAACCAGCCTCAGGGGCTTGGAGTTCCCCCGTGGTTCTAGTGAGGAAAAAGGACGGTACGTGGAGAGTTTGTATTGATTACAGAAGGCAGAACGCTGTCACGCACCAGGACGCCTACCCCCTCCCCCGCATCGATGAGAGTCTAGATGCCTTGTCGGGGAGCAAGTTCTTCAGTACCCTGGACTTGGTTAGTGGGTATTGGCAGGTCCCTCTTGATGAAGAGGCCAGTGAACGCTCTGCGTTTGCAACCCGTACAGGTCTGTGGAAGTGGAAGGTCCTCCCCTTCGGCCTCACTTCGGCTCCGGCCACCTTCCAGCGGTTGATGGAGAAGGTACTCCAAGGTCTACACTGGAAGACCCTCCTGCTCTACCTCGATGACATTATTCTCATCGCTCCTGACTTTTCCACTCACATACAGCGCCTGGCTGAAGTTTTTCAGCGCCTACAGCAGGCCGGTTTGAAGCTCAAACCCAGTAAGTGTGAGTTGCTTAAGCCAGAGGTCCGGTATTTAGGACACGTGGTGAGCAGTACAGGAGTGGCCACAGACCCGGAGAAGGTTGCTGCTATAGCACACTGGCAGACACCCAAGGAGTTAAAGGGTTTACAAGCCTTTCTAGGTACCGTAGGGTATTACAGGCAGTACATCCCTGACTTCTCTACAGTGGCACGGCCCCTCACCCAGCTCACGAGTAAGCATGCTCTTTGGGAATGGTCTACAGACCAAGAGACTGCATTCCAGCAGCTGAAAGTGGCCATGACCCGTGCCCCTGTACTGGGTTACCCTGACCCAAAGCTACAGTACACCTTAGACACTGATGCTAGCAATGCAGGTGTAGGTGCTGTGCTTTCGCAGGTGCAGGAAGGTAGTGAGCGAGTAATCGCTTACTACAGTAAGACGCTCAGTCCTCAGGAGCGCAACTATTGTGTCACAGGGAGAGAGCCGTTGGCAGTAATGAAGGCTGTCAAGCACTTCCGTCCCTACCTCTATGGGCAGCACTTCCGTCTTCGGACAGACCATGCCTCCCTGTTGTGGTTGTGTCGCCGCCGGGAACCCATTAGTCAGGTGGCTAGGTGGCTCGAGTCCCTCTCTGAGTTCAAGTACACCATTGAACATAGGAGTGGCCCCTGAGTGTAGGCAGTGTGGTCACATTCAAGAAAGGGATGGTGGACCCTCTAAGGCTGAAGTTCAGCAAGAGTTGGCCTCCTCCTTTCGGCCCCAGCTCTCCGCCATTTCAGCTCCGACTCGGTTCGAGTCGCGGCCACCACCCCCCAGCACCACCACCTTCTCTGTCACTCAGGTACCCCCCAATGCCGTTCAGCCCGTCCAACCGGATGTCAACCTTGTCCAGACTCAAAGTGAAGGCAACCACCCTGTAGCTGTCATTTACCAGGCAGTGTCTACACAGCGCCCCCTCACTAAAGAGCAGTTGGAGCGCGGCAGCCAAGAGTTGAGACGACTGAACACCTGCATTGGGGCTATGAGACTCCGGACAGATGGTGTGCTGGAACTTCAGGTCTCTCCCAACCGCCGCTCCCGTTGGTGTGCGGTCTGTCCAGCAGGTCTCTGTGGTCACACGGTCTGGCAGACCCACTCTCTTGCGCACCAAGGAGTGAACAGGACCCTGAAGCGCCTCCAACTCACGTGGTACTGGCCAGGGATGACGGCAGATGTGCGCCGTCTGGTCAGGAGTTGCGAGGTTTGCCAGAGAGCCAAGAGTGGTGGCACCAAGTCCAGTCCCAGCCGCCAGCGCATGTACGCTGGCCGCCCCTGGCAGAAGTTGGCCGTTGATTTGGTGGGCCCTTTCCCTGAGACAGAGTGTGGCAATGCCTGGATCCTGGTGTTGAATGACCACTTCACCAGGTGGCAAGACGCTCTGGCCCTGCCAAATGCCACGGCCCCAGTGGTAGCAAGGGCTCTGGACGAGCAGGTCTTCTGCTATATGGGCATCCCTGAGCAGATGCACACGGACCAGGGGGCTCAGTTTGAGTCCCACCTGATGCTAGTTTAAATGTTATAAACTGGGCGGAGTTAGTGGCGCTTCGCTATCAAACACCCACACCACAGTTTATAGAAATGGCCTCATGTATGGGGAATTGTCTTCTCTAACTATTTTCCTCTTTTTCTCTTACTCACAAGTTCCTTTATGTCCCAAAATTATGCTCAATAAATGTATTTTGATGGTTATGATGCTATGAATTGGGTCTGATGTTTGGCAAATAACTCAGAGTTAACAAACGGATGATTGCTCTATAACACCATTGCGTTCCACTGTCGTCCATCTTTTCCTCAGTGCGGGTAACCATAATAGACCACGATTCGTATTACACAAAATGTTTATCGCTACGTCTAGTGTACTGTTTTGATTGGTTGGATTGTTTGCTTATAAACATTATCCACGAGCTGTTAGTGGCGTTAGTAGTAATTAGTAGAAAACATGTACTAGTTCTACAGTAGAACTAGTACATGTTGTCACAGTAAGTGAATCAGTTTAGATTTTGTCCTTGATTATAGTAAATTAGTGACCTCTACAGGGTCACTATAGTAAATCATACTAATAAAGATAATAATTTATTAATCAATTATTTTTATTTACAAGTTGCAGTTCAGGTCAGATCCAGCTAGGCTAGCGATGGCGCAGCAGCACAATAACATCGTTGAATGGTGACCTGAAGCATACATCGTTGCATTTTGTGGTCTGGCATTTGCATTCTGTTTGATTTTGCGGTCGTAGAAATTAATGGAATGTTGAATTGTTGTCGTTTTACTAACTCGCGCTGCTCAAGCAAGGACACAGGTCAGATATGCTACCCGCAACATGCGGACTAGGTTTGTGGTACTTAGTCTACTTCAATGATTGTCTCCTCATGTTTTGATGTATTTGCGAGAAGACAACTCAGGCAAATACTATCCCATTTCTATAAACTGTGGTGTGGGTGTTTGATAGCGAAGCGCCACCAACTCCGCCCAGTTTATATCGTTTAAACTAACCTGATGCAGGAGTTGTGTGCTCTGTGGGGTATAGAGAAGACAAGTACCACTCCTTACCACCCATAGGCCTATGGGATCGTAGAGAGGAATAACCGGGTCCTAGGTGATTCCCTCCGATCACTGCTCTTGAAGGGCAGTCCAGGTGACTGGGACTTGCTGCTCCCTCAACTGATGAGGGCCTTCAGAGCCACCCCTCATTCCATGACGGGTGAAACGGCCAACTATATGATGCTGGGCAGGGAACTGCGACTGCCAGATCAAGTGTCCTACCATCCCCCTCTGACTGATTGCATGCCTGTGCACGAATACGCCCAGAATCTCAAGTTGAGACTGGAGGAAGTACACGAGACGCTAAGAGAGCAGCTAATGGAAGTCAGAGCTGAGGAGGGTGAAGAGCCCGGCTTATACACTGTTGGAGACCAAGTATGGTTAGAGAACCGTTGTAGACGCCAAAGCGAGAACCCAAAGCTACAGGCCAAATTCATCGGCCCCTTTGAGATCGAGGAGGCGTACAGTAATCACACCTACCTCATAAGTAGGCAAGGCCAGCAGTCCGTGCAAAATGAATGCCTCCTTAAGCCCTACTACCCCAGTGTTGACCCCAGAGGGCAGGCGCCAGCGGCAGTGGAGCCTAGGCGGCGTCCTAACATGCGTGGGACGCGTGCGGGTATAGCACCTCCACCCCTGTCTCCCCTGCCTGCGCCCCTCTGTTTGAACCACCGCCATTAGAGACTAATTTGCCTCCTCCACCAGAAAGGAGAGTGCCAAATTTGGAGCGGCCAGTTGCAAGAAGGCTTGCCACTCCCCCAGTAGCTGAGACACCCTCACCTCCTGCACAAACTGAGAGCCAACCACCACCTGTGTCATCACAACGGCCATGAAGGAACGTCGGCCAACCCATGCGCTATGGACAGCCTCTATGCCATCTCATTGCAACTGCAAAAGGAGTGGATAAAATGTCAGAAATTGCCAAAACGCCTGAGATTCAAACGGCTCTCCCGGGTGAAGTTCTTACAGACACCCCAAACTGGGTGTCGTTAGAGAGAGAACACACTAGCGAAGGGTCCAGAGAGAGCGAACTTTTAGGAGCTGCTAGTCAGACAGAGTGGATGGACAACTGGGTTCGTCGCCATAGCTCCTCCAGTGACCCTTTGGCGCTCCAGCAGACGCCCCCTCTTCAGTGGCAGTCCACGGAGTTTCCACCACTCCCGACTACCTCCCCACCCTGCAGTGTACCCACTGTGCCGGCATCAAACACTCTCACCTATAGCCAGAGTGTTTCGAAGCTTTCTTCCACCCCTCCCCCGACCCGGGATGACCTGGGGCTGAGTCTGAGTACAGTGGCGGGTCAGGAAAAGCCACCTGTAGGTACTAGACCACCCCCCACGGTCACCGGAGAGCGTATGCAGACGCTGGGGAAGATTATCCCTGGTAAGAGGAGAGGAGCGGAGCTCTTGGCTGGACCTTCGAAGCGGGGCCATTCCCCCCCTTACAGCCACCCCTTCCTCTGTACTAGGTTATCCTCCATGGACCGTGAGAACCGTGGCCACCTCATGACTAGTTAACTATGAGTACGGCGATACTAATAGTTGAAGCGGCCTATGTAATGGAATTCAGCATAGGTGGCCTCTATCATTGATGCTATGCTAGTCAGTACGCAGTGTGTAAACGCGCATTAGCTATAGCATTAGCTATACGCATAAGAACTAGACTCAGCTACTCCTGACTGCCCTCCTTACAGAAGTGGATGCATGCCTGCCGCAAGAATAGATGAGTAAAGAACTCAAGCAGGGGATTTCCCGCCTTACTAAAGAAGTTGGCTGGCGCATTATTGTTATGCCTATTGACTGTATATATATTTTCATTGCGCCTGCTTGTTTATGCTATTTTATATGACCTATATTAATGTTATTGACCAATCATTTTATGTTATATTTCAACTGTTCATTAGCATATTGAACTGCATAACCTTGTCAACATGTGGCCCGGTGGGCAGATTGGATTGTGCGCTTACAAAGAGAGGTACTCTGAGTAAGCTTTTGTCTCTTGAAGCAATAAAGTGTTAGCTATTGTAACCCGGTGTGTTCAGTTGGCAGTTAGCCAAATAATATTAGGATACTAGCACTCGGCACAGCAACACGGTGTGTTCAGTTGGCAGATAGCCAAATAGTATTAGTATACTTGCACACGGCACAACACCACAACACGGAGCTTATTGACTCATAGCTCATCTACAAATAGAGCCACTACTAGTAAACAAGTAGCTCTCATTAGCAATTGCTGTTACATTGCTAAACAAGTACACTTCTCTAGTAGCTGTTTGGTAAAGGTGCGGCAAAATCCTTTACAATATAATACATAGTTACTTCATGCAGACCCGTGAAAGCTTTTTCCTGATAGTTCTCACGCTGTCAATCGTATATTATAATGAGATGTCCCTAGAAAAACTTTAGTATACTTTTAAAAACAGAAGCATCAAATCTACCTGCAAGGACAGATTTTTACATTTTTTATAGTTTTTTTACAATTATTGTTCATCACAGTTGTTATCCACGAAAAAAAATGAACAGAGATGATGCGTCCTGTAATAAAAACTATTCGTAGCAATAGCTTATACCAGTATACGGTTAGTTGTGAAAAATTCAAAGACAGCTAACTCTTAATATTGTACAGGAATTTACCGTCAGGAGTGGTAGCGACCACCTGTACAACGGCCCACAGTAATGAGTAAACACAACAGTGCAGTGTACGCCTATCTATCTCGCCCTCCACCTATCCCGAGGAGTAGGTGTAGTAGGTCGACCTAGCCGTTCGAATAACCGTTCCAGTATCACTTGCCCGTAGGTCAAGTGCAGTGTGAGTCGAGATCGACTGACCACTTTCTACTGACTGTTTATCCTAGTTGCTAGTCGACTGATTCAGTGCAATGCTCCTGTCCACTTTGTTGTGCAAATGCTGAACTTCTCAAGTTCTTTCACCAGCGCAATCAGTGCAAGCTTACTTGTATTGTTTCTACTAAGCTACCTGTGCTTTAGCATAAGTGCGCTTATGCTATCAGACCAAACAAGCAAGTGAGAGTGTAGGCAGTAACTCTGATTTATTTAGTACAATACAAGACTATTTATACACACAAAGTTATGTAACATTGACTGACAATCTGTGAACAAAAGCAGGCCACGCCTGATACAAGCAATTGGTTAAGTAGTAACAAATAGAACCTTTAGAAATAGAAACAGGTGTGGCTTGGCAGCACGGTTGGCTGCCCAAGCACATGTATGAAAATAAGGAGTTTGTGCAAAATAATAATAACATATATACAAGTAGGTGCAAATACAGACTAGTGAATAAATACAGCCAGTTCGGCAAGGTGAATAATAGGTAAGCATATATAGTTCGGTATTGTTACTGTAGTTCGGCGGTTTACTAGTGTTAATGAGGTCGACCTGCTATAGGGTCGAGGCACGTTTCGTCCACACACGCCCCCCCCCATTGGCGCTCGTAGGGCCAATTCAAAATACCTTGCGGAAACGTTGTGGGCGACTATGATAGGTTTCGGTCCTTCTGGATAGCAATTTTTAGCTCTTCTACTCGTTGGAGCTGCTTGAAAGCCTCTCTGGTTGCTACGTAGAGTTCGGTCGCATTTCTCCTAATTCTCCGATAGCGTTCCTCTCTCCGTTCATCATCGACTTGTCGTTCCCAACTACTCCTTTCCTGTCGATAGGGCCTGCTCTGCTCTCTTCCCCTACTCGCCTCTCTCTCTCGTCCTCTCTCTTTCTCTCTTTCTACAGGTGCAAGTTCGAGCTTCATCGCTTTCTGCGACGTGGTGGGCAGCTTATCTCCTAGTCGTTTCCGTATTGGTTTCACGTCGACTGGGCTGTCTGACTGTTCTTTAATAGGGGCAGGTATGCCGAATGGCGGTGGATTTTTCCAATTCATTGCACCGCAGTACTCCCTATATGTTGCACAGTCCACCTCATACAACGGTCGGTCAGGTCCTCCATGTGCGGCGGTTCCATTCTGTTGCCTGAGATGTTTTAACAGTGTATCTCGCGAGGCACTTTTATATTGACACTTACAGAGGAAAAACACAAAATGCTGTCGTACATGGTATTGCATCTTCTCTTGCTTAGTCGTAGGTCGCAGACTCCACATTTCCAAGTGTTGTGGTCGGTGGTGGGTTGCCCTGCTAGTTTTATCTGCTCCAGTGTGTCGGTGCTGAGCCATACTTCTCTTGGCTGGTAGTTGTGTGTGGGAGCTGGTGGGGTCGGTGGCTGGGGTGTTCTGACTCTGCACCGAGCGGCTCCTTCTTTGGTGGTTATCTTCCCGACACGAACAGGAGAGGAATCCATTTCTTTATGAGCAATTATTTTAGATCTCTTCCTATTTCTCACTGGTTCGGTTATTGCGGCTACCACTGTCGGGTCCTCTTCTGTTGAAAGTATGCCGCTGTCTCTTTCTGCCATTTTCGTCGTTGTTATTGTTGCTCGGCTGTCTTTATCCTCTCCTAGCTGTTTGTTGACTGTGTAAATAAAAGTTGCAGCGGCCTGCTTTGTATTGCCGCTGTTTTTTCTATTCTTTTGTTGGTAATAACACGTGGTCTCACGTGTTGTCTCCAGGCCACTCCTTCTGTCGATTGCTGACAATTGCATTACATCGAGGCCCGTTTCCGCGGGCGTCATTTCCTCCAAGAATTGGTTTTCCCTTCGAGTTTCCCACCAGGGAGTTGCCCCCTCATATCCTTTGTATTCCGTCGCCGTCTCGCTGGTGGGAGTTATCTGCTCCGCACCGTACTTGGGAGTTGCTTGTCCCACGCTCCCTCTTTCTAGCATCTCTCTTCGTTTATTTCTGTCGCACGTTTCTGTTGTTGTTTTTTGCGTATTTAGGCCCATCTTTCGCCGGGTCTCTGCCATGTTTGTCCAAGGAATATACACCATATTCTCCACCCTTCCACGCGACTCAGGTGGTCTGTCGTTTACCTGCAGGCTTGGATCTGTGGTCTCCTCCTTATCTTCAGTGCGGTAGCATTGGTAATCTGTAAAACCTACAGGTGGCTTTCGGGTCCTGGTGGGCCGTCCCTCGGTGTTGGCCTGGAGTGGTGGCCATTCTGGGTCTTCCAGAGAGGAGGTCTCAGCTACTGGTACTTCTGCTGGCACTGTGGGTGGTGCAACTACTGGTTCAGGTGGGTCGATGGCTGGTTCGGCGAGTAGTGGTATAGGAGGCGCATCCTCTGGGGGTGCCTCAGGCTCAGGAGGCTCTCTTGGTACCCTTTCCCTTGGCTCCATCGGAGGTGGTTCTAAAGCCTCTAGTGGTGGGCGGGGTGCGATCTCCTTTGATAGGCTCCTCGCATATTTGGCCGGACTGCCCGCTCTCGGCTGGGTGGTGCCCTTCCCACGGTCTCCCTACACGTCCGGTATGCCTTTAGCCGTCGTCCGTTCTACGTGAACCCTTGTCCATTCCTTTCTAAGCGGTAGGTGTGGTTTGGATAGGTCTCAGTGACTGTATATGGCCCGACATAGCTTGGCTGGAGTTTGGGGTTACTCCCCTTTGTTCGTCGCTTGTTTTCCATTACTACCAGCTCGTTTTTGCTGAACCGGGGGGGTTCTCCCGTCTCCTCTTGGCGGAGCTTAGCTTGCTGACTACGCACATAGTCGTGGGCTATGGCGAGGTTCTCTTGGACACGCAGGGTGTGTTCGGTGATGCTGTGGGGTTCTAGCGACGGCGGGGACCCGGTCAGCTGATCGGGCAGTCGTAGCTCTCGGCCCAACATCATAAGGTTGGGTGTCTCTCAAGTAGTGGAGGGTGGCTCTACAAGCTCGCATGATCTGGGGTAATAAACCATCCCATTCATCCTGTCCCTTGCTCAATATTAACGTTCGTAGGGCGTCCCCTAGTGTCCTATTCTGTCTCTCCACCATGCCATTGCCTTGGGGGTGGTACGGAGTGGTGCGTGTCTTGCGTACACCCCACAGCGAGCAGAGTTCTTCCAGTATGGTTGACTCGAACTGTGCTCCTTGGTCGGAGTGCAGTTGTTCTGGGAGACCCCAATAACTGAACACTCTCTCGTCTAGTGTTGCTGCTACAGTGGGCGCGGTAGCATCCGGCAGAGCTATCGCGTCTTGCCAACGAGTGAAGTGGTCGGTGAGAACCAATATCCACTTATTCTTTCGTCGGGTGACGGGTAGTGGACCTACCAGATCTACGGCCAGCTTCTGAAACAGTCGTCCAGCGAAGAGCCGTTGGCCTTCAGAGGCGGTGGGTCGATTGCTGCGTTTCGCCACCTGGCACACTTCACAGCTCTTGACGAGTCTGCGTGTTAACCCCGCTAAGCCTGGCCAGTACCAATCTAGCTGCAGTCGGTGGCGTGTCCGATTAATTCCTGTATGTGCTAGTAGGTGCGTGTCCCACACGACTTTGTGATGCCATGCTGGCGGGCATACAGCACAGGTTCGGGTCCGTCCCTGGTGCTCAGAAGTAATGACCAGCGTTCCGTCTGGTCGGAGGCTCATAGCGTCGATTCTATCGTGCAGGATGCGGAGCTCCGTCTCTCCCTCTTCCAACTCTCTGTTGGACAAGTGTCTCCTGGTTTTGACGGCAGCATGCACCTTCGCTACAGGGTGTCGTCCTTCCTGCTGTGCCCGTACCAGCTCCTGCGCACTCCTTGCTGGGTCGGTGATCGTCACGTTCACCGTTCCCTTTTGCTCTCTTGGCCCCCTTGAGGGGTGCTCAGCACAGGTGGGTCCCCCGTCAGTCCATTCCCTTTGCTCCGCTGGTCCCCTCGGGGAGAGCTCGGCACGGGTGGGTCCCCCGTCAGTCCATTCCCTTCGCTCCGCTGGTCCCCTCGGGGAGAGCTCGGCACGGGTGGGTCCCCTGTCAGTCCATTCCCTTCGCTCCGCTGGTCCCCTCGGGGAGAGCTCGGCACGGGTGGGTCCCCCGTCTATCCATTCCCTTCGCCCTCCTAGTTCTCCTAGGCTGAGTTCGGCATGGGTGGGTCCCCCATCTCTTTGCTCAATCAAGCGGCATTGCCTACAGTCGAGACAGGGCTCCTGTCGACTGAGTCCGTCGGCGTTGCCGTGCTGTGGCCCTGGTCGGTGCTCGAGTTTGAACCTGAACTCTGCTAGGATCTCCAGCCACCTGGCGATCTGGTTGGAAGGTTCCTTTCTCCTGCACAGCCACCTGAGGGAGGCGTGGTCCGACCGCAGCTTGAACTCCTTGCCATATAGATAGGGTCGAAAGTGCTTGGCCGCCTTGATCACCGCCAGCAGTTCTCTCCTCGTCACACAGTAGTTCCTTTCGGCTGGCGACAGGGTCTTACTGTAATACGCGATCACCCTTTCGCGTCCTTCCTGCATCTGTGACAGCACTCCGCCTACTCCGACCGAGCTGGAATCCGTGTCCAGGATGTAGGGAAGCGTTGGGTCGGGATATCCTAGTACGGTTGCTTGAATCAATCCTATCTTTAATTGCTCGAAGGCTTGTTGCTCGTTCGTACCCCACACCCAGGGGACGTCTTTCCCAGTGAGCACCGTGAGCGGCTTAGCTGTAGTAGCATAGTCGGGTAAGTACTGCCTATAGTAGCCAGCCGTCCCCAAAAATGCTTGCAGCGCCTTCATGTCCTGGGGTGCCTGCCACTTCCTTACTGCCTCGACCTTTTCGGGGTCCGTGGCCACTCCTTTGGCACTTACTATGTGCCCCAAGTACCGCACCTGTGGGCTCAGTAGCTCACACTTCGAGGGTTTAATCTTTAGGTGTGCACTCTGGAGTCGTTGCAGGACCTCTTCTAACCTCCGCAGATGGGACGGAAAGTCCGGAGCTATGATGATCACGTCATCAAGGTATAGCAGCAGCGTCTTCCAGTGAAGACCTTTGAGTACGCGCTCCATGAGCCGCTGGAACGTGGCGGGGGCGGAGGTGAGCCCGAAGGGCAGTACCTTCCAGCGCCACAGACCACTACGCGTGATGAAGGCTGACTTATCTCTTGCGTCCTCATCTAGTGGGACCTGCCAGTATCCACTGGTCAAGTCTAGAGTACTGAAATACTTGCTGCCGGCAAGGGCGTCCAGGGAGTCATCGATCCTGGGGATGGGATAGGCATCCTGTTGTGTGACGTCGTTTAGTTTTCGGTAGTCCACACAGAACCGCCAGGAATCGTCTTTCTTCCGTACCAGGACGACTGGGGAGTTCCAAGCTCCGTCGGCTGGCTCGATAAGGTCCTTTGCCAACAGCTCTTTTACCTGTCTCTTTGCCTCGGCCTCTTTCTCGGCTCCTAGCCGGTGTGGGGGTAGTCGTATGGGTCGGGTACCAGGTATCACAGGGATGGAGTGTTCGACCAGTGGGGTGCGGCCGATATCTCCATTGTCTCTACTGAAAACGTCCTGGTAGCGGCTGAGGAGGTTCCGCAGTTGGTATTCCTCCCGTGTATTCTGACATCCCTTCTTGGCCTTGTCAAACAGTGGTCCTAGGTGTGGGGGTAGCTCCCTACCCTGTCGGTGGGGTTCCTGCTGGGAGCCCTGTAGTGCCCGTACCTCACTGTGTTCCACTCCGGTGAAGGTCCCTATGACCTCTCCTGCTGGAACCTTTATGCTATCCTGTGAGGGGTTCAGACATCGAACCAGCACTCTTCCATGCTCGTCTGGAGCATTAATACTAGTGGCCACTAGTAGTCCTCCTTCCCTACTCTCTATTATTCCCTGTGTACAGGGGGTCCGGCTGGTTAGGTGGCAAGGCACCGTTGCTTCTGCCTGGGGTGGAATATGGGTGTCCCTCTGGACTTGCACTTTCGACACCAGATCTCTGCCATGTCGGTCCGTACAGGTCAGCTCCTTTCCTTGTACGCACAAGGTAGGTCTGTTGAGCCCCATCTGGCAGTTCTGCTTTGTTAAGAAAGGCATGCCCAGGATTACATCCTCATTGATTTGGCTCACGACAAACGTTTCTTCGTATTTCACGTGTCGTATCCTCCCAGTCAGCGTAATCAATCCGTAAAATGGCAGTCGAGTGCCATCTGCCATCAAGCCATGTGAGTCATAGTCTTGCAGGTGATGTTGTTGCTGAGGTGTGAGTAGGTCGAACACCCGTTTCGACAGTAAGTTCGTGTTACACCCTGTGTCTATTAAGTAAGAGACTGAGCGTCCTTCTACCTTGCCTGGTAGGTAATAGCTCGATTGGTAGGGTCTCTCTACCTGGTTGAGGTGAACAGTGAGGGGCTTTCGGGTAGTCTCTGGGGTCGGTTTTGGCCTCTGGCTCCTTCTTCGTTTTGAGGGGGGTTCTTTCGGATGACTTATCCTAGTCTCCTCCTCCTCCTCTTCCTCTTCATCGTCCTCCGATGTCTCATCGGTCAGCGGGCTGAACCTGTTGTTCAGCTGAATTGGCAGGGGTCCGTTTTGGATGAACCTGTCTCCTTCTTCTCGAGGTCGACGGGGGTGGGGGGCCCTGTTGCAGCCAGTAGGAGTTCCTACTGCTGCGGGCCGTACCCGTTTCCCTGGCGTGGGTGCCATAGTGTAGTTGGGCATCGGCATCGGCCAGGATTGCATTTTTATTCACAAGGAGGATTAAACGAGCAGTGTTTCCAAACTGTTTTCTGCAACTTACTATTGTCATCGGAGCTACTGACAGAAAACACAATTTAGTTTATTAGTTCAAAATCTGTCTCAAGTCTCATCTAAAAGCAAATTGAAGGTTACTGGATTTAACATCATTGAAACAGGAGCAACGGTGTAACATTGTGCGCACTCGAGCGCTTTTACCTCTATCCCCACCCTTTGACAAAATCCTGCAATGACCCCTGGTTTGGGCTTTGTTACAATTATTATATACATTTACCTATTATACAAATAAAGCATAAAAAATGCAACACAACAATGCAAATCAACGATACTATTAGCAACCAACTTTCATCAGTCCAACAGTCAAAACTCTGATAAAAACCCCAAAATGAACAGTTGCTGCACAATGAATGCTTGTATAATAGTCATAGTCATCGAAACAAAAATTGTACACTATCAACTTCGATAATCGACAATCGGCCCACACAAAGACTTACCAAACAGTTCTCATGTATACTTGGTGCACATAAAGGCCCTTGAAACAAGGAGAACCATCTTGCCCTCAGGCACCAGTATGCAGATCTGCTCCTATTAGACTACTTCCAACTTAGCATTGCCATGACAAAAATGAAACAATCGGTTTAAAATCCGTGGTTTGGTTTAGTTTACAGATCATACAAAATCACCGGCATGTTTTTATATCAGCCTAGCTGAAAGGTTAATAGCACTGTTTGTGCAGTGCTAAAAAAGTTGGTGATGTGCCACATAATCAAACTGAAGTGGCCAATACTGAACCAGATAATGGATAGTTACGTTAGCATCCTTGCAATCAGTCGTGTGCAAATAGCACAAAAAAACGGTGAACTATCAAGAAGATCTTGGACACTGACTTGTGTGACTGCAATACCGGCAAACAAAAAGTTTCAATCGAGACACCAACCATTCAACAAGCATTAAACCTTCCTACAAAGATAGCACACTTAGATTGTGTTACAATTGCTTCCAGATATGTGGTTAACCCTAGTTAGATAGAAAGTATACATGTTAGCTATCCTTAGCAGGGCCGGATGTCATTCGTATTTCAGTAACCGTGTAGAAAATTTAGGTTCAATAGTGTTTTTTCTCTAGCAACTAATGCTCAGTTTCTAGCAGATATAGAGCTGTTTTGATGATACATTTTCTAATTGTATTTGGAAAAGGTAAGTCACAAAGTCCTTACAATTTTTCGTATCCGCTCATTGAAACATCTGCAGAGTTTTTGTATAACTTAGATTTGAAAACTACAGTCACATTAAATATATATTGTAAATGAGCTGAAGCAATGCTGTTTCAGTTAACTTCTATAATTTCCCTCTACGAATGAAGTTAATTGGGTTTGAAATAGGTGCTATTTTTGCTTTTATGTCTTAAATACTGTTTGCAAACTGTGATTACAACTTTGTCGGCATGTTGGCCCATACTGTGTATGGTTTGGCTGCCTGAATTATTGTTACTGGAGGTTCTGTTGTTTTTCATTTAAAAGAACTTACCAATGACCAGTTCCAAACTGTTACTTCGTTAAGAATTTTCAAAATGTTTTTGGGATTTGTGTGATCAATTTTAAATGCACAGATATTAACAGAAATGACATTTGTCGAATGAAACCTAAAACTTGCAATACTTAATTGCGTGTTTGTGTGAAAGACTGTACCACTCCATAATGAAGAGTTCCAATGGACTTTGAGTGGTATAATTTGATTTTCATGGGTGTTGTTTCAGAGCAAGAAGAACAATAACATGCTTCAAGCGTTGGCCCCAGGTTGAAGAACAACTTTGGCTCGACTGAAAAATTCAATTGTTTTGTGGGTTAAAAACTAATGCTTGCTGAAGGTTGGTAGAAGTAACCCTATGGTTATTTTAATTTTAAAGATGCTGTTGGACCCTATAAAATTGTCATATGGTAACCGTTAGCTGGGATGAGGCTGATAAAGTTGCTCCCAAGCTGGTACAACTACCATTTTAGGCTCTGGTAGCATAGGATTTTTTAGGGAAACACTGAGGAACTTGTCAACATGCGTCTCTACTTATCTTACACCAAACTAAATATAAAAATGACAGACACTGGAACCAAGGCTAGGGTGCTTATGTGAGATATCTTAGACACATTGACCTGGGACACCTTGCACTACAACAATATTGCAACAAAAACACCTTTTTTATTGTTCATCATTTACATCACAAGTTGTGCTATTCGTAGCTGCTTGCGACATTTTATTATGTGAAAAAGTAGCCAATACAAACATATTTTTTCAAATCAGCCTTGGGACGTTAAAAAACATATCATGGCGTAGAATCATATCTTGCAGTCACAATAGTAGTAAACTTTTTTGTCTCTCATTTATGGTTACTGAGAAACTAAGTTTTAAAAATTAACCTCTCAGCAAAAATCTTACTTTGTTTCATGTTCGCACTGCTGCGGTTAGTTTTACGCCTCATTATTGATACATTAGAGTGAAATCTGTAACGCAAGACCAAGCGAGCGTAATTAATTTGCGGTAAGTTACTAATTGCTTCATGATAATACATATTAAAAAAAAATTACGTTTTTATTTGGCAAGGAAATTATTAAAACTATTTCCTACCTCCAGATGTAAAGGATCTATAACAAATAGTATATCGACAGGTCGGTAATAAGACAGGCTAGTGATATAACATAAACTAAAATCATATGGTCCATCGGCGCACTGGGAAAAGTCACGTTTACAACGTCATTTCCAGGCAATTTTTCCCAAAACTACAGATATGTAAGAAGTGCAGTGATTGATTAATCCCGTTTGGCATAGTGTATCCCATTAAAACCTTTTAAAATTTTGTTTCTAGCAGCCTGTGGTCCCAAGTTATTAAGAATTTAGTAATTCCCGAATATTTGGCAGCTGAAAAAAAATTGGTGCTACAAATATTTATATCGATGCTTTTGACGTCTGACGTCATATTTCGTGATCAGTTTGTGGACGCTCGAAAAAGCTAGGTCCTAAAACTGTGCTGGGCAAAAACTGCCTGCTGGAGCCTCTACTTCATGCTCACAAACCTAGTGGCACAATTTTTTCTACAAAATCGCAACATCGAAGTTTTTGATTTTGTTGATTTTTGACTTTCCCAAACATTGTAAGTAACAAAGTAGCAATAGGAGTATTCGCGGCCTCTGTTCGCCAAACACACTGCAATAAAAATCGTCAGACCAGCAATAAATTTAATCGATCAATAATCATTTTGTTTGGAACTCGTGGATAGAAAAAAGTAGCTCACTGAATAAAAAAATAATCAAAGACTTTTTATTTATATTGTCCGTAGGTTGCGAATGAAATTGAACACTAATTAAATAATAACAAGCGAGTTGATTTTTTTCATTTTTATAGACCGGTTTGACCTCCTTGAAAAATAATCTGAAATAGCTGCAGGCATCCAAAATTTGCAAATTGAAGGTCAGCTGGACAAACTATTCTAGTTTGTAGAATTTCAAATTTTGGTATTTTCTCCACTATTTTGAAAACTGAAATTTATCTTCTTTACGGTTTTTTCGGTAAACTATAACATTTCATTGAATGTTTATGTTGTTCTAAATTAATGTTCTGTTGCATACGCAACGTATAGAACTACGATCACTTATTATTTTTTTCGTGTTGTTCAATGAACAGGTCACAAATAATCTTATCGCATTCTTGCTTATGCAGCTGGGTTTGCTGGGTTGTGATCTAAAATTTTCAGCTCTATATCGGATAGTAGTTGTTTATGCATTCCAAAGCTCATTTCCTTAATGTAAATTGAGCATAAAATTTAACTCAGTACAAAAATACAATTGAATTGTTTGTACTGTGCTGTTTTATTTCCACTTTATTGCTGAGTAACTTGTATTTAAATTTATGATTGACTGATTCCTCCAAAAGTATGACCAACCTCTCTTGTTTTGCAAAACACAATTATCATAGCTAGTTTAGTGCAGAAGTTATTGGGATATTGTAAAGTAACCTCTTGCATCTCTCGATATAGTGTTTCTCATAAACCATCTACATTGGAATTCCTATTGAAAATTTTGCTAACTGATTCACCAAACCGGTGTATTCAGAAGGTTTGTATAAGTTTTCTTGGTCAAAAAATCTATCTTCTTTGGCTAATGTCTCTTGTGGAGCCGACTCCTTGCCGGGTTTGACTTGGTGTGATTTTGATCCAGAGCTAACAGCTGGGTCAGTTGAGGCAGAATATCTCTGTGGAAGTAGAGGCAGAGAGGGTCCTCGTCAGGTAAATACACCGGTGGTCTTTGATTGTAAAATATGCTGTCAGGTTCATATTAGTGAACAAGCTTACTGGAATTTTATAGCAGGTAGCTGTGAAGAGCTGACAAATGCTTCAACAGGCAGTATTATTATTTATAGAAGTGCACAAGCAAATATTGTTATGGGAGGCTGTAAAAGTCTCTGCATTATTGAAAAATTACCTCTGAAAATTTATCTCAGATTCAATAATTCACTCACCACAATCAATTCGTTTTACATCATGGGATGAAATGGAGTTACACTCTCCGATTATTTTATTGAAACTGAGGTCTGTTCCGTTTACCTCAAACTGAAATACTCTGTTGTTTCCTGATGTGAAAGCTTTCATATCACTAACATGTGCTGGTTCTAAAAAATACTAATGTATTAATGTCCGTTTGACGCTCTCGAACTGCATGAAACCACTAATAAATAAGAAATAACAATAAAACACCCTAAAAAAAACTGATATGAAAATGCAAGAAATCTTGACTGTTTATGCACAGATTTTTTTTATAATCACGTACTTAATTTGTACTTGCAGCGGGTTTGATAGTTTAATGGTCCGTTGTTGTGTTTGTAAAACACTACTGCTTCAGAGTCATCTGTCTGATCTTTTCCTTGATTCCACAACCTGACATTACGCATTGTCAGCTATTTGAAAACAATAGAAGCTGTTATTTCTCTCAATGTCTTGCAAAAGAAGAAGTTTAACGAGAAAATATTGAATGAAAACTAGCACTGAGATGACATACAAGAGAGTGACTTTTTTTGGAAGCATTTTGTTATTTTGAACACCATGCCCTGAGGCATGTACAGTCAGAGACGGTAGGGTGAATACATCTTTTTATACAGTAACATGTGCTATTTCACGAATTTCAAAAATACCATAAACTTGCATAAAGATTAATACCATTATTTTTTCAACTCAAAAAATTGCTGTATTGATTGTATAAAAAATTGATTATTATTACCATTGCCCATACGGAGTTTTTGCAACATTGATTATCACAATCACCAAACACTTCAGACTGGTCATTTCTTTTGATCTGAACATCTAATGACATACATTCAGTTTGATTCCCCAACAAGACGAGTCATCAAAAGCTAAATGTGAGTTTTTTCAAACATTTCTGTAAGTTGAGTTTATAAAGCAACTTGAGATTAAACATCCAACCCCAAAAACTGGCTTTATTTAAAACGTCAAACAATATATAGCCATATGCATTTACCTCAAAGCAAGTTACATTATCATAAACTGTGATTCGTTGCGGCAACGGATACTTTTCATGTCCATTGTTACAGATATTAGCAAGGGATCTGCCATAAATATCGGCCCTGAAGTAAACATTTGCCCACAGTTCACATATTATTCCATCACTAGAAACATTTAGTTCCATAAAGTTCCATTTGCTGGAAAGCATCTGGTGTATTTGGAAATATTCCTTCTATCTGATGTGCTTCAAAGCTGAATCTGAAACAAAATAATTTTTATTATGTTAATTTTTTGATATTTCAATGTTGGGGGTTTTCGTGACATGCTTGTCCAAAAAAAAGAACCGAAAGCAATACGTGTTTGGAAATACAAACTTGAGGTATGATATGGGGATTTAGCTTGAAACATTTATTTTTTTAAAAACTGCTGAATACTGATATTCAAATTATGAAGAAGAAAGTTCCCAATTTGCAAAGTAATGACCCTAGCATAGGCTCTTAGATGGTGGTTATCTCCTCTCATTTTCAATAAACACATAAAACCCAGTGAATTGAAATAGAAAAATTAGATTTGCTTATCATATTTTGTTTTGTTTGCAACCTCGTTTTCAACATAAAACGATAATACAAAAACGCTTGTCAGTTATTTTCCTTTATTCAACGAGGTATTTTTTTGTTGTTTCTATATTTATTAACACTGTGATTGTTTTTTGATGATTTTTTTACAGATATGAGTGTTTTGATGGATTTTTGTTCTGTTAAATGTAGATCGGGGACAGAGTTAATGTCCCAAATGCATCAAGTCAGTGTGAAACTCTGTTTACATGGACAGCTGTTAAGGTACAAATTCATTTACATGTATTTCGCAATCTGATGCTCGAGCTGCTAGCTTCTTCTCATATAAAATAGCCGTACAAAGAATTGTTAAAGCATAAAAATACTTTAGGATAATTAGCCACTCAATAATCGTTATGATGCATGATCTGATGATAAAGCCTAGCAGTACTTTATTTTGACACTTTTATTAGAAAACTGTTGGACACAAAAAGTATAACACCAGCTTAAAGTATTATTATGATATCTGACGAATGAAAACTGATGAATTATTTTGGTAGATTTTGCTGTACAAATGGCGTAGAAACCTGTGCCATGTCTACAGCATTGCGTAAACACTTTCTCTCAATACAGAGCAGTTCTCTCTCTTCAATTCACCAACAGACACTCATGGTTGTGGTTTGCTTGCTGTTTATTAACCACCATAAGAGGTGCTGACCTTGATAGCTAGGCCGTCATGACTCATGCAGATCCGGAATAAAGGCATGCAGATTCTGTACCAATTTGGGGTAGCTGACCTAGGATTAAAAATTAAAATGCAAAGCTATCATAGCTAAGGACTTCAAGACTAGATTTAGCCACCAAAGAGATCCAGATAAGGAGATGTTAGTCTTCCACCCTCAAGACCTCCTGATTCTGGTCTACGGAAGCAGTAGCGACTGCAAGCCAGTGATATTTGTAGCGCCTGTATTAACTCCGCCCACTTGCCACTAGCCACCTCTTTCATTTAATTTTATGTACCCTAATGTTTTTTTTTGTTATACTTATCCACATGCTATCATTCACCAGAAACATTTCCTGAACATGTGATTGGCCTAGAAAATAAGGTCAATTATATTTTCTGGTATTGTCTATAAAAGGCTGAACTTTCCATGGATTCAGTGCATAATGTCATATACCTTCTGCCAGGCATTGTTCATGCTTTTACTCAAAAGGAAAGTCCTTTGATCGTGAGAAATGTTTTGTCCAATGTCTAATATAAGTTTTTTTGTAATGCTAAAAATAATAGGGAGAATAGGGTAGTGTGTGTAGGGTGCACTTATTTGGTCACTGCTTCATGATTACATTCGCTGCACCTCTGCGTAGGAATATTGCCCATAAACATTTTTGATCACATTTCTCTAGTTTACCGGTTACTCGTAGTCCCATTTTCTAATTCAGTTGGAAGCCCCACACCCCGACTTGGTCCGTTTAAATCAATCTAAAGCAAGAGAATGCAATTGCGCCATTTTAGTCTGTTTCTTTTGATATTGTGACAAAAACTTTATTGAAAAATGTTAATTGTTTTATTGTGATCTTCTATACTTCAACAAAAAGCCTAATCTTTTGTCCCATGAACAGTTATTTTTAGCTTGTCTTATTTATAATACAATAATAAACATTGAAAATTGCTTCACGAAAGTCAACATTATCATCTCCAGGTTGTTCAATAACTTAGTTTATTTTCTGGACTAGTTTTTACGATAGTTCTGTGAAAAGCCTTAAATAAAACATTGTCCTGGCAATCAGAAGTTGTTCTGTTGAATTGACTAGCCGAAGTTTTGTTAATCTTGAATCTGGATCACATGCTATCAAAATTATGTCATCAAAGAGTTATATCCTCCTGCTGTTGGCAGAAATTTTTCTGCATGCATTTACTACAGTGTCTCAGCAATTTCAACATCTGATTTTTTTATTAGTGAGATTTTTTCAATTTCACTAATGTAACAAAGACCCAATGCTATCTCTCAACTATCGTGCATGGTTAATAAAAAGTTCACGCTATCTAAACATGTTTGTTCAACTGGACGAAAAAAAAAACAGTTGAGATGAATGAGTGAGCATTTATTGTTGGAAATGTTCTTGAATGATCATTGCCATTTACTAATGAAGCATTTCATCAATGATATGGATTTTAAAATTTAAACCAGCAATCTTATTTATTTTTATTTCAATCATTTATTAATATGGTTAGTATCCCAATATAAATGAATTATCAATTTACTAATAATTGTAATCAACTAATGATAAAACTTAAAGTTGTTTTTATTATTAAAATTTATTCACAATATGAAAAAATGTGTGAATTCCATAATATTATTATATTGTTAGTTGTAATATAACTTATTATTACTATTTTAACTGCATTTATAGCCTCCAAAGGTATATTCGAGCATTTCAATACTATCCCTAATTGAATGCTTTATTTTCAGCTCTTCAACATTGACTTACGCAGGTTTCACTGTATTTACTCATCCAATTATTTGCTTTTACCATTATTAGAAAATTCATTGTTTGGAGGAGGTTTTTGTTAGCACAAGAACGATATATGTTTGAAAAACCTAACAACTATAAAAGAGTCTGTCTCGCAATAGTTTTTAATACTTTTTTTATATTTATTAAAAAGTTCTTAGAAAAATATTTGAGTTACTTCAGTGTTTGTTTTAAAGCAAGCCAGCACTATACACTTTTTTTGTTGAGTTTTTGCTTATTGAAGTCTCAAGCAGCAGATTGATGTACATGTATTAAATAGCTTCTTAGGCCTACCAGCCCTGATTCACAATGTTTGCCAAAAAGTCATTGGTTTTAAATGCTCGTCGCAGCAGCTGAAATTTAGCTTACTATGACTTCCATTGATGGTTGAGTATAGCATTTTTGGATTGTGGGCATTGTCAATGATGGTAAATAGTGACAAAGTTTTATAAATGGATGGAGTTACATAGCCTGTGTTGAAAATGAACTTTAATTAGGCCAATCATTTAGTCTTAGGTCTACTGAGGGTCATTGCGACAGGAATAAAGAATCTTTATGAGGACACCCTATCGAAAATTGGTTCCAAGATTTAATATTGATATGTATATACGTATCGATGATAATGAGTAGACTATATTTACCATTCATTGTAAAATTATCTAAACTAATACAAATAGTATATTAAACTCTTTTATAATCTATGTACAATTGAACTAAAAGAATCTTGGCACAAAATCATTCCCCGTGTTTATAAATACATGCAAGTAGATAAAGAGCTATCTTCTGTACATACTTTTGAACTTATGATGGAAGTATTCCATACCTATTTATATACATACTATAGCAACAAAAATTAAATGAACTAACGAACACAATTTTTTCAGAACTGTAAAACCATCCAAGAAATCTAACTATCAAAAATATTTTAGGGGTATATGGTAGGTCTTGTTTTCACCAGTATAACTTATGATAAAAAATTTTCATGCCTACGTAATAAAGTTATACAATAATACAACGCTTCATTTCTATACAGTACCCAAACCACCCCAATCTAAAACAAAATATAAACTCGTATCTAAATCAACATACCAAAACAAAATATTATAACACCTGGTGCACAAAAAAGGCACCAATAGGGACCAGGATAGCTTGATAAATAATCAACATACCACACCAATAAATACCATACATTCTAAACACCTAGTGCATACAACAACGCAGCCAGTTGACTAGGAGAACCTCCAGAACTTCAAACACACCATATAAACCAATTTCTAAATCAACATTCCACACTATAAAATTTCATGCATTCTAAACAACTGGCGCACACAAAAAGATACCTTACAGGTTCTCATGGTAACTGGTGCCTACTTCAAGTACACATGGAACCAGGAGAACCTCCACCTTACACTCCATGACAGAGATCTGCTACCTTCTTACCACTAACAACCATGGTGCGTTGAGCCATTAGTGACCACTCACGAGGACCGTCAGCAGAGACTGGGTTCCTGCTTGCTCTTGTAATAGGTTGATTGAAAATGTACCAGGTTGATGTTCTGGTTTTCAAAAATTTCAATGTACAACATTATACTTTTATACTTCCTCTAATTGTGTACAATAATACAAACAATAATTGGCACTGGTGCTCCGTACTACAGCTACATGCCTTGTATAGAAAAATTAATAGTTAACAGTATGGTAATGGTAATAATTAATAAGATGAAGATAATAATACTATCATCGTAAAATTAAAATAGTAATAACGATGAAAGTGATGCCAATGATGATGAAAGCGATGACGATGACAGCAATGACGATGACAGCGATGACAGCGATGACAGCGATGACAGCGATGGCAGCGATGGCAGCGATGACAGCGATGACAGCGATGACAGCGATGACAGCGATGACAACGATGAAAGCGATGAAAGCGATGACAGCGATGACAGCGATGACTGCGATGACAGCGATGACTGCGATGACAGCGATGACAGCGATGACAGTGACGACAACGACAAAAATAACAATAACAATAATAATAATAATAATAATGCCAATATTAAAAGTAATGATGAAAACGACAAATAATTATATTGTCATTACTATCAATGTTACAAATTATCATTAATTATATTATGAACAATGATAATATATCTTTATAATTTAACTTTTATTCCAGTAGATTACCTATTATTGCACGATTGCCCGTTTTTACAATTAACGGTCTCTCAGCAGACCATTAGTATTATTATCAATTAATAATTAATTTAATTGTTTTATTGCAGCTATTGTACAGGATTTTGTGTATTTAAGGTAGCTATGTACCTGTACAACTTCCCACAATTACTGAGCAAGTTCTGAGTGGCTTGTTCGGCCTTTTACTGTAGTCAGTCAGTGCTATGGAGGTCGACTTATCTATCCCGATATTTGTGTGAGGGCAAAATGCTTGGCACCATATATCGGCTAGCGAGTGTATGCAGCAAAGGGCCGAATTGACCGGTTACTTTCTACCAAGTTTCTTCTACACAGATAGTTGGTTAGTGCAAGTCATAGTCTGTTCTTTGTGCTCCGGCTTGTATTATCCTCCTCAATCAGTGTAGTGTGAAAAACTTCTCAGAGTCAGGGAAACTCTGATTTATTTAATGATGACAGGCATTTAAATACAACAGGTAAACAAAGAGATCATAAGTCACGCCTTACGATACCAGAAAACAATTTACTACAATTCTGTGAAAACTTGGTTAAATAAATAATTAATAATTCTAAAATATATAATTGTCTCTATTAAACCATAGGTATAATGGTTGCTTTTTACTGCAGTTATAGGCTGATGTAACCTTATAATTAAGCTTTATTAGCTTTATATATTATAAATATCCCATGAACATGCTAAAAAAAACAAAATAATTCAGCTAAATTTTGAGACACCCAAAAACACACTTGCTGGGACAACTCCACAATATGTGACGTCATTAATAAAAAGACTGTGACAGTCCAAGATTTATAGACCTTTTCTTACACACTCAAGTTATTGGATAGTATAAAATTGTTAGCCAATTAGGTTGCGCGTTTCATTAATCAGAGGTAAAAATATTTTTTTATTGACACTACTTTTTTTTCAAACTTCTGAAAATTGACCTTTTTGATTTGAAAAAACACCAAAAGTAAAGCTCCAAACAAAAAACTGAGACAACAGATAGAAGGAAAATTCAATTCTGGTGCATGTAGGTAATTTTGAAGACTTAATGGGCGACCACATTAGCCATAACACGTCAATCAAAGTTGGCCTTGTTTTTGCAAAAATCCCGGACATTTTTTCAAAGTATAATTATAATTCTTTTTTTTATGATCAAGCTAACACCTGACTTTTTACACCATTGAATAGAGAATTTCAAGCGCTATCTTCTGATCTATAGAACCATAATAATAAACACTTTGAAAAAAGAATTAAAAACAATAAAAATTGCTAGTCAACAATATCGTCGTCATCCAAACAATTAATTTCTAGCATACTACCTGTCATTTCCACTTCTAAACAATTCCAGCATGCCAAAATAAATATAATCTAACCATGTATCAGAACAAATCTCATCCGTGGAGGTTCTCTGCAAAAAATATTATTTCAAACTATCTCAGCAAGGAAAATTATTTCTTACCCGACAAGGAACGGGGTGCGGTTCTCATAAAGCAGTTTCCGTTCAGACTGGCAGATTTACCTCAAATAGAGAAAAAAAATAGAAGAGATTCTGCTCTACACGATGATATAAAAATTTTAATTGTAGGTCTACTAGAAATACTAGACTATCTGGTGCTAAAGCCAACAACAATTTCAGCCAATCAGAATCTTGCTAACAAAAAGGTCCGATGGGATTATCTTATATTTTATACACTTTTTGATGATGAATTTGACAAAATCTATGGGAGTAAGTTTCTTAGCAGGTGTTGAAATGAATAATCAATATGTTTTATTTGACTGGGTTGGGTGGGATGTCACAGAACCCAATAAAAACTGAAATATCTTCAGATTATTACAGGCACCTTTTCTATAAAAGTAAGGTTTCCTACTTAGGTTCGCGAAAGCTTATTTTATCAATGGCGTCACATTTTTTAGCATTTTAATGGCGGTGTAGAGCAACTCCGTTTTCAATGAAGTAAATATTGCCAATATATATGGATAAATTTCTCATTGTTCTACACATAAAATACAATTATACTTGAAAGATTTAGATGGCTGACATTTTCATTAGCCTGTAACAGCTATAAAAACAAACCATTACACTCATGGTTTAAAAATATCTAGAGTAAATCACGATAAAAATACAATGTGTAAATGTACACGAGGCTGCCTGGGTAACCATTGTTTACGATGGCGTCCCCTAAAACCTCCCCAACCCCCCATTGGCAATCCTGGGGCAAATAATACAACTGGGGGCGACATCTAAATTCATAGAACCGGTAAATAGAACGTCCGATAAAATTTCTATGGTAAGCACCTCTCTCGTTTCATCTTTTCCTTTATTTCCTCCGCCCTCTGCAAGCAGCGGTAAGTCTTTAGTAACTTGATACAGTTCTTCATCGTACCTCTTTATCTTTCTACCCCTTTCCTCATGTCTTTCTTCATCGATCTTCTCCTGATCTCTTTCTGGCCTCTTTTTCACCTCGTCCGCCACAACTGATCTGTGCTAAATCACCCTCTCACTGGATGCATCCTTCGGTCTGTGAGTAACTATTCCTGGTCCAGCTGTCTTTCTTTCTATTTTGCTCTGGCTGGCTTTAACAGGGGATACTTTTTGTGGTTCTAGCTTTACCACTTTCTGTGGTGTTTCATCCGGTCTTGGTTCTAACCGTCTCTTGATACCGCCCTTAGTGGGAGCATTGTCTCTCTGGTCCTTAATGGGGATGGGTGTGCCGAACGCTGCAGGTTTGCTCCACTTCATGTGTCTACAAAAATCTCCATAAGAGGGGGCGTCCACTTCAAACAGGGGGCAAGAAACTTCTCTGTACATGAGGTCCCCATTGTGCTGTCGAATATGCTCGAGGATTGTGTCACGTGAGCTGCTTTTCTTGCCACATCTGCAGAAATAAAAAACATAGTGATGTCTGGTGTTATAAATGATACGTTTTTGAGGTAGCAGTAATTGGCAGAGAGTACACTCCCAGTCTTCTGTGGCTGTGATTTGTTTTGCAGCCTGCTTGATGGCTTGTCGAGTGGCGTCTGACAGCCATACTTCTGTTGGTTTGGTGATCGGGGGAGGGGGAGCAACTAGCTGTTCTTTCTTCACTCTACATCGTGCTGCTCTTGGCTCAGGTATTTCTATTCTGTTGATTCTGGTTGGAGAGACTGCTGCAGTCAACTCTTTCTTTGGCACTATACTTCGGCTCTGTCTTTCCGCCTTTGGCTTTCCTAGCACTTCTCGTGCAATGTCAGCGTCTTCCTTTACTGATAAATATCCATCAATTTTAGCAGCCATCTTCTCTCTCTCGAACATTTTATTTGCCTTGATATTGTCTTGAAAGTCCTCTGCTTTATGGTGTGGCGTTGTTGGAGAAAAGGATCATAATTTATTCTCCTCGTGGTAATTGTTGTTGCGAGCGTTGTCATTGGCTAATACTTTTTCTCTTTCTATTTTTCTTGTGGCACAGGTGGTGTGACGTATCGGGCACTGGGCGTAGGTATGGTTAACTCTATGCTTGGATTTATCTCTATATTGTTTGCCGGGGGAGTTGTTCCCTTGCTTGAGGTAGTAATATTTATCGTTGGTGGCCCCCCTGTTCTGGTACCCCCACTGGCATTATTCTGTTTCTTTGTATGTGACTGTATTCCCTGTCGATTTTGTGTTTTTTGTAGATTTTTCCAAGGTAAATGTACAAAATTTTTTTCTCTTTCAGCTGGGGGTAGTTTGGGGTTGTTTCCTTTTTCTCTTGCACTATAACAGTGGTAGCCTTTAAACTTCACAGGCCGTCTTCTATTTCTCTGTGGCCTTTCTTGAGTTGTAGTGGCTTCTTCTCTATTCAGCAGTGATGGCCAATATTCTGCATCTAGCGGGCCTCTTTCCTCTGTATGCTGTTCTCCCATCCCCTTTCCTGTTGGAGAGTCACCGCTTCTGGGGGTCTGGCCTTCTCTTTATTACTTCTCTTTCCATGTTTGAGGTTTCTATTGGCTCTGCCTCTGGTGGTACCCCGTCTAGGTGGTTGGGGGCTTCCGGTATTGGTACAGGTTCTAACCGGGGGGGGGGGGGTGGGGTTAGGCTTCTTTGGAGTTGTCTCTCCTCCTGTGAAGTCTGTGTTCTCCACTGTAGGCTCCTCGCATGTTTGGCCAGACAGCCAGTTCTCTACTGGTAGGTGCCTGTCCAATGGGTCCTTGGCATTTCCTATACGGCTTCAAGCGTCGGCCATTTTGTACAAATGCCTCGCCATCTTTCTCTAGCCTGTATGTTTGATTGAGGTATGCGTGTAAGACCGTGTATGGGCCCACATAGCTTGGTTGCAGTTTTGGGTTGCTGCTTTTGGTTCTCCTCTTGTTCTCCATCACTAGCAGGTCTCCTTCTTCAAACCGAGGTGGTCCTCCTGTCTCCTCCTGTCGGATCTGCTGTTGCTGTTAGCGGACCTACTCGAGAGCCACCTACAGGTTTTCTTGGACATGCATGATGTGTTCTGTCAGTCCGTGGCTGCCTAGGGTAGGGGGGGAACCTGTCTGCTCGTCCGGGAGCCGGACCTCTCTCCCCAGCATCATCATGTTTGGCGTCTCTACTGTTGTGGAGTTGGGGGTTCCCCTGCCGGCGTGCATGATCTGTGGGAGCAACTGGTCCCATTCGTCTTGTCCCTTACTTAGTATGAGGGTCCTGAGCGCGTCGCCGAGGTTGCTGTTTTGCCATTCCACCATGCCATTCCCCTGTGGGTGGTAAGGCGTCTTCCTTGTCTTTTGCATTCCCCAGAGCGCACACAATTCTTCTAGTAAGGTGTATTCAAATTGTGCGTCCTGCTCTGTGTGTACTTGTTCTGACAGTCCCCCATTAGCTGAATACTTGTTCGTCTAAGGTAATGGCAACGGTGGGTGCTGTGGCGTCTGGTATTGCTGTCCCATCTTGCAATCTTTTGAAATGGTCGGTCAGTACCAAGATCCACCTGTTCCTTCTCTTGGTGAGCGGGAGGGGCCCACCAGGTCCACTGCCAGTTTCTGGAAGGGTCTTCCTGCAAAGAGTCTCTGTCCTCCCGGGGTGTTGGGTTTTCTACTCTTCTTCGCCACTTGGTAGACCTCGCAACTGTTCACAAGGCGGCGGGTCAGGGCCGACATGCCTGGCCAGTACCAGTCCAACATCAGTCGCACCCTCGTCCGATGTATCCCGGCGTGTGCCATCTGATGTGTCTCCCACACAGTACTCTGCCGCAATGATGGCGGGTATACTGCACAGAACTTGGTTCAGCCGTGCTGGTCAAATCTCATGACTAGCACTTTGTCCAGCCGGACACTCAACATCTCCCGCTTGTCGTATAATATCCGTAGTTCAGAACTGCTCTCTGCAGCGCCCGGCGGGTTAGGGTCCCAGGGTTCTGGATTTCTGTGTATATCCTTGCGATGGAGTTGCCTCCCTCTCTCTGTGCCTGAGCCAACTCCTTGGCATTGGCGGCAGGGCTGGTGATCATGAGATTGACCTGTCCGTTGGACGGGTCTTGCCTCAGTTCCGTGTGAGTGGGTCCGCCATCTCGCTGTTCTATCGAATTGCATTGTTTGCAATTGGCACACTGGTCTTTCCGGCTAAGCCCATCTGGGTTGCCGTGCTGTGGTCCGGCCCTGTGCTCCAGCTTGTACCTAAATTTGACGAAGGTCTCCAGCCATCTGGCCATCCGGTTGGATAGCTCCTTGCGCCGACACAGCCAACGGAAGGAGGCGTGATCTGTGAGTCGCCTGAACTCTTGCCCGTAGAGATAGGGGTGGAAATGCTTGACCGCTTTTGTTACCGCCAGGAGTTCCCTCAAAGTTTCGCAGTAATTCCGCTCCGCCGGAGACAAGGTCTTGCCGTAATGCGCTATTACGGGTTCCTTTCCTTCTTACTCCTGTGAGAGCATGGCTCCCAGGCCCACGGCACTGGCGTCTGTGTCCAATATGTATTGGAGTGTGGGGTTCAGGTAGCCCAACACTGGTGCTTGGTTCAATCCGGTCTTAAGCTGGTCAAATGCCTGCTGCTCTGTCACATCCCACTTCCAGGGGATACCTTTTCCTGTAAGTACTGTCAGGGGTTTTGCTGTGGTAACGTAGTCCGGCGGGTACAGCCCATAATATCCGGCGGTGCCTGGGAAAGCTTGTAGGGCACGGACATCCTTGGGTTCTTGCCATCTCTCTACAGCTGCTATTTTGTCCGGGTCCATTGCCACTCCTTTGGCCCTCACCACATGGCCCAGGTACTTCACTCGTCAGCTCAATATCTCGCATTTCGACGGCTTCACCTTGAGGTCTGCTTGTTGAAGTCGGGAAAGTACCTCCCCTAACCTTTCCTTATGTGTATTGAAGTTTGCAGCAATGATGATTATGTCGTCGAGATACAGGAGCAGCGTCTTATAATGAAGTCCCTTGAGCACCCTCTCCATCGACAAATGGAAAGTGGCAAGGGCTGAAGTGAAGCCAAAAGGCAACACTTTCCATTTCAACAAGCAGCTCCTGGTGATAAGCGCCGACTTGTTCTGGGCATCTTGGTCTAAGGGAACTTGCCAGTATCCTCTGGTCAAGTCTAGGGTGGAGAAGTATTTGCTTCCGGCTAATGCGTCCAATGAGTTGTCAATCCTGGGAATTGGATATGCATCCTGCCTCGTGACGTCGTTCAGCTTTCTGTAGTCTACGCAAAACCTCCAAGATTCATTTTTTTTTCCTTACTAGCACTACTGGTAAACTCCAAGCCCCATCTGTGGGTTCTATCAGGTCCTTTGCCATCAGTTCCTTTATTTGGCGCTCTGCTTCTGCCTCATTTTCTGGGCCCAACTGGTGAGGTGGGCAACGGATTGGCCGGGTTCCAGGTTTCGCGGGGATGGAATGTTCGGCTAGGTGTGTCCGTCCGATGTCACCGTCGTGCCGGCTGAACAACTCTTGGTATTTCAGCAGTGGTGCCCTTAACTGCTTTTCTTCTCTTGTGCTCTTGCACCCTTGGCGTGCTTGTTGAAACAGTGGCTGTAAGGGGCTTGGGAGGTCTCCGTGTATAGGCCCAGTTTGTGGGGCCTCTGAGGGAAAGGGTTGAACCTCCTTATGTCCTATGCCAGTGCATGTTCATACAATCTCGCCGTTGGTATGTGTAGGGTTTCCTGTGAGGGGTTAATGCACCGTACCAACACTCTCCTTCGGTTATCTGGTGCATTTATGCTGGCGGCGAGCATCAGTCCGCCCTAAATGGTCTCTACTATCCCTTGTTGGCAGATATTCTTGTTAGTTAGGTGACAGGAGGTGGTGGCCTCCACCTGTGGCAGTATGCGCATGTCTTGGCGCGCTTGAACTTTTGGGATCAAGTACCTTTAGTGTCTGTCCATGCAGGTCAGCTCTTGATCCTGTATCCTCCGAATGGGTTTGTCGAACACCATCTGGCAGTTGTGGTTAGCGAGGAAGGGCATGCCCAAGATTACATCCTCGTTCATTTTGCTGACCATGAAGGTTTCTTTGTACTTGACTTGGCGGATACGTCCGGATATGGTGATCAGTCCATAGAAGGGCAGCCGAGTGCCGTCTGCCATCAACCCATGCAAATCGTAGTCCTGCAGATTATCTTTTATTGTAGTAGGCAACTGGTCAAACACTCGTTTCGACAACAAGTTTGTATTGCCGCCTGTAGCAGTAGTAATATATGAGCAGATCTCCCTACCAAGTGTTTTTTTGTGGATTAGATCTTGGAGTTGAGGCAATGGGTTACGACGTTGGATGGATTCGCCGAGTTTATATTGTATTTTATCTGAGGGGCATTTGAGTGGCATTTGAGTGGCATTTAAGTGGCATTTGAGTTTTGATTACTTTTTAGTTAATTTGAACTTATATGGCATATAGATTTTAAATGTCTGGCATTTAAGTTTTGAGAATTTTTTTACGTAACTCGAACTCATATGAAATTTTGAGAGAGAGGAGATATAACTACATTGAATCAATATATGATTATGTACATTTATTACATAATAAGTAGGAAAATAACCTTGTATAATATAGCTAAAGTAATACAAAGCGCTACAACTTGTATTAACAATCAATACATAGTCTTTTTCTTTACAATGATGTCATTGATGTACTGATGATATATCAGAAAAGGGAAATAGCTCACCAAGTCACATTATCCAACTCGTTTGTTTGAATTAGAGACTATCCATCGCTAAAACAAAAAATTATTTGGGGTAGAAATAACTACAGCTACATTTAAATTGAGTTGAAGTATTATTTACAATGATTAGAATTTATTAAATAACAAGAAAAACTCTCACCGAGTTTTATCATGTATCTCATCATTTTTTTCATCAACATATCCCGTCTCAAAATCATCAAAATCTCCACGTAGAAAATCTTCAAGTTCTTCATCATCATCATCAATTTCTAATATCTCTTTGTTGTGCTTTGCTTGATCACAATATTGTCTCCAATAAATTTGACCAAGTCTGTATGTAGAGCAAAATGAAAGATCGTATTCTGTCTTAAATTTTCCGTGGGTTTTTTTTCCTCTGTAGATCATCGCACCATTAGTATTTTGGTTAGCTTCTGAAGTATATTTGTCTGGTATGGCAAGCGTCTTCAACAGTGTTTCTCCACATTGTTCAATGGTACAACGGATACAAATTACATTTGACTCCCCTCCTTTAAATCGATGAGGAACGAATCCATCAACAACATCTCGGTAAGGGAAAATAGCACCTGGTTGGAAACCATTGAGGGTCTTGATGTTCAAGGAGCGTTTGAGCTGACATTTAGTCAATGTACTCAAAGATAGTGATTCCTCTTCAGCTGCCTTCGTGCTTAAAGGATGTCTGGTAACACGTTTGACATCATACCAAAGAACACTTTTATTTGTTGGTTTTCCCTTTCTACCCAAATATACAACGTTAAACCGAGGGGGGTAATTATCACAGTTGAAGTTTTTAGCTATTTCAACTGGACAGAAAAGTATTTTGGGATCGAGTTCATTTATATCTGAAGGATCATGGTAGCGAACTTGAGAATATCTACACTTCTCCTTACTTGACGGATGTAACACGCAAGTCACTCGCATAATGCTTGGGATAGGAAGATCTTCAAATGTTTTGCAAATCGGAACTTTTGGTGAGTCAATCACTTGAGAACCTTTAGACTTTTCTAATTCCCTAGCTATCCTTTCGTTGAGACATTAAACTGTTAAATGAGCTATAGCTCCGCTCTTCATTGATTTCTTATCAACGGAAGTAGTTTGTTTTCTCACTATTTTTTTTCGTTTCCTGACTATTCGCTTTTTTGGAACAGTTTTCTTTCTCTTCGGAGTTGTTTTGCCGTTTTTCATTTCATTTTCTGTTGGATATGGATCTGCGCAAAGGAGCTCTTCAGAAAGATCATCAATAACATTCTAAAAATAAAAGGATAATGTTTGCATGAGTGGCTAATAGTGTATTTATTAGTTAGAGTATCTTATATATATATATATATCTATCATAATTCTTTGATCTTAACTGCTTTTCATCAGGTTAAGATCAAAGAATTATGATAGATTGAGAATGTGCTTATTAAACTATTGGGATGTGGAGACAAACAACAAAGGATGCGTTCAAATATATATACATATGTATTTACCTAATATCATACTGCTCTTAACATCACAACATCACAATTGGTAAGAAATAAAATATAATAGTTTGAACAAAATATTGTAAAATAATATAAAAACAACTAAAATTTTTTTATAATTATGTATGAAACGCTCCTAACATTAGCTCTAAAATACGTACGGAAGAGGATAGACCTTTATCTATTTGGACATAATTATAAACATGTTTTCTAAATTTATAAAAAGTTTTCTTGTTCCACTTCATGTTATATAATTTTTTGAAAACCATTTGATTCCAAACACTTCTTTCAATTTCTTTTAAAAAATCATTAATATTAACGACTTCCACCATTGACAAAACAGTTTCGAAACCGTTTTTTATAATCTCATCAAAAAGTTCTGTAGATACATCATGTTTCCTACAACACATCCCCATACTCATCATGTGTTGAGTTATACAGAATATTATAACTTGGAATGTCAAACGTTCCACAGCTTTTTCTTCAACAACATCATTATTTATCACATAGTTATGATACATTTCTGGAAGGAAGTCCTTTAAGTAAATTGGATTTGTTGTTGTATTGTTCTAAAATACAAGTGATAATTAGATAACTAAAAAAATTAAAGGTTTTCAACAGGTGTTAAATAGTACTTTTTGTTAATTCTTACCTTTTCATCAGGCTGAGATTCCGACTTTAGATGCAATGGTTGGCTTCCGAGGTCTTGAGTATTGATTCTGAAAAAACAAAAAAAGTTGGTTCAATTCTTTATAATCAATTTAAAGATAGGTATGTCATAAAGCCTTCAGATAGTTGTGTTAGCTAGCGGAAATAATTGTATTTTTAGTCTTACCTTTATGCAGAGAGAACTCTTAGTAGTTGAAATGGAAGTTGTAGTAGATGTTGCTCCTTTCCCCACTGTTGTTGAACTGGATGCTCTCTGTCTGAAACCCTTGTCTCTTATATAGCCAAACGTGTGAAAATAAGTCTTATTCCCGCGAAAGCAACGGTTTCCATTCGCGTGAAAATAAAATAGTTATTCCCGCAAAAGCAACGGTTTGTATTTGCGTAAAAATGAAATGTTTATTCCCGCGAAATCATTGGATTGCATTCGCGTGAAAATAAATTGTTTATTCCCGCGAAAGCAACGGTTTGTATTTGCGTGAAAATAAAATGTTTATTGCCGCGAAAGCAACAGTTTCCATTCGCGTGAAAATAAATTATATATTCCCGCGAAAGCATTGGTTTGTATTCGCGTGAAAATAAAATTTGTATTCCCGCGAAAGCAACGGTTTCCATTTGCGTGAAATAAAAGTATATATTCCCGCGAAAGCATTGGGTTGTATTCGCGTGAAAATAAAATATTTATTCCCGCGAAAGCAACGGTTTCCATTCACGTAAAAATAAATAATTTATTCCCGCGAAATCAACGGTTTCCATTCGCGTGAAAACAAAGTATATATTCCCGCGAAAGCATTGGTTTGTATTCGCGTGAAAATGAAATGTTTATTCCCGCGAAAGCAACAGTTCCCATTCGCGTGAAAATAAATTATTTATTCCCCCGAAAGCATTGGGTTGTATTCACGTGAAAATAACTATTTATTCCCGCGAAAGCAAAGGTTTCCATTCATGTGAAAAAAAATAATTTATTCCCGCGAAAGCAACGGTTTCCATTCGCGTGAAAATAAATTATTTATTCCCGCGAAAGCATTGGTTTGTATTCGCGTGAAAATAATTTTTTTATTCCCGCGAAAGCATCGGTGTTCTTCCGTAAAAACAATGTTTCATTAATTTAACCTTATGATAACTGGGATGATTTCAGCTATATAAGAAGCGCTGTTTTCACACAAAAAGCAGTCACTTCAACATTAGCAACTGAAGGAGGAAGATCTACTACAACATCATCTACTACAACTACTAGAAGGACTTTCTGTTTTGAGGTAAGTCAACTTGATGTACTATTTAGAGTATAAATATAATTTTTTTATTGATTTAGATACTAACAACAGTATGATATTTTTTGGTAAATATATCTTCAAATTGGTTTTTGAAAAAGAAATCAAAAAATCGTAACAAGGATTTTTACTTTATCTTTTAGAATGTCGACACAAGTCAATACAAAACAACTGAAGAATAAAGAACCAAAACCTTCACAAGACAAGAAGGTCATTGATGACAATGTACTTCTTCAACGCACTATGATCCCCTTTCAAAGCGCCAGTCTGAATACTCTGGCTACTCTCATCATCAAAGCGCCTCTCTGTTGAGTACTCTATCTCCAGCTTTCAGAAGAAACATTAAAAACATAGTCAAAGTTGAAGATTTACCAATTCCTACAGTTATGCAGGTGTTAACCGTCGAGCTCCATGATGAAACGAACTGCACTATCATCTACAACTATAAAAAGGATGGAAAGATAGTTAGAGTGAAGAGCACTATTCCATCAGCAGCAGGATTACTTGTTAATGAAGCTTCGCAAAGAGGACCACTGATTTTGATATACATGGGTGTTGAAAAGACTGGAAAAGCAAATTTTTGTGCTGCTACAGAAACAGGAACTACTTTGAGGTGTAAGAATGCGTTTGATGTACTACCAGAAAAAAGTATGAGACAAATCAATGCTTATTTTGAGGTAGCTCATCTTCAGGATTTCCCAACAGATAGTGTCATATGTTTCCAAAACCCTGAAGTGATAAAAAAATCTGACAGACGATGGAATGGGAATGAAGAAAGTCTTCTAGTTCAATACAGAAGTGTTGTAGATGAAGAATTACTGATCGGAGATATGCGCATTCCTCATCAAATAGCTTCTGCTGTGACATCGGAGAGATGTGGAGTTATTCTGTTCAAGGGTCTGAGTCGAAACGCAGACAATTCCGTTTTCTACAACATCAGTGTACTCGCAGCTCATCAAGCCTTCGTCCAAGCCTCAGAACTGACTGATAATCCCAAATCTGAGAATTTTCTCAATCTCTTCGATGATGCTGAAAAAGAAGACTGTGGAGAACAAACTCTTGAGAAGTTAATCTATAACTCAAGGGATTCATATCACTATAGGTAAATTTTATTAATTTTACCATATTTTAAAAAAAGTTGGTTTGCGAAAATTTTGTGTATTCCTACAATGAAAAATCACTCAATTTCTCTTTTTCATGTAAATAACAACAGTAAAACGATTTATCACGTAAATGATCAATTTGTGAACATTTTTTGTAAAAACATCTTTATCTACCTTATGAAGAGAAATCGTGTCTGTCTGTTTGTTTGTCTGTGCACATTTTTAGCCCAACTCTCAGTCGTAACAGGATCATTCGGCGACAGAAACTGATTTCCAGTAATCAAAGCGAACAGTCCCAAAACGGTAACTGCATAAAACCGAACGCCGAACAACCGAACAGCCGAACGAAGCGTTATTCTAATTAGCAGTCTACATGCAACACTACCGGGGCCGACAACTCTGAAATGTGTTCAATCGAAAATATAATATCAGTCAGTGGTCAGCAACAGAGAAGGAGCAAAGATCAATGCCATAAGTGTATTTATGTTGAAAATACCCATAAAATATTAACATATGAACCTGCTACAACAGCAGCATTAAGCATGTTGCAATGGCTTAATTTATTCTATTGCAGTTATTGAATCATGATCATTTAATTGGTGCTGGTTTACGGATAAATCTTTAGAGTTGTCTCCCATGATTCTAGAAATTTGCAAATATTTAACACTACAGCTTAATTTTTTTATGTATATTTCTTAAGGGAAGTAAGATTCACCTATTGGCAGCACCATAAAAGTTTTTATGATGTGACTTTGTTCATTAGTGGGTTTTTGTGACCATTTTACAAGTTAAACACCGGTTATTAGACCATTTTTTTAATTACTAATATATTATACCATATTGTGCAGGATTTCACTGTGGGGGTGTGAGTGGTAGCTCGGCCTACCTGCACAACCTCCCGAACTGTGATGGCAACTGTGTCTAATGCTCTAGCAATACAATCCTCCCACAGGTCGACTTAGTAGCTTGAGAGATGGTGGTTAACCATCCCAGTTACTAGTGAGCTGCCGATTGCGTTAGCTGTTATCAGTGTGTAAAGCAAGGTCGAACTTTGAAGGGCGAACTAGTCAAGCTAGATTCGGCCAGCAGAGGTTCGGCTGATCTATTTCAGTGCAGTGCAGAGGTCGAACATTGAAGGCAAATTAGGCAAGGCTAAGTTCGGCCAGCAGAGGTTCAGACTGACCTGCTTGTATATTACTACTCGAGTAATGGTGCGCAAGTGAAGTTATTTGTTAGAGAAAAAAGAAGCTTCTGAGAGTGTGCAAGCTGACTTTGATTTATTGATACAAAACATCCATATTTATGTACACTGTTACATAATAAAAGTGATAGACAAGTGATAGACAAAAGGTGGCCACACCTAGCACAGCAATTGGCTAGAGTGCGCCTATAAGATATAAGAGGTGGTACATCAGTGAATGCATGGCTAAACTCACATGGCAAATATATAAGTTTGCATGTAAATAGAAAATAATAATTAATATGCATAGAACTACTTGCCCTAAAGCGCGGGCATAGAATTGCGACATGTAGACAGTACTGGAATAGATGTGTGTAAGCATAAGGTAAGTGTAAGCATAGAACTGTATACCATAGATAGAACGTTCGTAATGGCGCCGGTCCTTCACATACTCTGCCCCATTGGCGATGGTGGCCAATAAACTGGTCGGTGGCTTCGAACGCTGTCTTCTTTACTCTCGGTAATGTCAGGTCAACTCCTTTTTAACGTCTTCTGCGCGTAGCAGCAACTGGCAAGCTTCGTATGTAATGGCGTGGAGCTCATGGTCCAATGCTTCCATCCGATGCCTATGCTCTCTCCTACGTCTTAGCCTCTCTGCTTCTGCCGAACTTTCACGTTCGGCTCGCCAATTGTAGGGGCTTGGCTGTGGGCGCTCCCTCCTAGGTGAGGTCGAGCGTTGGGGTGGAGTTGTTCTCCTCTTCTTTGTCGGGGGAGATGATTCTCGTTGTCTCCCCAGCCGTTGCTGTACTGATGCCTTCTTTCCTCGTGTCCTGTCGCTACGTCTCTTCTCTGCTGCTGTCTTCTCTCCTGGTACCTTCTCTATGCAGGGGGTCGGGGTGCCGAAAGGTGGTGATTTCCAGCCTATGGCTTTGCAAAACTCCTCGTACCGATCTGTATCCACTTCGTACAGTGGCTTAGATTTACCACCATGTTCGGCAGTGCCACCTTGTACACGAATGTGTTTTAAAATGGCGTCTCTTGATGGACTCTTCTTTCCACATTTGCAGAAGAAGAAGGTCAGGTGCTGCCGAACGTGATAAGCTACACGTTTCCTCACCTGCTGGTAGTTGCAACGCTGACATCTCCACTGCTCGCTCTCTCCAATCTAGACGGCCATGTCTTTGATTGCGTACATGGTCTCTCCACTGAGCCATATCTCTCTCATAAGGTTGTTGGTGGCTGGCGTTGGTGTCGGTATATCTCCCTCTACAACATCAATACGTCTTATATTGACGAGAGGCGATGTGCTGGCTTTGTGTAACATGTCCTCCTTGCGGGGAACAGTCACTGCCAGTTTCATCTGTCGATCTAATGCCGTTGTCAGTGACTGAATGGTCACGTTTGGTAGCTGCTCACCTGCTGTGGTAGATGTGATGTCGATCGATTCTTTGTGGTGTTGAGATGTTCTGGCCATAGTTGATGCTGCGTTGTCCGGTTGGTCTACTCTTCTTCTGTTGGGTAGCGAACTCGTTTTCTGCTGGCTGGCAACTGAGCGTTGGCGGCTCCTGCACCTATCTATATTTTGATTGGTGATGGCTACCACGTGCTCTCTCAGTGCCGCCTCCCACGTGGTGTTATTGTGATGACGTGGGATGGCGGTTTCGTTGCTGAATTTTTTGGCGGTTGTTGGTTCATTATGCCGGGGAGTTGCGTTCCCTTGTTTAATTATTTTTTCGGTGGCGAATTCATCGTACCGGGTAGTTATCTTCTCTTCATTATTCTCATCTCGTCCCCCTTGATGATAATTCGTCTCTCTCTCTGCTGACTTCTTTTCTTTTCTTCTTCTTTTTACCAATATCCAATCATTTTCGATCGGGTTTTCTTCGGTGGTATTTACTGGGCTGGGAGTTAGGGTTTGTATGATTGCCCTATTGCCCTCTCCTGTCCCAGTGGGTGGCTTGTTGGATGACTGTTGTTCACCCATTGCTGTGTAGCAATGATAGTCATTGAGTCTCTTTGGTTTGTGTCGTTCTCTCTGTGGTCGGTCCAGGGGTGATACAGGTGTCTGGTTTTGCTACAAAGGCAGCCAATCTTCTTCGTTGAGGGCTGGGGGCCCCTGGGGGCTGGGTGACCTTTGGACAACCTCGGGGGGTGGTGTACTAGCTCTTTCTAGACTCCTTCTCTCTATTCTTTCGTATTCTATTGCTTCTGGCCTTCGGGTTGGACTGCGGTGGCCAAGGCGAAGGCGAAGGCGGGGGTGACAACTCCGGAGTGTGGGGGGTCCCACCCCTTGGGAGGAGATTCCCGGCTCCCTGAGTGGGTGGTGGTGTCAGTGGCTCTCTCACGAGCGGCGACCTGTCTCTTGGGGGTGACGGCGATGGCAATGGTAATGGTGCTGGTAAAGGCAGCGGCAGTGGTTCCACGACTTCAGTGGGTGCCGGGCGTACTTTGGGGGGCCGTCCCCTTCTGGTTCCCTTCATGTTGGGCTGGAGGGCGGGTTCCCGACAGGGGGGTGCCCGGCCGACCGGCTCTTGGCAAGTCCTATAGTGACGTAATCGCATTCCGTTCTGTATCGACCACTGTCCATTTCTTTGCACTTTGTAAGTATGATTCGGGAATACCTCTGTCACTTCATACGGGCCCACAAATCGGGGTTGTAGCTTCGGGTTGCTACCCTTCACTCTTCTTTTATTCTCTAATACGACGAGCTCCCCCTTCTGAAATACGGAGGGTTCCTCGTCGTCCTGGCTCCTGATTTCTTGCTGCTGGTGTCGGATGTATTCGTGTGCTCTCTGGAGGTTCTCCTGTACCTCTGCCGTGTGCTCCAGTACGTTTCGGGCGTCCAGGGTAGGAGGCGTACCTGTTAGCTGGTCAGGAAGGCAAACCTCCCGTCCCATCACCAACATATTGGGTGTCTCTCCTGTTGCTGAGTGGGGGGTGCTGCGACAGGCCCGCATGATTTGCGGTAGCAGACTGTACCACTCGTCCTGGCCCTTTGTCAATATTAGAGTACGGAGCGCGTCCCCCAGCGTCCGATTCTGGCGCTCCACCATTCCGTTCCCTTGCGGATGGTAGGGGGTGGTCCTTGTTTTCTTGATACCCCACAGGCTGCACAGTTCTTCCAATAGCATGGACTCAAACTGAGCCCCTTGGTCGGAGTGTAGCTGTTCGGGCAAGCCCCAGTAGGCAAACACTCTTTCGTCCAGCGTGACGGCGACCGTGGGTGCTGTGGCGTCAGGCAGGGCTATTGCGTCCTGCCAACGGGTGAAATGGTCGGTGAGGACTAACGCCCAGCGGTTCTTCCTTTTCGTCAAAGGCAAGGGGCCGACCAGGTCGACCGCCAGCTTCTGAAAAGGTCGTCCCGCATACGTTCTTTGCCTGTGAGGGTTCTCTGCCTTTTTCCCATTCTTGGCCACTTGGCATACCTCACAATCTTTGATTAGTCTCCTGATATGGCAGGAGGGGATATGCAGGGGGGATATGCCTGGCCAGTACCAATCCATCAGGATACGCTGTCTCGTCCGATGAACCCCTGCATGGATCATCCTGTGCGTCTCCCAGACGACCTTTGTCCTCCGGCTTGGTGGGCAGACTACACATTGCTTTGGTCTGGAAGGGTGGTGCAGCGTGATCACGAGCACCCCGTCAGGGCGAATCATCATCGCCTCCTTCCGATCATACAGTGTCTTCAACTCGACACTCCCTTCGGCCAGTTCTCTCTCTGTGACGCTCCCCGGTCGTCTCAGCTCCGCATAAATCCGGCCTACCGCATCCTGCCCGTCCCTTTGCTCCTGCGCTAAGGTTTGGGCGGAGTGTACCGGGTTTGTCACAGTGAGGTTGACCCGCTCCTCTTTCTCTTCTCTCTCTGTAGACTCCCTCTCCAGCATGTCTCCCGGCCGTCTCGGCTCGGCGTAAGTCCGGCCTACCGCATCCCATCCCTTTGGCTGAGCCGAATCTGGGGGGGAATGTACCGGGTTCAATGTGTCGAGGTCGTCTCTCACCTCTCTCTGTGGTCTTTGTCCAGCCTCTTGCTGCAGCTCTCTGTGGGAGGGTCCCCCATCTCTTTGCTCGATGGAGCCGCACTGCCTGCAGTCCGCGCAAGGCCCCTGTTGGCTTAGTCCATCAGCGTTGCCGTGATGAGTCCCTGCCCGATGTTCGAGCTTGTACCGGAATTCAGCCAGGATCTCCAGCCAGCGAGCTATCTGGTTTGATGGCTCCTTTCTTCTGCACAGCCAGCGGAGGGAGGCGTGGTCCGTCCGGAGCTTGAATTCCCGCCCATAGAGGTAGGGACGGAAATGTTTCACTGCCTTGATGACAGCGACCAGCTCCTTCCGTGTGACACAATAGTTCCTCTCCGCTGGTGCCAGTGTCTTGCTGAAATATGCAATGACGCGTTCCTTGCCTTCTTGTACTTGGGAGAGCACAGCGCCGACTCCTACCGCACTGGCGTCAGTGTCCAGTGTGTATGGTAAGTTGGGGTCGGGGTATCCGAGTACTGGGGCTTGGGTGAGTCTGGCTTTGAGCTGGTCGAAGGCTGTCTGCTCTACTGATCCCCACTTCCATGGCGCCTCCTTGCCTGTCATCACGGTGAGAGGTTTAGCAATCGTGGCGTAGTCAGGGAGGTACTGGCGATAGTACCCGGCGGTTCCTAGGAACGCCTGTAGCCCTTTTACGTCCGTCGGTGCCTCCCATCTCCTGACGGCCTCCACCTTCCCTGGGTCGGTGGCCACTCCCTTTGCGTTTACCACATGTCCGAGGTACTTGACCTCTTCTTGTAGCAGCTCGCATTTGGAGGGTTTTACCTTCAGGTTTGCCTGGTGGAGTCGCCCTAGCACTTCTCCTAGCCTCTGTAAGTGCGTCTGGAAGTCGGGTGCGATGATGATCACATCATCGAAGTACGAGAGCAGTGTCTTCCAGTGAAGACCTTTGAGGACGTTTTCCATGAGCCGCTGGAAGGTGGCGGGAGCTGACGTCAGCCCGAAAGGCAACACCTTCCACTTCCACAGGCCGCTCCTAGTGGTGAAGGCCGACTTGTCCCGGGCGTCCTGGTCTAGGGGTACCTGCCAGTATCCACTAGTGAGGTCCAGCGTAGTAAAATATTTACTACCGGCCAGGGCGTCCAGAGACTCGTCGATTCTGGGGATGGGGTAGGCGTCTTGTTTGGTTATATCATTCAGCCTCCGGTAGTCCACACAGAACCTCCACGTGTCATCCTTCTTTCTCACTAGTACCACAGGGGAGCTCCATGCTCCGTCGGCCAGCTCGATTAGGTCCTTCTCCAAGAGGTCCTTAATCTGGCGTTCCGCCTCTGCTTCCTTCTCTGGCCCCAGGCGGTGTGGTGGGCACCGGATGGGTCTAGCCCCTTCTACCGTGGGGATCGAATGCTCTGCCAGTGTTGTCCGGCCCAGGTCCCCGCTATGGCTACTAAATACCGTCTGGTATTCGATCAGCAGCTCCTTTACTTGCTGCTCCTGCCATGGGTTGTGGCACCCTCTCTTTGCTTGCTGGAAGAGGTCGTGTAGATGGTGGGGCAACTCTCTTCCTCCCGTCTTGCTCCTCCGTTGTCCGTCTGGTTTTGTCAGCTCCTGGACGCCGCCCTCTTCCACTCCCGTAAAGGTACCAATCACCTCTCCTGCGGGTAGTCTTAGGGTGTCCTGCGTCGGGTTCAGACATCTAACCAGCACGTGTCCTTGAGCGTCTGGCCTGTTAACGCTGGTGGTGATGGGTATCCCACCCTGTATGCTTTCAATCACTCCCTGAGGAAACGTATCCCTGGAGCTCAGGTGACATGGAATAGTCATCTCTGTCTGTGGTGGAAGCTGGGTGTCTTGTCGGACTTGTACCTTGGACACGAGATTTCTCCCGTGGCGGTCGGTACACGCCAGCTCCTTTCCTTGTATTACCAGCACTGGACGGTCGAATCCCATCTGGCATCCTTGGCTTGTCAGGAAGGGCATCCCTAGGATAACGTCCTCCTTGATCTGACTTACCACAAAAGTCTCTTCAAACTTGACATGACGTATCCTTCCCTTCAGCGCGAGCAAGCCGTAGAATGGGAGTCTAGTGCTGTCGGCCATGATCCCATGGGAATCGTAGTGCTGTAAATTGCGTTGCACGTGGCTCGGTAACCGGTCAAAGACTCGCTTGGCCAACAGGTTAGTGTTGCAGCCCGTGTCTATGAGGTGTGTTACCACCTCTCCTTCTACCCTTCCAGGTAGGTAGTAACTCGAGCGATATGGTCGCTCAATCTGGTTGCTCTGGAGGGTCACAGGTTTCGGAACGAACTCTTCCTTCTCCAGTGGGGGCGTTTGGGTCTGCCTGTCCTTCTTCCTGGGCCTTGGTTTCTGCTGCTCTAGAGTCCCGTCGCCGTCCGTTTCTTCCACCACTGAGCTGTCGAGTGCCGACAGGCTGGCAAAACGGTTGTGTAGGGCGATAGGGGGACTAGTCGGGAGGTCCAGGGGAGGAGTTGCTCGACGCACTGTTGCCGGTCCACTGGAGGGCGCCTGTGCCCTTCCCTTCTGAGGTGTCGTTGCCCGTGTTCAGCCAGCGGGTATCCATACTGCTGCGGGCGGTAGTCATTTCCCTGGCGGCTAGGCCAAGGGACGGTCCTACACGCCTTCCGGGTATGGCCTATCTGTAGGCATCCCCAACATCTCTTTGGTGGCTCAGGCTTCTTCTCCGTCTTTAAGCTGGCAATCTTTTTGCTCAACCCTTATACGGTCTTAAGCAGCTGTGCCAAGGGGTCCTGTACCTCTTGGTGTCAAGCCATCTCTCTTTGTGGAATCATCTCCTCTTCCAGGGGGTCGGCCTCTACTGTCCTGATGTGAGGTCCTCCTAATGGTTGGTGAGGCACCTGCAGGAACTCATTTCCTGCCAGGATTGCTTCCTCGAGATTCTGAGGGCGTACTGCCAACAAGTGACGTTGCAGGTATGTGTGCCCTAGAGTGCTGTGGAAAGTCTGCATCACCAGCTCATCCCTATTCTGTCGCGGCAGAGTGCTGTGGGCTGCCGTAATGAGGTGCTCGACCGTGAGGGCATGGTCTCGGAGGCTGTCTCTGGGGTTTCGTAGGTAGCTTAGCAACTTTGCTTGAGCTTCCGAACGAGTCATGCCAAAGGTCGCCCGTAGTGTCCGTGCCACTTCCTCAGTGGTCTTGCCTCGACCGCACCGTTCGGCCTTGCCTGTCAAGGCTTGGCGTAGGTGAATGACCGCTTCTTCCGCCTGCCAATGGTTTGCTCTGGTCACCTCCTGAAACCGTTGCAAGAAGTAGTCCACATCCCCTGTACCATTGTACTGTGGTACTCTGAACTTATCTCTGGCTGTGGCTACTGTCATGCGGTCTAGGATATTGGTGAGCGTCCCCATCATCTGCAGGCTGGAAGGACCCCTGTCGATACTCAGTGCTCTTCTTCTGGTCGCCATCCTTCCTCTGGGATGTGCTGTTCGTGGGTGTCTGTCAATCCCACTGCTGCCACCAATGTGCAGGATTTCACTATGGGGGTGTGAGTGGTAGCTCGGCCTACCTGCACAACCTCCCGAACTGTGATGGCAACTGTGTCTAATGCTCTAGCAATACAATCCTCCCACAGGTCGACTTAGTAGCTTGAGAAATGGTGGTTAACCATCCCAGTTACTAGTGAGCTGCCAATTGCGTTAGCTGTTATCAGTGTGTAAAGCAAGGTCGAACTTTGAAGGGCGAACTAGTCAAAGTAAATTCGGCCAGCAGAGGTTCTGCTGATCTATTTCAGTGCAGTGCAGAGGTCGAACATTGAAGGCGAATTAGGCAAGGCTAAGTTCGGCCAGCAGAGGTTCAGACTGATCTGCATGTATATTACTACTCGAGTAATGGTGCGCAAGTGAAGTTATTTGTTAGAGAACAAAGAAGCTTCTGAGAGTGTGCAAGCTGACTCTGATTTATTGATACAAAACATCCATATTTATGTACACTGTTACATAATAAAAGTGATAGACAAAAGGCGGCCACACCTAGCACAGCAATTGGCTAGAGTGCGCCTATAAGATATAAGAGGTGGTACATCAGTGAATGCATGGCTAAACTCACATGGCAAATATATAAGTTTGCATTTAAATAGATAATAATAATTAATATGCATAGAACTACTTGCCCTAAAGCGCGGGCATAGAATTGCGACATGTAGACAGTACTGGAATAGATGTGTGTAAGCATAAGGTAAGTGTAAGCATAGAACTGTATACCATAGATAGAACGTTCGTAATGGCGCCAGTCCTTCACAATATTGTGCAGGATTTCACTGTGGGGGTGTGAGTTGGTAGCTCGGCCTACCTGCACAACCTCCCAAACTGTGATGGCAACTGTGTCTAATGCTCTAGCAATACAACCTGCCCACAGGTCGACTAGTATCCTTGGGAGTGGTTGATGACCATCCTAGTTTACTAGTCTAACTGCCGGTTGCGTTAGCTGTATCAGTGTGTGAAGCAGAGGCCGAACTTTGAAGGGCGAACTAGTCAAACTAGATTCGGCCAGCAGAGGTTCGGCTGTTCTGTTCAGTGCAAGGCAGAGGCCGAACTTTGAAGGCGAACTAGTCAATGCTAAGTTTGGTCAACAGAGGTTCAGGCTGATCTGCTTATGTATTACTACTCGAGTAATTGTACTCCTGTTTGTATGTGCATGTACTTAGCGCGGTGAAGTTATTGTTAGAGAACAAAGAAACTTCTGAGAGTGTGCAAGCTGACTCTGATTTTATTTACACAAACATCCATATTTATATACATGATTACATAATCTGATAGACTGATAAGTGGTAAACAAAAGGTGGCCACACCTAGCACAGCAATTGGCTAGAGTGTGCCAATAAGGTACAAGGGGTGGTACTAGAGTGCATGCATGGCTAAGCTCACATGGCGAACATATAGGATTGCATGTTCAAGAAAAAGTAACAGTAATTAACATGGAGTGAATTGCCCTTAAGCGTAGGCATAGAACTAAGACATGTAGACAGTAGCTAATAAATATAAGTGACTAGACATGTAGACTGGAATAGAACTAATGAGTGTAAGTGTTTGTACGATTATACCATAGAACTGCTCAGCAAGATGGCGCCGGTCCGTTACAATATTATACTATACTTATTTTTATAAGCAGTTTAATTACATACTCCGGTGAGCCTACTGAAAAATTGTGAATTTTAGTCGCTAGAAATTAATGCCAGGAGAACTTCAAACTGGTAACTTCCCAGTCGTGTTAACATAGTTATAATGCATTCAAGATCTTAATCCTGTTAGTAACTGTTCCATTCGTTTTAAACATTAATGCATCTATTGATAGAGTGGGAAGTATTACATTTTGGTTTTTTAAATTTGAATTGCTCAAAGGTTAATTGGGTAATTTCAGACAGAGGCGTATTGAGTACCCCCGACCCCCCGAACAGTCGGGGGTACAACTCCCAACCCCCTAACGTTAGGGGGTCAAATTTGTCGGGTATTGTTTTGGTTTTCGGGGATTGATTTTTCTTCTAATAATTGTTTGGATTTATCTTAGCATTACAACATGAAACATAGACCTAGCCCAACTACATGCTTTTACTTTTTTGTGGATTGACATTGACCCACCCTTGTGATAAAACAATAAAGTTATCAAAAAACTAACAAGGCACATCATTGGCTCATGAACATATGATTGACCAATCAAATAAATGAATATTCATGCTTTTGGATAAAAGTTCAACCATAAAGAAATATTTCTTTACATTATTATTAAACAACACGCAAATAAAGCTGCTATGCAACAACTAACAACTGTCTGTATGTGGCTTGGTGGTTAAAGTTATTATTACTACTACTGTAACTATTACTATAATTATTAATGATTGGATTTTCCCCCACTTCACTACTAATACTATTTATTATAATCATTAGATTGTTATTAATTAATAATATTATTATTATAATTAGTATTACTATGATGATTATTATTATTATTTATAATTAATAATTGTTATAAATAACAGTTAATAATAATTTGAAGCAGTCAAATTATATTATTATTTATTGTTACTATAATATTAATAATAATAAATAAAAATGTATTAATAATAACAATAAATAATCAAAATAATAAAAAAGCACATATAAATAAATAATAAAATAATAATAGTAATTATTATTATTGTGCAGGATTTCACTGTGGGGGTGTGAGTGGTAGCTCGGCCTACCTGCACAACCTCCCGAACTGTGATGGCAACTGTGTCTAATGCTCTAGCAATACAATCCTCCCACAGGTCGACTTAGTAGCTTGAGAGATAGTGATTAACCATCCCAGTTACTAGCGAGCTGCCGATTGCGTTAGCTGTTATCAGTGTGTAAGCAAGGGTCGAACTTTGAAGGGCGAACTAGTCAAACTATGTTCGGCCAGCAGAGGTTCGGCTTATCTAATTCAGTGCAGTACAGAGGTCGAACATTGAAGGCGAATTTAGGCAAGGCTAAGTTCGGCCAGCAGAGGTCCAGACTGATCTGCTTGTATATCACTACTCTAGTAATGGTGCGCAGTGAAGTTATTGTTAGAGAACAAAGAAACTTCTGAGAGTGTGCAAGCTGACTCTGCTTTTATTGATACAAAACATCGATATTTATACACATGGTTACATAACTGATGGACTGATAAAACTGACAGACAAAAGATAGCCACACCTATCACAGCAATTGGCTAGAGTGGGCAAATCATACACAAGGGGTGGAACTTGAATAAATGCTTGACTGGATGCACATGGCACACGTATAAGATTGCATGTAAAATAATTATAAGAATAGGTACATAGATTGATTTGCCCTAAAGCGCGGGCATAGAATTAACACATGTAGTAGGCATAGAACTAGGTAAGAAATCAACACACGTAGTAGGCATAGAACTAGACAAGTCTAAGTAGTGATAGGTGTAAGGTTCATAAGGTATACCATAGAGTGTTCGGTAAGATGGCGCCGGTCCTTTACATAATCATCATCATTAATAAACTACAAAAATTAAAAAAAAAATAATGATTAGCTGATAAATAATAATATAGTATGACATTAACAAAACTCGACCCCCTAAAATTCCAGGTGAACCCCTTAACAGGCAACCCCCTAACAAATTCCTCCAACCCCTTGACAAAAAATTTTCCGCGCTTCACGCGGTTCTAGTTTTTTTAGGGGGTTGGATTTTCAACTCAAAACGCCCCTGATTTCAGAGCTGCTGGACTGAAAGGGCAGCGTAAAACCATCATAAACTTTTTTATAATTTCAACCTTGGACCTAAGTGAAGAAATCATAATTTCCATGATTTCTTCACTTAGCCTTGGACTGATCAATAATGTACTGATCAGCCAAGAGACCATCTGTCACTTTTGCCAGGGAGGGTATTTTTTATTAACATTATTTAGACTGATCACAAAATTGCAACTAATAAGTAGGCACACTGAAAACGCTCACTATTAGCCGTCACACTTTTTATAAACAAAAATATCGCACAATAACCGGTGTTTAACTTGTGATATGGTCACAAAAACCATACTCATCAACAAAGTCAGACCATAAAAACTTTCATGGTTCTTTCACTAAGAGCATCTTACTTCCCTTAATGAATATACATGGAAAAATTGAGCTGTAGTGTTAAATATTTGCAAATTTCTAGAATCATGGGAGACAACTTTAAAGAAATATCCGTCAACCAGCACTAAATGACCATGATTCAATAACTGCAATAGAATTAAGCCTTTGCAAGCATCATGCTTAATGCTGCTGTTGTAGCAGGTTAAGATGTGAATATTTTATGGGTATTTTCAACATAAATACACTTATGGCATTGATCTTTGCTCCTTCTCTGTTGCGTGACCACTGGTATTATATTTTCGGTTGAACACATTTCAGAGTTGTCTGCCCCGGTAATGTTGCATGTAGACTGCATGTAAACTAACGTTTCCTTTGGGTCGTTCGGCTGTTCGGCGTTCGGTTTTATGCAGTTACCGGTCCCAAAAACAGTTTTCCTGCCACACATGCTAAATGCACAACGCCTGTGAATTAACGTACATATTGGATAACAACAGCAACTCTCCGGCGTGGACGTAGTGCCTGCCGCAATTGCGCTTTGTACTGATAGGAGCCGCGGCTATTATCAAACGATGCTTCGGCACGTGGCTTCTCCGTAACCACCCCTCGTGCTATACTATTTACTCAAAACACCTATAGGCTATAGACTACAGGTCTTTGCTTTTCTCCATTACCAACGTACGTATCGAACACGGATGTTCCACTTGCCGGTAACTTCAATTCACTTTCACTTTTGTTTGTTATGTTGTTCATTTTATTTCTAAATAAGAATCTAAAATGAAGTTTATTATTATTCGTAGCTACTTTGTTATTATTTGTTCTACTTGGCAAGGAGACGAAAAATATCTAAGTATGCTCTATGTTTTCAAATCTGCTAACTGTTTCTGCTTAATGCTTCTGTGTCCTGCATTACCAATATTACCAATATCTATTTTGTCATTTATGAATATTAAAAGTGATTGTCACTAATATTTACACTGCAGTTTTTCTTTTGGTCAACAGCAATGATATGAGAAAAGCATAAATGCAAATTACAAAGTATAAATAGTAAACAAGAGTAAGAAATAACATGAAGCATCCATCATGTACATTTTGCATGCAAGAAAGGTTGTCTGATTAGTGAGGCTGATTACATAACTTCTCATATCTTTACAATTGGAGCTTGCACTTTAAATTGGTCAACTTTGGAAGTCCACAATAATGGATTGTTGCATGCATGATTCGTTGGTAACGGGTAGTCATTGCGGCTAGTTATATATATTTTGGATTAAAAAAAGTTTTTTTTGTGTCATCAGTGTAGTTTTTTTATATAAAAGCTGAAAAAATAACAAAAGGTTATAATTATTTCACAAAAATGTTTAATTTTTCACAAAAATGTTTAATTTTTCACAAAAATGTTTAATTTTTCACAAAAATGTTTAATTTTTCACAAAAATGTTTAATTTTTCACATAAATGATCAACTCATAAACATTTTTTGTAAAACATTTTTAAAATTATATATATTTCGGTTTAAAAAATGATTTTTTGTGTCATCAGTGTATTTTTTTTACATAAAAGTTGAAAAAACAACAAAAGGTTATAATTATTTTACAAAATTGTTTAATTTTTCACATAAATGATCAACTCATAAACATTTTTTGTAAAACATTTTTAAATTATATATATTTCGGATTAAAAAGAGGAATTTTTTGTGTAATCGGTGTATTTTTTTAGCTAGAAGTTGAAAAAAAATCACAAAAGGTTATAGTTATTTTACAAAAATGCTTAATTTCTCACGTAAATAACACGTTTTATCACATAAATGGACAATTCATGAGTGTTTGTTGTAAAACATTTTTAAATTATATATATTTATATATATATATTCCGGATCCAGATGAAAAAAAGAACTTTTTTGTGTGTAATCAGTGTATTTTTTACATAAAAGTTGAAAAAAACAACAAAAGGTTATAATTATTTCACATTAATTTTTAATCATGCTGTACTAATACATCACTTTTTTATTTTAGTCCATTATATCGTAAAAAGAAAACAGAATAAAGGACCTTCCCTGAAAAAATAATGAGCTGAATGATGTAACTCAGTGAGCTATTTTCCTGTTATATATAATGTAAACTATCTAATTTAGCTAAGATTAAAATTCAAATTTGGCAAAAATTATTTATATAATGAATAACTTTTGCATTTTAGTGAATTATTGGATCTAAAAGAATACGGAATACAAGAATTCCTCGCTGAGACTAATAATATATCAGCAGAACATCAAAGAAGATGTTGTTCAAGAAAAACGCTTTGTAACCATTTATATCGTAAGCTATAGTAGTTTTATGAATGTAAAAACTAGATATGGTATTTTCTATTGCGATTATTTCCCTGTAAATTTTATTCATCTAGAGGAGTAGTTTGGTGATTTTTGACATATTTTAAAAAATAATCAAAAACTATTTATTTTAAGGATTGTTTTTTAAAAACGTTAATTAAAAAATTTAAAAGTACAAAAAAGTTAGAGAAATTATGTAATAAAACCCTGTTTTGAAACATAATAAATTTAAAAGGAAGGTGTAGGATAAAATCTCACTCAAAAAATTAATAAAAATTGAATGGAATAAAAGAATATTTTCCCAAATATCAAAATTCTGTAAATATAAAGTGAAAATCTCTGTATATATTTCTTCAAAAAAATTGAAAATTGTATCTTTCAATGCTTATTTTTAAAAAGTTAAAAAAGAAAAAAAATCATATAATAAAACTTTGTTTTGAAACATAAAAAATTTAAAAGGAAGGTGTAGGATAAAATCCTCACTCAAAAAATTATTGAAAATTGAATGGAATACAAGAATATAAAGTGAAAATCTCTATATATATATATACTTTTTAAAAAAAATATCGAAAACTATATATTTTATTGATTATCTTTTTAAAAAAATTGAAAAAACAAAAAAACTTTGTTATAGAACCCTGTTTTAAAACATAAAAAAAATTAAAAGGATGCTGTAGAATAAAACCCTTGCTCAAAAACAATTATGAAAATTGAATGGAATAAAAGAATATTTTACCGAATACTGCATTTTTCTTGTAAATATATAGTAAACATTTCTGAAACATTGTTGGTGAAATTTACTGTAAAATGGTTTCAAGACTAAAGACTAAAGACTAAATACGATGTTTTCATTGAAATGTTTTTTTTCAAAAGATCAATATAATATCATTGAATCAATTAGTCAAATTTAACACTCAATTTTTTTATTATCGAGTAGGCTTAATGTTTCTATTGCAAATAATTCTCAAATATTGTAAATTTTAACTATCTAGAGGTGTAATTTGTCAATTTTGATGTGTTTTTTTTTCTTTGAAAAAAAAAATGATGAGGTAATACCACATACTTCAGTTCTAATTCGTTTGAACAATTTCATGGGAGACAAAGAATAAAAAGTTTTATTGATTTAGTTTTTAGAATTGAAGTTGTCATCGAAAATGGTTTGTTCTTGAATGGGTAAATCCATAACCTCCTCATCATCATCATGACAGAAGTTTCGCATTTTGAAAAAAAATGTAATACTACATACTTCAGTTCTAATTCCTTGGAACAATTTCACAGGAGTCAAAGAACAAAAAGTGACATTGTTTTTAGTTTTTAGAATTGAAGTCGTCATCGAAAATGGCTTGTTCTTGAATGGTAAATCCATAACCTCCTCATCATCATGACAAAAGTTTTCTGATGATTGCATTTTGAAAAACAATTTACATTGATTTAGTTTTCAGAATTGAAATTGCCATCGAAAATGGTTTTTTCTTAGATGGGTAAATCCATAGCCTTCTCATCATCTGTAAGTTTTCTACTCCAATATCTCCAACTTCTAAGAGATAGAGATCGTTTTGTTTGAAAAAAATAATGGAAAATATATATATATAAATGGTAAATTTTTGAAAAAATTCAAAAGAAAAATGTGGGATACAAGCCTCACTCAAGAAACTAATTTTGTATGATAGGTTGATTACCTAAGAATAAGAAAATAATGAATAATACATATTTAAGCAAGTATTGAAAAAAATAATGAAAATTGAATAGAATAAAAGAATATTTTACCAAATACCCTGTTTTTTTTGTAAAGATATACAAACAGATAAAGTTTAACCCTTTAGAGGATGATTTTCTTTTTTGCGAAAAAGTAATGAAAATTTAATGAAATCAAAGAATCTTTTACCAAATACCCTGTTTTTTTGTAAATTTGTACAAATATATGAAATTTAACCATTTAGAGAGAAAATTTAATGAAATGAAAGAATATTTTACCAAATAGTCTGGTTTTTTTGTAAATTTGTACTATTAGATGAAATTCAACCATTTAGATAATGATTTCTTTTCGCAAAAAAATTAATGAAAATTGAATGAAATGAAAGAATATTTCACCAAACACCTCTTTTTTGTAGATGTATACAAATAGATGAATATCTAACTTCATCCATTTTTTTCCATTTGGGATCATGTTTGAAGGCTTTTCAAGATAACTTTTTTAGTAAAAGCTTATGCATTGATTGTCATTACAAGTTGTAGTGTTTTGTATTATTTAATATTTACTGACTCTAGCTATATTATATGAGATTTTCCCTACTTATTACACAATAAATGTATATATTCACATATTGTTTCATTTTTAATCACTGTATTTATTCAATGTAGATATATCTCCTCTCTCCTCTCTCCTCTCTCTCCTCTTTTCATCTCTCCTCTCTTTCTCAAGATATCATATGAGTCGGAATTACAAAAAATTATCAAACCTTAAATGCCTTACATTCAAAATCTAGATCCCCTATGAGTTATAATTATGTATACAATTATGTAAAAAGATTATCATAACTTAAATGCCATACATTCAAAATCTATACACCATATAAGTTCAAATTAAGTAAAAAAATAATCAAAACTCAAATGCCACTTAAATGCCACTCAAATGCCACTCAAATACCCCTCAAATAAAATACAAAATAAACTCGGCGAATGCATCCAACGCCGTAACCCATTGCATAACCCCAGATTATGACCCCACAAAAAACACTTGGTAGGGAGATCTGCTCATATATTACTACTTGTATCTATTAATTATGACACAGCCCGTCCCTCTACTCGTCCGGGGAGGTAGTAGCTGGACTTATAGGGGCATTCGATTTGGTTCAGGTGAACCGTCATGGGCTTGTGTTTAGGCCCTGTGTCTCTTGATGGCAGCGGTTGTCTGACTCGATTTGTTCTGTTGCCGCCTTCTCTTGATTATCACTGGGGGTTTTTCTTCCTCCTCGTCTGCTTTTTGCTCGTGTCCTTCTTCTTTGACTTCTCCTGCTGGTGGAGCGTACCTATTCTGTAGGGGAACCCAGGTGGGAGGCGCCTGTAGAAGGGCTGCAGGTGGTGGAATTAGAGGGTTCCTCTGGTGGTGTGTCCTGTATGGTTGGCGGCCTCTGTGGTGGTTGTGTGCCCTACTGCAGCTAGTAGGTGGCCCTACTGCTGTGGACCATACCCGCTTCCCTGGTTGCTTGCCCAGGGGGTCGTCCTGCATTTTCCTCGAAAGGTGCCCTGTCTGCTGGCATCTCCAACACCGTTTGGGCGGGGGATCCTTGGGCTTGCTTTTTAAGTCGGCAAATTCTTTACTCAGCTTGGCTATGGTACCCATAAGCTTCCCCAGGGGGTTTTCTACTTCTTTGCAAGCAGCCAGTGGCGTGTATTCTGTGGGAACTTCTTCCAGCTGGTCGTCATGTTCCACCCGGACATTTGCATGTGCCGGAGGTTGGTGTTGAATCTTGAGAAACTCGCTGCCAGCTTGGATAGGTTTTTCCACTGTGGTGGGCCAAATTGCCAATAAATGCCACTCTAGGTAGGTATGACCCAGTGTACTTTGGACCGTCTGCAAAGTTACTTCCGTCCCATTCCTCTGTAGGGGATCCTGATAGGCTGCCTCGATCAGCTTTTCCACAGTGAGAGTGTGTTCTCTCAAAGTGTCTCTCGGTGGCTTTCTGTAATGCCGCTTGTACTCTTTGGCCTCCCACCTCTGGTGGACCCAGCCTAGGCTGAGTACCTTTCCACCTAGCCCACCCACTAACGCATTTGCTTTTGGCTTACTAGGGCCTGACTGTACATTGAGCTGGTTGTGCAACCCTAAGGGATTTACTGTATATGCGAACCAACCGGCCGGTGACCCAGTCGATAGCAATCACTTTGATCTGTTAGAGTGGGTTAGGCTCCCAGAGGTAACCGCCGGTCTGATCCATACAACACTTTTCTATGGGTTTATGAACTTTGACCGTTTTCACCAGCCTTGCCTGTTCGCCAGCGTTCCAGGATCTGAACTTAACTCTGCCATTCCACGCTGGCTAGGTGTGAACTATCATTCACGTACCACTAGCTGTAGTATTGCACACCTACAGTCGAGCCGACTAGACGGTAATACAATATCCTGTTTATTCAGGATTCAAGGCACAGTGGGCCTTCAGCTCACTCCCACAGCGCTATAGAACAATTTTATGTGTCACCAGAGCCTCACGGCCCTACTGCCACCTGTTGTTGACAGACTTCAGGGAGCCTGTCCCCTAAGTGTGTCAATTTGTTCTGTGCCTCTGTCCTCGTGAGTCCAAAACTGGCTTGCAGGGCCTATATTATTGCCTGTTGAGTTAGGCCACGCCCACACTGTTCCGCCTTCCGTGTTAATGCTTGTATAAGGTGTATCGTTGCCTCCTCTTCCGGCTACCTATTTGCTCCTGCTACTTCTTGGAATCGCTATAAAAAGTAATTCACACCTCCTTCTCCATTGAATTTGGGAGCCTGGAACTTGTCTCTGTTGTTGGTGACTGTCATTCTGTCTAGAATGTTTGTCAAGGTGCCCATAATTTGTATGGGTGCTCCATCTCGGTCGGTACTGACTGCCCTCCTTCTAGTTGCCATCCTTCTTCCACTTTCTTGCCTTCGTATTCCTTTGTGGGAGTTATCTTCTCTTGGATCCTTCTCAATCCCATAGCTGTCACCACTGTACAGGGTTTTGTGTGTTTATGGTAGCTATGCACCTGTACAACTTCCCACAACTGCTGAGCAAGTTCTGAGTGGCTTGTTCGGCCTTTTACTATAGTCAGTGAGTGCTATGGGGGTCAACTTAGCTATCCAGATATTTGCGTGAGGGCAAAATTCTTGGCACCATACATCGGCTAGAGAGTGTATGCAGCAAAGGGCTGAAATGGCGGATTACTTTCTACCAAGTTTCTCCTACACAGATAGTCGGTTAGTGCAAGTCGTAGTCTGTTCTTTGTGCTCCGGCTTGTAATATCCCCCTCAGTCAGTGTAGTGTGAATAACTTCTGGGAGTCGGGGAAACTCTGATTTATTTCATGATGACAGACATTTAATTACAACAGGTAAACAAAGAGATCATAAGTCGTGCCTTACAATACCAGAAAACAGTTTACTACAATTCTGGGAAAACTTGGTTGAATAAATAATTAATAACTCTAAAATATATAATTGTCTCTATTAAAAATACCTAGAGTAAGTATCAATAAAAATACAATGTGTAAATGTACACGAGGTTGCCTGGGTAACCATTGTTTACGATGGCAACCCCGACAATATTATTATTATTATTGTTATCGTCATAGTCGCCGCCGTAATCGTCGTCGTCGTAATCGTCGTCGTTGTAATCGTCGTTGTCGTCATCGTTAGCGATATTATTATTGTTATTGTTGTTGTTATTGTTGTTGTTATTGTTGTTATTGTTGTTATTGTCGCTATTGTTATTATTGTTGTTGTTGCTGTTGTTGTTGCTTTTGTTGTTGCTGTTGATTCAATTTTTTTATACGTTTTGTATTTAAAAATAATTTTTTAATTACAATATTAAATTTTAATATGAATAAATTGTTTTATTACAGTTAATAGATACAAATTAAAGCGCGATGCAAATGAAAAATTCAAATGTTAGTACTTTAGCGATCATCAGCTCTTGTCATCTCTGATAACTCATCATTCATCTGGTTGTATACGGTTTCCGTCTAAAAGCTTACATAAACATCTAAAGTAACTGCTAAGAAAACTCTCTTGCAGCAACCAAAAGTGCAATGATATGTAGATGTCTATGAAAGTCGATGATAACTTGTTCGACAGAAAGTACTATCAGCATTATTATGATACTGTAAAGGATTTGTGTGCACTTGTTTGTTCACGACCTTCGCCGGACCACTGTCTACTAGAGCCTTCCTATACTATTGAGTGCTAGGGCAAATGGTAGCGAGCCGACTAGCCTCAGGCACTAACAACTCCGTATTGGGGCTTCTACTAGCCATAGTATAACTCAGCTCACAACCCGCACTTAATTAACTAGTCGATCCCTCTCAACACGGGATAACTCCTCTAACAATACAGGGATCTGTCACACAATATAATTAGCTCCTGCGTCCAAACAATTCTGCTTACTAAGCAGGTGCATAAATTCAGCCATTGACAACTTTCATTAGTGTTAACTCAGCACTTTACCTTTCAAGCGAATGGTGCAGAACTTGTAACAATTACAAAGAGTGTGTTTATTCTCTAAATGAATTGATTATTTACAAGTGTTTTCTACTTTGCAAGTGTTCAGCATAAGGAGAGTTGTAGTTGATAACAATGAATATATTCTCGAGCAAGATACAAAACTAACAAACAGTGAGAGATGTTTCGAAGCGCTATTGACAATCCTGGCAAGTTAGACAACGACTTGCAATATATTCCAGTGAATGATTGCAAGGAACACAACGTTACACTACGTTTCACAGTTCTACTCTTAACACAACTTACTCTGGAGCTCTGGAGGCTTGGGTGATTTGCACCAGTATTTATATGAAAACATGCAGTTGAAAGTAATAACATATAATTGGTTGATAACAATAAAATGCGATTGGCTATTTAAGAACAAGGTTAACCTGTGTAAAAGAAATACATAGTCCAATATGCCTGCCCAAGCAATCATGCAGCTAATTAGTGTCACGAGGTCAGTCAATAGAACATTCCTTAGCTTGAGGTTCCTCCTAGGCTTGACTAGAACGTCTCCATCGTCGATGGTCCACAGGCCGGTCTCTGTTGCTAGGCGACTGGATACTTCATCTTCATCTGGTAAGGCAGGGTAACTCCTTGCGCATCTGTCCTCTCATACTTGCTCGCATAAATCTATCACAATATTATATATATTGTGAAGGACGGCGCCATCTTGGGACACTTCTATTACTGGTTCTATGCATTGGTCAGTCCTATTAACACTTACCGAATCTATCTAGTCTACATCATTGTTTCTATGCATACACTTCAGAGCCGATAGCTCTATGTACATTTTTATTCATTACCATTTTATCTTACTGTACCATGCAATCATATATGTTGGCCATGTGCAACTACTCAAGCAATCACTTTAACACCACCTACTGTATTTTATTGGCACACTCTTGCCAATGGGTTGTGCTAGGTGTGGCCTCCCTTTGTATACTCTTTTATTATTATGTAACCATGTACATAAATACGGATGTCATTCAATAATAAAGTCAGGGTCAGCTTGCACACTCTCAGAAGTTTCTTTGTTCTCTAACAATAACTTCACTGCGCTAAGTACATGCATGTACAACGAATGCTCTATCACTCGAGTAGTAATAAATAAGCAGATCAGCCTTAACCTCTGCTGGCCGAACCTAGCTTTGACTAGTTCGCCCTTCAAAGTTCGGCCTCTGCCTTGCACTAAAACAGATCAGCCGAACCTCTGCTGGCCGAACCTAGCTCTGACTAGTTCGCCCTTCAAAGTTCGGCCTCTGCCTTGCACTAGAATACCTAACGCAACCGACAGCTAGACAGTAAACTACGATGGTAATGCACCACTCCCAAGGATACTAGTCGACCTGTGGGCGGGTTGTATTGCTGAAGCGATAGACACAGTTTGCCATCACAGTTCGGGAGGTTGTGCAGGTAGGCCGAGCTACCAACTCACACCCCCACAGTAAAATCCTGCACAATATAGTATATTCCAGCAAGTAGTTTGTACCATTTTTGTTACGTTTTCAGTTTAAAAATACATCAAAAAATCTTTATTATTAATATTTCTTACTTTTTAATTTTTTTCTTGGAAAGATAGTCGGTCTTTCAGATTCATTTACTTTTGTTGCTGTGAAAAAAACAATGTTGGAACTAGAATTTCGGCAATTTTTTTCACGTAGTATTGTTATAAAGTTATACTTGTGTTTAGCAGTGGCAGCATCGCACAAACAGCAAAATAATTAGCAAGCCAGGTATTTTCGTGGCCAGGATAGGGTAGGGGTAAGGGTCGGGGGGGTAGGTGGTTTCGGAATACCCTTATTATTATATTAAGAATAAGTATACATGAAAAATAATAAAAAGCATTAACGCATACACTCAACAAGAACAACAACAACAACAAAAATCACAATGTCTTGTAAAATAGGTAATTCCATTATTATTAATGATTAATCTTCATAAGAATAATAATAATTAATTACTATTATTATCTATTTATTATTATTAATAATAATTTTCTAACAGCAACAAGTACAGTAGCTCAATTTTCATGATCACAAAAATGATGCAAACGTAAATAATTTTCAAATAACTAACAGTAAAAGAAATGGCTACCGCATGACATCATAACAAAATGAAACACCCACTAAAGGAGAGGATACTAAAATTTATAAAAGCCGAAGTTGATTTGTAGTTGCACGACAGTGCAAATGGGATTCTTCTATGTAAATAGTTTTTCGTGCACGCAATGATTGGTTGAAACCAATGTGTATGTTGATAGGTCAATATGTTGCTCATAATGATTATAGTAAATTATAATTTTATAATCTAACAATTACATTGATCAATTATTGTACAGAATTTTTAATTTTTTCATACTTCTTTTATATTTTGTACTTAGGCGAGTTAAGAACCAATCACGTTCCAAGAAATTTTAAACCAACCATCACTTGCATGAAAAACTCTTTACATAGAAAAATTTGGACAAGTTGTTGTGTATCCATAGCAATAGAGAAACCAGACGATGCGGCAAAAGGGTACAGTGCTGTAAATAGTGAAAAGACGACTGCTCTGAAAAACCAATGCATCGACTGTTATAGGCATTCGCGAGCCAATGTGCACTAAAAACTGATTGACAAACGCAAAAATGAGCGTTGATGCACGTTGAAAAAAAACTGGCTACGGAAGGACTGATAGTCCCTCGACAAAGAATTGCTGTTGAGGATTAAATGTAAAGGTTGAGCACACGGAAAACTCCTATTGTATAAATGTTTGTCCGTAACATTGGGCATGGCGCTTAAATAACGTTCAAGGGTATCTACAGAAAGTAGTGAAGTAAACTTTCTGCACAAATTGTCCAGGGGACCCTCACCAATATCCAGACAACTTTTATACAACATTCACTTGCTTGTTGGGAAGCAGCCAGTGATTACCAAGGTCAGAATCTAATACAATACGCTTGACTCAACTTATCAATTTTCGTTTATTTTGAAACAAGCATTTGCTTTTTCGTTAGATAACCTGTTGTTACGTTTTATCATAAATACTCTCTTGCATTTCAACTAAATTAAATTTATTTTTTCCCTGCTTGTCCATCTAAACAAATCTTCAAATTTTTCCTTTGCAATATTTCTATGCACTTTTTATTCAAGTTTTGTTATCAGGCATATAAATTCTCGCTTTAGCTCAAATGGTCTTTACACTGCACCAGGGGTGTAGGTTCTCAAAAATTTGACTCACTACTAATTTTGGTTTGGAGGGAAGGGGGTGGGGGTCGGGGGGTGGCGTGCAGGGCACTGCCCCACCCCCCTTATGTGCCTTGCGCTAGCGGAAACCTTTGAAAGCACAGTGGTTCAGATGCATGGAAATGGTGATTCAGGTGCAAAAATACAGTACATGCGAAACACCTTCAAACTAGCACTAAATTGCTTAGCAGTGGCGGATCTAGAAGAAAATTGAGGTGGTGTTTTCTTAGAAAAAAATGATGTGCGTGGGAGATGAGGGGGATGAGGGGTCGGGTGCAAGTAGTGGTGGATTCAGGGGGTAGCCATGGGAGCCATGGCGGCCTCTCCAGAAGAATAAGTAAAGAAGTTTGCTATGATTGGCGCCATTTTTTTGTTGTTCCCATAGCAACAGCTCTCGATTGCACATGTTAGTGAAGTGCCCATTGATAATTGTCGTCATAAAACACCTTGTAGAAGCTGATCAACCAAAGTATGGCCATGGCGAAGCACAAGGCAGCAACGAGCATTCTAGATTTTTTCATTGTACCTCCAAAGTAATGATTATCACTTGTTTTTTTTTTGGTGTTAATAATTAATTGCTATATAAGATAGATAACAATATTAAATAGATATTATAATAGTTAAATTATTATAAAAATATGTCTAATATACTATTTTCTTGTCTTTATCTTCAATGCAATAGCAACAATGCATTGTAGTAATGCACTATGAGTATTACCACTAATATATTAATAAGTCATTAAATTCATTTATTATTATTATTATTTATGTTATTGGTGAATGAATATGCACACAACACTGCTAAAAAAATCAATTCTTCTTCTAAATAACAACTAACTTACTAATTATTACTATTTACTTTAATATCACTACTAACTACTCCTTCTGCTACTACCACTACTTACTGCTGCTGCTATACTACTAGGTACTAAAGCTAAATTCATATTAATTATTACACTTTGCAAAAATTATAATCGTTCGTTATTATTGTTCAACCAACCCCTGTCAATGCAACATACATGCTCGCCCACTTTGAATGAAACATACACGTGTGCATGTGTGTCTGGGGGTGTATCTTTCACAATTACTGTTATAAGATATAATATACTTTACCTGCAGTTTTTGTAGATCTATAGTAACCTATGGCTGGCCAGCCTAACTGCAATTAGCTAGTTATAACTTTTAGGGTTCTTGTGCGTGTCTCATTATTCATCAAGATGACTGTTTAATACCCGTATATAATGGCGATTTTGGCGGCGTAATGTAGTGGGAGTGCAACTCCAAATGTTGTATCAGAGGATAACACCAGATATAAATTAAACTGCAACATCCCCCTTTCTTTATCTCAAGAGAGTAGATGTCGAAAGCAACAGGCCACTAGGGACCAACAATGGTATTTAGAGAACTGAACAACTAAGGTGGAGATGCAACTAGCAACCCGCTAGATCATCTCAATACAGCACAGACTATGTACAGTGAAGATGCCTAGCTATAACTAGTGCATCTCAAAGTCAGCAAACTGCTTGGGCAGTGTACCGCGGTTTCCCCTCTCACTTCTAATTGGCATAACAATAGCTGGGCCATGGTCGATGTCCAGCAGTCCAGGCTGAATGGGCCTATCAGGAGTAGTCTGCACGATATCATCCGTAGCACTGCCGTGGGTCTTCAGCTGTGTCCTTGTCCTACGTAGGCAACTTGATCCGGTATCCACAAGGTATGACCTTGGTTGCTCAGTCTCTCCCACTACCCTTGCTGGCATCCATACAAGATCATTGTCTGTTCTCACTAGAACATCGTCTTCTCCCTTCAGCGGCTGTAGATCCTTAACTTGCCGATCCTGCATATCTTTCTGAGCTGCTTGTCGATCTGTTAGGCACTTGAATGCCTCAGGGATAACTGGTCTCAACATTTCATCAGTACACGACAGAAGACCTCTGATACATCTATTGAATAACATTTCTGACGGGCGGAAAGGCAAGCCTGCCACTGGTGTTTGCCTGTACTCCAGCACTGACTTGTAGATGTCAGAACCCTCTTCCGCAGCCTTCTTCAGGAGCTGTTTTACCGTCTGTATGTATTTTTTGCCATGCCATTGGACTGGTGATAATGTGATGTTGAGGTGATGATGTTGAAATTCCATTCCTTCTCAAACTGCTACGTAGCTCCACCGCCAAATGGCATGTTGTCTGCAATCACAACCAAGGGTATACCATGCAACAAAAACATTGATTTGAGTGCCATGATAACATCATTTGCTGTCTTGCTTTTCATTAGTCTCAGCTCCGGGTAGTGAGAATAGAAATCTACCACCTACAAGTAGCTACGGCTTTGAAACTCAAGCACATCCATACCAACCTTGAGCCACAGCAGCTTAGGGACCTCATGTGGTAGTAGAGGCATCTTCTGTTGTTTGTTGGCAATTTTGAGGCATGTAGAACAGGACCAATCCGTGGTCTAATCTCCTGTATTATTCCCAGCCAGAACACGCTCTACTTCGCCCTCTTAATACACTTATCCATGCCTAGATGGCTTTTGTGACGTTGTTTCACATAGACTCCTCGTAGCAAACCCGGGATAATCACCTGTTCACCTTTGTATAACCGACCATCATGGATGTAAAGGTCATCACGACAGTTCCAAAATGGCTGTATTGACAGAGTGGTTTGTTTTTTATTGTTCCAGAACCATCCACCCAGAATGGCACCCTCCAGCTGCTTCATAGCTGCATCCTTGTCATATTCATCATCTAGAAGTTGCTTGGCGGACTCCTTCAGTTGTATGCAGCGGATCATCACAATATCATCTTCCGAATTCTCCTGAGTAGTTGGTGAGTACGCCTTTGACAATGTGTCGGCAAGATAAAGAAACTTGCCTGATACATATTTAATCTCCTTGATACAATACCTCTGTAATCGTATCAGCAGCCTCTGAAGTCTGGGTGACGCATGCCAGAGTGGTTTGTTCTTTATTGACACTAGTGGTGGATGGTCCGTCTGCACATTAATGTCATGACCATATGTGTAGGTATTGAATTTTTCTCACCCATAAACTATGGCCAACAGGTCCTTTTCAATCTGATGGTATCTTTATTCTGTCTCCGTGAGGGCTCTAGATCCATAAGCTACTGGCTGACTGTGTTGGAGAAGTACAGCACCAAGACCGCCCTGTGATGCGTCGGTTTGAAAGACAATATCTTTCTTTACATCAAAGTACTTGAAAACAGGCTTATTCATTAAGATATGCTTTATACAGCGCATAGCTTCATCCTGTTCCCCTCCCCAGTTCCAGACTGCATCACCTTTCAGTAAGTCTCTGATCAGTTGTGTGATTTGTGATATATTAGGAATATAGCTCCTCAAGATGTTGAGAGACCCAATAAGTTGCTTTATGCCATCCTTATCATCTGGATTGGGCATTTCTTCTATTGCTCTGACTTAATCTAGATCTGGTCTCAGACCATCTTTCGACACTATATGGCCCAAATAGTTGACCTCAGACCTGTTGTGATGAATTTTCTCCTTATTAAATTTCACATTGTTTTCAAGGACTCTTTGAAGCAGTCGTCTTAATTTTCTGTCATGATCTTCTCTGGCTTTTCCTGCTATGATCAGGTCATCGAAATAAATGCTGACATCCAGATCACCAAAAACTTCCTCTACTCGCTTCTCAAAGACCTCCGCACTTCAGTTTACGCCAAAGGGTAATCTGGAAAAGCAGTACCTTCCGAAGGGTGTATTGAAGGTAGTCAACAGTTGAGATGGGCGATCTAGAGGCACATGCCAATAGCCACTTTTCATGTCTACAATAGTGAAGACCGACATACCACTGAATTTGAAAGAGATATCTTCCAGCGTTGGTATATGGTGATGCGTTCTTAATATTGCTTTGTTCAACATTTTTGGGTCTAGACGGATGCGCATGCTTCCATGGCGTTTCTCAACAACAACCATGCTGCTCACACATTCAGTAGGCTGATTTACTTTCTGAATAATGCCATTGTTTTCCATTTTCACTAGCTACTCTTTGACTTTGTCGATCATGGTAATAGGTATACGCTGAGCTCGGTTGATCACAGGTTTCACATCAGGATTGGTTCTTATAGTGTGTTCCTTCTCAAAGCATCCTATGCCTTCAAAGCAGTCTACAAACTCTTCTAAAATAGCCATGGTTGTTAATGTTACCAACCCTCTTTATAATACCAAGCCAAGCACATGCGTTTAGACCAAAAATGGGTACAACATCACCGTTGACCAACTCAAAGGTGAACTAATTTACAACATCAAAATCCAGTCCTAGCTCACCTTTACCTCAGTAGTAATATAGAAGCAGATCTCCCTACCAAGTGTTTTTTTGTGGATTAGATCCCGGGGTGATGCAATGGGTTAAGGCGTTGAATGAATTCGCCGAGTTTATGTTGTATTTTATTTGAAGGGCATTTGAGTGGCATTTGAGTGGCGTTTAAGTGGCATTTGAGTTTTGATTATTTTTATACTTAATTTGAACTTATATGGCATATAGATTTTGAATGTATGGCATTTAAGTTTTGATAATTTTTTTACATAACTCGAACTCATATGACATCTTGAGAGAGAGGAGAGAGGAAAAGAGGAGAGACGGGAGAGAGGAGATATATCTACATTGAATAAGTACATTGATTAAAATGAATCAATATATGATTATATACATTTATTACATAATAAGTAGGGATACATGAAGAGTAAATATTAATTATTATGAACTTGAAACAGTTCCAATATCATTTCGAATGAAAAAATGGATGATGAGAGATGCTCATCCGTTTGTATGTATCTACATATATCTGATTGAAAATGACATAATAATTCATTAGTCCAGTGTATTGAAATTAATTTTTGAGTGAGCTCTTTATTCCATACCTTTCTTTGAATTTTCTCTAAGTAATCATTAATACTGACAGTTTTTGAAATTTTCACAACTGTTTGAAAATTGTTTTTAGTCATGAGCTTAAATACTTCTACTGGATTGTCAATGTATTTATGTGTAGTGTATGGTCGGTATTGTACCGGTGAAAGTTCTCCATATAAAGAAGCTACAGTTAGAAAATTTTTTGTCATACATAATAATATAGCTTGTAATGTCAAGCGATATCCAGCCTTTTCTTTTACTTCGACATTTTTTTTAATATAGCTATGGTATATCTTTTTGAACTCATAATGAACTAAAATAAAATGTTATGTATTAGTATAGGATGATTAAACAGTGTTGTAAAGTAATTGCATTTTAACTTGTATTAAACAGTTTTTCTGTTAATTCTTACCTTATCACCAAGAAATCAATTGAAGTAGTTGATGCTCCTGAGGTTATTGCTGGAGAGAATGATTTCTATGCAGAGAGAGCTGTTCTTATATACTATAAGCCACTCCTACTCATTTAGCTTATAACCATTAAAAACACTCACGCGAAAAACTCTATCATAATAGTGTTATTCGTGCAAAACATTCCTGTTTTATTCATGTGAAAATAAAGTTTTTATTCCGGCGGAAACATTGGTTTCTATTCGCATGAAAATAATTTCTTTATTCCCGCGAAAACAACAGTTTTTATTCGCACGAAAATAAATTATTTATTCCCGCAAAAGCATTGGTTTGCATTCGCGTGAAAATGAAATTTTTATTCCCGCGAAAGCAACAGTTTCCATTCGCGTGAAAATAAATTAGTTATTCCCGCGAAAGCATTGGTTTGTATTCGCATGAAAATAAAATGTTTATTCCCGCGAAAGCAACGGTTTCCATTTGCGTGGAAATAAATTTTTTATTCCCGCGAAAGCATTGGTTTGTATTCGCGTGAAAATAAAATTGTTATTCCCGCGAAAGCAACGGTTTCCATTCGCGTGAAAATAAAATATTTATTCCTGCAAAAACATTGGTTTGTATTCGCGTGAAAATAAAATATTTATTCCCGCGAAAGCAACGGTTTCGATTCGCGTGAAAGTAGATTATTTATTCCCGCAAAAACATTGGTTTGTATTCGCGTGAAAATAAAATATTTATTTCTGCTAAAACATTGGTTTGCATTCGCGTGAAAATAAAATTTTTATTCCCGCGAAAGCAACGGTTTCGATTCGCGTGAAAGTAAATTATTTATTCCCGCGAAAACATTGGTTTGTATTCGCGTGAAAATAAAATTTTTATTCCTGCGAAAGCATTGGTTTCCATTCGCGTGAAAATAAATTAATTATTCCCGCAAAAGCATTGGTTTGTATTCGCGTGAAAAAGAAAGGTTTATTCCCGCGAAAGCATTGGTTTCCATTCGGGTGAAAATAAATTAATTATTCCCGCAAAAGCATTGGTTTGTATTCCCGTGAAAATAAAAGGTTTATTCCCGCGAAAGCAACGGTAGTAGTAATATATGAGCAGATCTCCCTACCAAGTGTTTTTTTGTGGGGTCATTATCTGGGGTTATGCAATGGGTTACGGCAGTGGATGAATTTGCCGAGTTTATATTGTATTTTATTTGAGGGGCATTTGAGTGGCATTTAAGTGGCATTTAAGTGGCATTTGAGTTTTGATTATTTTTTTACTTAACCTAAACTTATATGGCATATAGATTTTGAATGTATGGCATTTAAGTTTTGATAATTCTATACATAATTCTAACTCATATAGCATTCAAGTTTTGATAATTTTTTACATAATTCAAATTCATATGGTTACTTGAGAGAGAGAAAGGAGAGAGGGGAGAGGGGAGAGGAGAGATGAGAGAGGAGAGAAGAGAGAGGAGAGAGGAGAAAGAGGAGAGAGACTTTTTAGTTTTCTATACATTCATGTATATATGGATAATTATGTACATATTTATGGTTATATTTACATTTACACTGCATAATATACATTTATTACATAATAAGTATATTAAATGCTATAAAATATGTTGGAAAATCACCAAATTAGACCTCTAGATGGTTAAAATCTACAGTATTTGGGAAATAATATGATTATATACATTGATTACATAATAAGTAGGGAAAATCTTCCTATATAATATAGCTAGAGTCAGTAAATACTAAGTAATACAAAGCACTACAACTTGTAATGACAATCAATGCATACATACATACATATGGTATATTGAGAGAAAGAGAGAGAGGAGAGAGAGAGGAGAGAGATTTTTTTAGTTTTCTATACATTCATGTATATATGGTTAATTATGTACATATTTATGGCTATATTTATATCTAAATAGAGAGAGGAGAGAGGAGAGAGGAGATATATCTACATTGAATTTTAGTTATTTACATAATAAGTATATTGAATACTATAAAATATCTTGGAAAATTGTCAAATTAGACCTCTAGATGGTTAAAATTTACAGTTTGATAATTTTTTTACATAATTCGAATTCATATGGTTACTTGAGAGAGAGAGATGAGAGAGGGGAGAGGGGAGAGGAGAGATGAGAGAGGAGAGAAGAGAGAGGAGAGAAGAGAGAGGAGAGAGAGGAGAGAGACTTTTTAGTTTTCTATACATTCATGTATATATGGATAATTATGTACATATTTACGGATATATTTACATTTACATTGCATAATATACATTTATTACATAATAAGTATATTAAATGCTATAAAATACGTTGGAAAATCAGCAAATTAGACCTCTAGATGGTTAAAATCTACAGTTACAGTATTTGGGAAATAACTGCAAGAGAGGAGAGAGGAGTATTTGGTAGAGGAGGGAGGAGAGAGGAGAGAGAGGGGGCTTGAGCATAAATATCTTGGAAAATTGTCAAATTAGACCTCTAGATGGTTAAAATTTACAGTATTTGGGAAATAACTACAATAGAAAACATTATGAATGTATGGCATTTAAGTATTGATAGTTTTTTACATAATTCGAACTCATATGGTATCTTGAGAGAAAGGAGAGAGGAAAAGAGGACAGAGGAGGGGAAATAATTGCACTCAAATGAAAAAAATATATGAAGCTAGATATTCATCTATTTGTATATATCCAAAAGAAAACAGGGGTATTTGGTGAAATATTCTTTTATTCCATTCAATTTTCATTAATTTTATTTGAGTTGAAGTATTATTTACAATGGTTAGAATTTATTAACATTACTGCTCAATCCTTTATCCAACACCTACAATAATTCTTAGTAATAGTAGTGTAATGAGACTGAGTAATAATCTACACACACCTTGTTCACTCTGTATGCTGTAGCACATGTTTTTCCTTTAGTTATCTGCAGTTACTTCAATTGGATCTTATCCAGATGTTTTATAGTCTTTGCTGCTGCTGTGTTTTGTCTCAAACAGAAGTCCAAAGTAGGCATTGTGTCTACAAAATACAAAAAAATTGATTGTTACAATTGATTCATTTATTTTCATTGACTTTATCTACATATACATAAAGTAGCGAAGAAACAGTTTGTGTGAGTATGAAACTATCTAGAGCATAAATATTTCTTTTAGTTATATATATTTACACTTATTATGTTTACCATACATGTAATCAGCGTTAATTTTTGATTTTTGTTTAAAAACTATTATTATTTCTGGTAAAAAACTACATTAGTTAAGTTTTAGAATCATATAAATGAAATTTGTGTCAATTTAGCATCTACTGCATTATATATTTATAATATTACTTTGTAAATATTAGTGAAAGAAATTATGAAATACCTGCGAGTAATTAAGTAATTCAGTAAGGAAATTGATTGGAATCGTAGTAATATTTTTCAAATACAACATTGCTTTGCAACGACTATTAATGAAAGCGATTATGAAATGTTGATGAGTAACTAAGTAATCTAGTAAGGAAAACTGATCGAAATCACGGTAATAATTGTTAATAGATACTTGCGACAGGTTTTATCAACGAAAAAGTCAAGCGATTTTCAAATGTTTACGAGTAACTAAGTGATTCAGTAGAAAAAACTAACAGAAATCACGCGATATCCGTTTTTGAAATATTTACGATAAACCAAATTGGGACATTGCTGTTATCAACCAAAAGATCAAGCGAGTATCAAATGTTTACGAGTAACTAAGTGATTCAGTTGGCAAAAACCGATTGAGATCATGTGACATCCGTTACAAATATTTACGTCAAGTTAGCAACGGAAAAAACAAAATATTTCTTAAAATATTCGCTATAGCAAGTTACGATAATTTTGTACTCGCTCTAAAGGTAAAGGTTTTCAGTCCATTTTTGGTCAGACCAAAATTTATGCGAGACATTTTAGGCATTATTTCAGTCAACGTAATGTTACCAGTTCATTTTCACAAGTTTTTTATTATTTTAAAAATAAATAATTAGAGCTTTCTACTGGTGTTAAATTATTATTGATTGTTTTTTACCTTATCACCACTTAGAGCCAGATGATTTAATTAACTAAAGACAAATAATTATTTTAGCGTTTCTTACCTTGATGCTCTCCTAGTAGCTGTAGTAGATGATGCTTCTCCGCTTGCTGTTGAAGAACTGGATGCTTTCTATGTGAAAACAGTGGCTCTTAAATAGCTAAAGTTGCACTGATTAAACCCTATGAATCAGCATTTTTTCCAATGCTTTCGCGGGAATAAAAACTGTTTATTCCCGCGAAAGCAACGGTTTCCATTCGCGTGAAAATAAATTATTTATTCCCGCGAAAGCATTGGTTTGTATTCGCGTGAAAATAAAAGTTTTATTCCCGCGAAAGCAACGGTTTGTATTCGCGTGAAAATAAAGTATTTATTCCCGCGAAAGCATTGGTTTGTATTCGCGTGAAAATAATTTATTTATTCCCGCGAAAGCAACAGTTTCTATTCGCGTGAAAATAAATTATTTATTCCCGCGAAAGCAACAGTTTGTATTCGCCTGAAAATAAATTATTTATTCCCGCGAAAGCAACGGTTTGTATTCGCCTGAAAATAAATTATTTATTCCCGCGAAAGCAACGGTTTGTATTTGCCTGAAAATAAAATGTTTATTCCCGCGAAAGCAACAGTTTCTATTCGCGTGAAAATAAATTATTTATTCCCGCGAAAGCAACAGTTTGTATTCGCCTGAAAATAAATTATTTATTCCCGCGAAAGCAACGGTTTGTATTCGCCTGAAAATAAAATGTTTATTCCCGCGAAAGCAACGGTTTCCATTCGTGTGAAAATAAATTATTTATTCCCGCGAAAGCAACGGTTTGTATTCGCCTGAAAATAAAATGTTTATTCCCGCGAAAGCAACGGTTTCCATTCGTGTGAAAATAAATTATTTATTCCCGCGAAAGCAACGGTTTGTATTCGCCTGAAAATAAATTATTTATTCCCGCGAAAGCAACGGTTTGTATTTGCCTGAAAATAAAATGTTTATTCCCGCGAAAGCAACAGTTTCTATTCGCGTGAAAATAAATTATTTATTCCCGCGAAAGCAACAGTTTGTATTCGCCTGAAAATAAATTATTTATTCCCGCGAAAGCAACGGTTTGTATTCGCCTGAAAATAAAATGTTTATTCCCGCGAAAGCAACGGTTTCCATTCGTGTGAAAATAAATTATTTATTCCCGCGAAAGCAACGGTTTGTATTCGCCTGAAAATAAATTATTTATTCCCGCGAAAGCAACGGTTTGTATTTGCCTGAAAATAAAATGTTTATTCCCGCGAAAGCAACGGTTTGTATTCGTCTGAACATAAAATGTTTATTCCCGCGAAAGCAACGGTTTGTATTCGCCTGAAAATAAATTATTTATTCCCGCGAAAGCAACGGTTTGTATTCGCCTGAAAATAAAATGTTTGTTCCCGCGAAAGCAACGGTTTCCATTCGTGTGAAAATAAATTATTTATTCCCGCGAAAGCAACGGTTTGTATTCGCCTGAAAATAAATTATTTATTCCCGCGAAAGCAACGGTTTGTATTCGTCTGAACATAAAATGTTTATTCCCGCGAAAGCAACGGTTTGTATTCGCCTGAAAATAAATTATTTATTCCCGCGAAAGCAATGGTTTGTATTCGCCTGAAAATAAAATGTTTATTCCCGCGAAAGCAACGGTTTCCATTCGCGTGAAAATAAAGTATTTATTCCCGCGAAAGCAACAGTTTCCATTCGTGTGAAAATAAAATATTTATTCCCGCGAAAACAACGGTTTGTATTCGCCTGAAAATAAATTATTTATTCCCGCGAAAACATTGGTTTGTATTTGTGTGAAAATAAAATTTGTATTCCCGCGAAAGCAACGGTTTCCATTCGCGTGAAAATAAATTATTTATTCCCGCGAAAACACTGTTTTTTATTCACGCGAAAAAACAGTTTATATTCCCGCGAAAGCATTGGAAAAAATGCTGATTCATAGGGTTTAATCAGTGCAACTTTAGCTATTTAAGAGCCACTGTTTTCACATAGAAAGCATCCAGTTCTTCAACAGCAAGCGGAGAAGCATCATCTACTACAGCTACTAGGAGAGCATCAAGGTAAGAAACGCTAAAATAATTATTTGTCTTTAGTTAATTAAATCATCTGGCTCTAAGTGGTGATAAGGTAAAAAACAATCAATAATTATTTAACACTAGTAGAAAGCTCTGTTTATTTATTTTTAAATTTTATGCTAGTTTGAGACAAAACGCTGTATATAAAGCCAATGAAAATAAATGAATCAATTGTAACAATCAATTTTTTGTATTTTGTAGACACAATGTGTACTTTGGACTCTTGTTTGAGACGAAATGCATCAGTAGCAAAGACTATAAAACATCTGGTTAAGATCTACCAACAGCACACTTCTCCAACACAGCAAGAATTTCTTTCAAGATCTACCACCTACTTAGATGATACCAAACCAATGAAGACTCAAACTACATGAGTTTTGAAAACCAATGAAGACTCAAACTACATGAATTTTGAAGACAGCATACTTCTCCAACACAGCAAGAATTCCTTTCAAGATCTACCACCTACTTAGATGATACCAAACCAATGAAGACTCAAACTACATGAGTTTTGAAAACCAATGAAGACTCAAACTACATGAATTTTGAAGACAGCATACTTCTCCAACACAGCAAGAATTCCTTTCAAGATCTACCACCTATTTAGATGATACCAAACCAATGAAGACTCAAACTACATGAGTTTTGAAGACAGCATACTTCTCCAACACAGCAAGAATTCCTTTCAAGATCTACCACCTATTCAGATGATGCCAAACCAATGAAGACTCAAACTACATCAATTTTGAAGACAGCACACTTCTCCAACACAGCAAGAATTCCTTTCAAGATCTACCACCTACTTAGATGATATCAAACCAATGAAGACTCAAACTACATGAATTTTGAAGACAGCATACTTCTCCAACACAGCAAGAATTCCTTTCAAGATCTACCACCTACTTAGATGATACCAAACCAATGAAGACTCAAACTACATGAGTTTTGAACACCAATGAAGACTCAAACTACATGAATTTTGAAGACAGCATACTTCTCCAACACAGCAAGAATTCCTTTCAAGATCTACCCCCTACTTAGATGATACCAAACCAATGAAGACTCAAACTACATGAGTTTTGAAGACAGCATACTTCTCCAACACAACAAGAATTCCTTTCAAGATCTACCACCTACTTAGATGATGCCAAACCAATGAAGACTCAAACTACATCAATTTTGCAGACAGCACACTTCTCCAACACAGCAAGAATTCCTTTCAAGATCTACCACCTACTTAGATCATATCAAACCAATGAAGACTCAAACTACATGAATTTTGAAGACAGCATACTTCTCCAACACAGCAAGAATTCCTTTCAAGATCTACCACCTACTTAGATGATACCAAACCAATGAAGACTCAAACTACATGAGTTTTGAAAACCAATGAAGACTCAAACTACATGAATTTTGAAGACAGCATACTTCTCCAACACAGCAAGAATTCCTTTCAAGATCTACCACCTACTTAGATGATACCAAACCAATGAAGACTCAAACTACATGAGTTTTGAAGACAGCATACTTCTCCAACACAGCAAGAATTCCTTTCAAGATCTACCACCTACTTAGATGATGCCAAACCAATGAAGACTCAAACTACATCAATTTTGAAGACAGCACACTTCTCCAACACAGCAAGAATTCCTTTCAAGATCTACCACCTACTTAGATCATATCAAACCAATGAAGACTCAAACTACATGAATTTTGAAGACAGCATACTTCTCCAACACAGCAAGAATTCCTTTCAAGATCTACCACCTACTTAGATGATACCAAACCAATGAAGACTCAAACTATATGAGTTTTGAAGACAGCATACTTCTCCAAGACAGCAAAAATTCCTTTTTAAGATCTACCACCTACTTAGGTGATGCCAAACCAATGAAGACTCAAACTACATGAATTTTGAAGACAGCATACTTCTCCAACACAGCAAGAATTCCTTTCAAGATCTACCACCTACTTAGATGATACCAAACCAATGAAGACTCAAACTACATGAGTTTTGAAAACCAATGAAGACTCAAACTACATGAATTTTGAAGACAGCATACTTCTCCAACACAGCAAGAATTCCTTTCAAGATCTACCACCTACTTAGATGATACCAAACCAATGAAGACTCAAACTACATGAGTTTTGAAGACAGCATACTTCTCCAACACAGCAAGAATTCCTTTCAAGATCTACCACCTACTTAGATGATGCCAAACCAATGAAGACTCAAACTACATCAATTTTGAAGACAGCACACTTCTCCAACACAGCAAGAATTCCTTTCAAGATCTACCACCTACTTAGATCATATCAAACCAACGAAGACTCAAACTACATGAATTTTGAAGACAGCATACTTCTCCAACACAGCAAGAATTCCTTTCAAGATCTACCACCTACTTAGATGATACCAAACCAATGAAGACTCAAACTACATGAGTTTTGAAGACAGCATACTTCTCCAGCACAGCAAAAATTCCTTTCACAAGAATTCCTTTCAAGATCTACCACCTACTTAGATCATATCAAACCAATGAAGACTCAAACTACATGAATTTTGAAGACAGCATACTTCTCCAACACAGCAAGAATTCCTTTCAAGATCTACCACCTACTTAGATGATACCAAACCAATGAAGACTCAAACTACATGAGTTTTGAAGACAGCATACTTCTCCAACACAGCAAAAATTCCTTTCAAGATCTACCACCTACTTAGATGATGGCAAACCAATGAAGACTCAAATAACATGGATTTTGAAGATAAGATGATAGCAAACCAATGAAGACTCAATGTTACACAACATTACTTTCTCTCCTGCTTAGATGATACCAAACCAATGAAGACTCAAACTACATGGATTCTACTTCGATGATGCTGAAAAAGAAAACTGTCCAGAACAAGAGCTCAAGAAGCTAATCTATAACTCAAGGCTATCATATCACTATAGGTGAGTTTTACTAATTTTTACCATAAATTAAACAAAATGCTGAATATATACATTTTACAAGTGAAAAAAGGACTTTTTTGGTGAAATTAGTGTATTTTTTACAACAAAATGCTGAATATATACATTTTCATGGTGAAAAAAGGACTTTTTTGATGTAATTAGTGTATTTTTTACAACAAAATGCTGAATATATACATTTTCATGGTAATTGTTTTAGATAGATGAAAGAGAATCAAAAACACTTGGTGAAAATAATGCTCGAGAAAGAACAAGTTGAACAATGTAACTTGGTGAGTTATTTCCCTTTTCTAATAATGTAAACTATCCAGTGTAACTAGAACTATAATTCAAATTCATGTAATTATTTTACATTTTCGCTTAATCATTCTATACTAATGCATAACTTTTTTATTTTAGTTCATTACGAAATTAAAAGCACATAGAACAGAAGTCTTCCTTCCTAAGATATAACATCAGTACATCAAAGACATCATTGTAAAGGAACAAACTATGCATTAACTGTTATTACTTTGTCTTTATTACAAGTTGTAGTGCTTTGTATTACTTAGTATTTACTGACTCTAGCTATATTATATGGGGAGATTTTCCTTACTTATTATGTAATAAATGTATATAATCATACAATGATTCATTTTTAATCAATGTATTTATTCAATTTAGATATATCTCCTCTCTCCTCTCTCTCTATGTAGATATAAATATAGCCATAAATATGTACATAATTAACCATAAATACATGAATGTATAGAAAACTAAAAAATCTTTCTCCTCTCTCTCTCCTCTCTCATCTCCCATCTCTCCTCTCTCCTCTCTCCTCTCCCCTCTCTCTCAAGATATCATATGAGTTCGAGTTATGTAAAAAAATTATCAAAACTTGAATGTCATGCATTCAAAATCTATATGCCATATAAGTTAAAATTAAGTAAAAAACTGATCAAAACTCAAATGCCACTTAAATGCCACTCAAATGCCACTCAAGTACCCCTCAAATGAAATACAATATAAACTCGGCGAATTCATCCAACGCCGTAACCCATTGTCTCAACTCCAAGGTCAGATCCACAAAAAAACACTTGGTAGGGAGATCTGCTCATATATTACTACTAACGGTTTCCATTCGGGTGAAAATAAATTATTTATTCCCGCGAAAGCATTGGGTTGTATTCGCATGAAAAAATGCTGATTCATAGGATTTAATCAGTGCAACTTTACCTATTTAAGAGCCACTGTTTTCACACAGAAAGCATCCAGTTCTACTATGGCTAGCGGAGAAGCAACATCTACTAAACCTTCAATTGCAACTACTAGGAGCTCACCTTCTTTATAAAGGTAAGAGTAAAAATAATTATTTTTTGTTAGCTAACACAACTAGCTGAAGGCTTATGATCTTTATCATCTTTTAAAATTAATTACAAAAAACTAAACAAAATGTTTTGTTTTGTTTCAGAATGAATACTCAAGACAAAGGAAGTCAACCGATGAATGAAGAAGTAGGACCCCAGCAAGCCCTTTCCCAATCACCTTCTCCTATCTTTGATATGCCAGAAAGTCAATTGGTGGTTGATGAACCAGAATCCCAACTACATTTTACTTCATTCACATCTCCTACTAACAAGCTGTCTTAAAAAAAAACAACGATGAGGAAACGATCTTACATTCATTTGAGAAAAGATGATATTGAAACTGGCTCGAAGTGCAAAAAACTAGTTTTGACGGATGTTGGAGACGAAACGCTTTTTCGTCACACCAGAATACCCTTTCAAGATGCCGGAAGTAATGAACTAACCACTCTCACCTACAAGAGCGCTGGGTTAATAAACTCTCTCTCTCCAGATAGTCTAGAAAAACTTGAAGAGTCCATGGAAATCTGCGAACTACCAGTACCAACAGTTATGGAGGTGGTGTCTGCTGAATTTCGTGATGAATCAAAGTGTGTCATCATTTACAACTATCGAAAGGATAAAAAGAGAACTCGAGTGAAGAGTGATTTTTCAACCAAAATAGGACTGCTTGTTAATAAAACTAAGTAAACACGTCCAATTTTTTTAATTTATATGGGAGAAGGAAAGACAGGAGATGCGATTTTTCGTACCGCTGAGTCTCATGGATGTAATCGAAAGATCAACGATCCATTCAACTAATTGTACGGCAAGAGTTTGAGACAAATACAGGCTTATTTCCGTGTTGCTCACCTACACGATTTTCCGACAGGAAGTGTTATAGCTTATGAGAATCCTGGAATGCTAAGAAAATGTGATACTCGTTGGAACAAGACTGCCGATATTATCGTGGCTAATTACAGATGTATGTTGAATGGAGAGCTATTGATTGGAGATATTAACATCCTTGCTCAAATAGCTTCATCTGTGGTGGCGGAAAAAAGCGGTGTAATCGTATTCAAAGGGCTAAGACAAAAAACGAACAACATGATTTCCTACGATGTCATTCTACTCTCGGCTCTTCAAGCTTTCATTCAAGCCTCCGAACTGTTTGATACTTTGCCGCAACACACCTGTCTCTCCTACTTTGATGAAAATGAAAATGAGAATTATCCAGAACAGCACATCGAAACCTTAATCGATAAGACAAAGGACATGTCTTGTCTTTTATGATGGTAAGTTTCATATCTATTTAAAGTAGGTTCCAAAGTATTTTTGTAAAACTAATTCATATAACTATGTATGATAGAGTCATTAGTTACTATGTCTGCTAGATATAACTAAAGAGCGCTCCTGAGGAAGAAAATGAAAAGATCTTATTTACTTCTTGCTTGGAACATTACAAAATAATAGTTTTTATAGGTTCTGTAGTGTTTAGCACAAATAATGAGATAAGTTGTATTTTATTCATTTTATTTGTTATAACAAATAAAAATCAATTATAATAATTTATTTTAACAATTTACTTAGTAAATTAGTTCTTTGTATATGCACTCCATCTATTCCTTCTACTGTATTATCTTGTATGAGCTCGAAGTTAGGATAAGTCTGTATGATAAATCTCCGTATTGAGTGATCTCTCATCTCACTATCTCCTATATCTCGTAAACTTCTAACAATTTCATTCATACTCCACCCTATACTTCTCAGTAAACAAAAGTATACGCAATAATCGCCACATACAGTTGACAAAAAATTCTGTAGTTGTGTTTCATTACTTTGTATTGTTTCATATCCTCCATGAATACTTAGTATTTCATTTACATCTGGGTACAAGGAAACAGAACGTCCAAACGAGTCAAAAAAATCCACCTCTGAATCATTAGCGTACACAGCCAACCAATGCTCTCCAGGTTGGTGAGAATAATGGGTGTTGAATACGAAACATCCTGTTGGAAAATTGCAAATTTGCCTCTAAAACTGTTCTCTAGCTCCAACATGAATCCCTACGCTTTGACATAAAACGTCTGAAGATAAGATCAAACGAATTTGCATGGTATTCATCTCTAACTTTCTGTTTAAAGCACTGCGTCTCCCCCGATAGTTAATTGAAGAATGCTATCCATCTCCAACACACCGTCTTTTACAAAGTATGCTACCAGGGATAATCCATCAGCCGTGTTAGTGCTAAAACGAATTTCCACACTTGTTGTGACATTTTTCATAGAGTGAAATCCTTCTTTAAGAAAATCACCGGTCAAATCAAATCCATAAATTGTAGTACCATCAAGGTATTGATCTTTCGTAATACCAAGACTATCGCCTTCAAGCAAAGTTCCGGTACCATGTAGAAACTGATAATATTCTCTTCCAAAAATCCCTCTAACATAATTTGGCTCGAATCTCCTTCCAATTGGACAATCACCAACTCTCAATACAATACTATCAACATTAGCATGTTTCATTCTATATGGATTCAAGGCGAAACGTCTGTTCATTGCGCTGTGATCAACTAAACCTAAATAAATTTGTTTAGGTTTTTGTTTGTTTTCTTCCAAAGTGATGTCAATCTGCGCAACACGTGCACGAATTCCATATAGTTTTATCCGTTTTCGATCAACTATATAAAGGTAGTTGTGACCTTCCAACGCCAAACTGAGTTGGGATTTTTGTATTGTAGGATTCACCTTAACTTTACAAAGATGAAGTTCATATTTATCAATTCTAATCTTTGCTCCTGCTGCAGGCAACTCATCCGCAGCAAACAAAGCTAGTTTGCTGGAGGCACTCTCAAACTCCAGCTGCATACTAGGGCCTGGAATTATTAGTTTTTTTTGCTGAAATAATGCGAGATGAGGTATTCCAGTTAATTCTATTGTCTTTCCACCTATGATTAGAGCTCTCCTCTTTTTCTTATCTGCAGTTTTGTGATTAGCAGCGTCTTTGCTAGTTGAATCATCATACATCCATCCTTCCATCTTACCTTGATAATTCTTTCTTTCTGCACTGTTTTCGAGTAGTTGTGAAAAGTAAGAGCGTAAACCGTAGTTGTTAGCATATTCAACAGTGGTTCCTTCTATCGACATTTTCAACTCTCTGAATAATGTATGCATTGAATCCCCCACCCCCACAGCTGCATCATCATCATTACCTGCAATATCGGTTCCATCATCTTGAACAACCGTGGCTTCAACTTGCAAAAACGAGTTGTAGAGATCTGTGTATTGTTCAGTGCTCCCTGACAAGGTTAACTCAGTACTACCATAAGGATCTACCCTATCAAGTCTGATGACAACATATTCCGATCTCTCTACCGATATGTTTGTTGGGTCCGTAGCAAATACATCCAACGATGGATTTATGTTGTAGGAAGAACCTTCCAACTTATTACCTGTTGTTCCATTAAGGCTAGTCATCGTTTGCGAGTGATGATTGCTTGAAGCGTTATTGCTTAATGAATATAGATATCAAGCTCTGCTGTTTTTATACCGGATTCTGTTGCTATTAAAATATGCCACGTTTACCAACACCTCTCCTCTTCTTTTCACCTCTTGTTTTTTTCCTTTTCATACTATCTAGATGGACTGCATTGAGCACATCTCCCCCCAGATCATTCAACTCCGCCAACCCCTTCTTCTTTGCTGATGCTGCAAAGCTTTGTGCATCGATGACATCACGCGCTACATTTTCACCTACAGACAGTGCTTTTTTCCCCAAACTAATTGCTCCTCTTTTCAGCATTGGTGTTGCGGATTTAAGTATACTTGAAAAAATACTACCAAGCCCGTTTCCTCTCATATTAGGCATCACTATACTACATCCACTATACACTCCAATTCCATTTCCAGCTTGCATCTTGTAGTACTCATCAAAAAAATCTTTCGAGTCCTCAGGGGTGTATCGTACCAAGCTCATTATAATTGTTTCTCTCTAAAGTGAACCGTCAACACAACCTTTCCACCATCAAATGGTATTCGTTGGCCGTCGTCACTTGTTATAAGTACTTGAATCAGATCACTATTTAGTGATGAAGCGTCGACATAGTGAGGATTTTTAAATTCTTGATACACAACACTATTCTTCTTTCCTTGAACCGGAACTACTCTCAGTAAAGGTACATTCGTATCTCCTACCATTCTATTATCAACAATTTTGAAATAAACATGTAGAGATGTTAAACCGGAATTTATATCAGGGGGTAAGATATTGTTGTATCTACCATGAGGATACATAGTTTTTGGTCCAACCCCAAAAATATATGTTATATCTTTGGAAAAGCTTATGGTAGTATCAGGATCGCTGTTAGTTAGTAAAGTGGTGTTGGTGATCTTGTTGTAGGAGATGGTGAATTTTTTTCTAAATCCATTTCACTCATTCTCTTTCGTATAACCTCCTCCAACTCCTCCATACTATCATATCTTCCATTACCAATTAAGATGAAGGACTTTTCGCTTTTACCAGAGACATTAGTCTTTTCTAGATATATTTTCCCTTCGGTAACATTCTTCCAATTATTAGAATAAGACATATCTAGCAGACCTACCTCCCATTTACCACCATTGATAACCAAATATTTATACAGTCTCACTGTAAATTTGGAATTGCAATTATCAGGAAACTCTTCACCACTAGAGTTTAAGGGTAAAGTTATCAGCATCGAAATTTTCCCAACGTATGATGATTGTATCGAGCGTTCTTTCCTTATAAACTATTCATCTACCCACTCGTTGAACTTTTCTCCGTAACCTAACCACTTAACCAGAATCTGTCTTTTACCTCTTCTCGTTCTTCTTCCCAATATCTTTTCAATTCTGAAAATCGTGGGTTTTTTTACGTTTTGCAACTCTTTTTCATAAAAGGTACCATCAATCATCTCCTCAGCCATATCTTTTACCCGATACACAACATGTTTTTCATCAATAAGTACCTCAGTGATTATAAAAATCTCAATCGTCCAATTCGGGGTGTATCCTCTTTCAAACGCTCCTCTTGCCTTACTTATTCTCACATAATCCCCAATCTTTAGTTTTGCTTTTTGAGTTAAACTATGTTCACCTCCTTCATACACACGATTCCATACAAGTTCCTGATTTTGAAAATTCACATCATTCGGTCTCATACCTATAGCACCATGAATTGTGTTGTTGTATGCATTAACCATTTCTGGTAAAACATCAATGTATCTGCCATCATCTTTATATGTCAAATATCTATATATCTTCTCTTTTAAAGTTCTGTTAAAACGCTCCACCATTGATGCCTTTATCGTCTCATTTTCGGTTGTAAAGCGCTTGATTTTTTTTTCCGCCAGGAGAGTCTTGACATTGACGTTGTCAAACGCTTTACCTTTATCGGATTGTAAGGCTTTGTAGTTTTCCCCTTCTAGTATTCTTCTCAGTCTTCTGGCTACAACCTGTCCTGATTTGGAGATGAGCGGTACAGCCCATCCTTTCCTAGATAGAGAATCAACAGCAGTCAGTAAAAACGCTGTATTATTATTTTCTTCTTTTCGAGATCGAACATCCATCAAATCTACCTGTAACTGTTCCCCTATTCCAGCTACAATTGTAGGACGACGTTTAAACTTAGTTACAACTCTTTTATGTAACGTGTAGGCATCCTCACCACTCAACTATTCACAGATTCTTTTTTCTCCCTCTCGTTTTCTACGAGCTTTCAGTAAAGCTCTAGCTCCTTGTAGAGATGTATGTAATGCAGGATTGTAATACAACTCTTTTAGCGTGTCGATGTCCATGAATTATTACCGGGAATGACCAACTTTTTCTTCTGGCTCTCACGTGTTTGACATGGGGATTTCCTGACAGTTGTGATTCCTTCATCAGTTAGCAAGCTTTTAAATCTACTGTAATTGGTATTTCCCGATTGTGTTTTACCTCCTTCGGTTAGAACCTCTCGTAGTAAAGTTTTTGAAGTTTTAGGAGTCAACCAACGTTCTCCAATTTTCAGTCTGTTCTTCTCCGAGTCGAATTTAACAATTTTACTCAGATTATTCAACATTCTGTCAGCAATAGTTTGATCACTCTTTTTTGTTGTTAAATCAGTTGCTTTTTTTCAAACTCTTTTAAATCTTCGCTTTCACTATCATGCTCATCTTCTCCATCAGTAAGAAATATATTTCCAAGTAGGGTTGAGTCTTCAGTATCCAAAAACCTCCCTTTTATTGATTCTATCCTGATGTCATCATCATCATTCATTTTCATTGATTCTAATTCAATGTCTTCATTGACATTTGGTGAAAAGGCATTAGATTTATCATCAATAACTGTGCTATTGGCCAAAGGAGAAGTAGACTCTATCTTTCTTTTTTTCTTAATAGGACTCCAACTATCCTTTTGAGCCTGATTTTGGTTATTTTTAATCTTTTTGACATCAGACAAATACCTACGTAGGTTTTCAACATTGTCATCTAACTTTTCGTGCGAGGATAAGTCAGAATCATAAGCTGTTTCCAGTAGATCATTTCGCTTTCTCTTCATATTTCTCACCGTTATAGCTTCCATAGAATTATAATAGAATGGAGGTCTGGTCTTCTCTTCCTTTACCACTGTTTTATTCTCCTTTTTTTCCGTTAATCTATAGTATTCATTTTCAGTGAGTATAAAGTTACGTCTGGAGAATGTTAAAGGCTGACGATTCATCTTTTTATTGATGACAAAACAGATACAATAGGGGTTATAATAGCGTCCAAAAGATTCCCTCTACCAGTCTGAATCAAAATTTTACGCTTATCATCAACTGTCCCTCTACCACTAAGTTTATGTAGTTCCTTCTTGTAACGCTGCAACTCAATAAACTGCTCAGAATTAAGAGGAACATTACCTAATATAATATTTTTAACGCTTTCTATCAATGATTGAAAGAAATCTGAGTTGGCCTTTTCGACTGTAGCGATTTTTCCTTTCTTACTCAGATCATCCAGAGCTAAAATCGCCATTCTATTTCGCATCATTCGTGTTGAGACTTTCATCTTTATCTTCTCCCTCCTCCTAGCACACTTTTAAATAACCCAGGAACTATATTGCTGATAATAGGTCCTAGTAGAGCGGATAAAAATCCTCCTTTTTGCATTACAACTTTCTTATCATCTAACGTTGATCTTCTTACTAAAGCGCTAATATCCTTCGCGTTCCGCTGCAACTGATTATACTGAGATGTTGTCAATGGTATCGTTCCATTTATAATAGCTTTAGCGCATTCCATTAGAGTCATAATAAACTCCTTTTTGGCTTTGGCTATAACAGACTTTTGAATAGCAAAGGTTGCATTGTTGAGTGATAAAAACACAGCAGCATTTCTTGTTAATTTTTTCTCCAAAGCTTTAGTCATTATAACACTTTCGCGTTGCGTCGTTGAATAACAAAATGTGATTGAGGTGAAACGAATAGTAATTGTATTTATATCCTTTTACTTGGGTACATATAATATTGTACAGGATTTTGGTTGTTGCAGTATTGCGCACACCTGCACAACTCCCCACAATCACAAATGTAACTGGAAGTGGCTGTTCGGCCCTTTTCGTAGTCAGTCGGTGCAACAAGGGTCGACTTGTCTGTGCCGAACTATCGGGTGAGTAGAAATGCTTGGCACCGTACACCGACAAGCGGGAATACGCAGCAAGGATCGAGTTGATCGGTTGCCTTCTACCAAGTTCCTTACTACACTGATAGTCGGTAGTGCAAGCTGTAGTCTGTATCCTGTGCTTATTGTTTGTGCTACTGACTAAAGTCTGTGTAGTAGTAAACAATCATTTGAGGCTCACAGTTGCTCTGACTTTATTATATCTTACACACATATTTATACACATAGTTATATAATATAAATTGATGAACAAAGGAGGCCACACCTTGCACGAGCAATTGGCCAGAGTGTGCCAATAAGAATAAGTAGGTGGTACATCAATACTCGCTCGAGTGATTGCACATGGTTAACATATTGATTTACATGCTTAAGGAAAAATAATAATAATTGCATAGAACCACGTTGTGCTAGAGTGCAAGCATAGAACTGGTAAATATGTCGTGAGTAAATAATGATACAAATGTACGTAGCGATTGTTCGTTATGGCGTCCTCTACACGCTTCCCCCCATTGGCAACATTAGGCCAATAATCTAACTGGGGTCGACATTAGAACATAGTTACGTTTTTGGTGACTAGGGGGAGTCCTTCACTCTTTTAATCTTCTCCTTTATTGCTTCCACACGCTGTAGACATCTATATGCCTCCTTTGTATGCCGGTATAGTTCTTCTTGATACATCTCCAGGCGTTTACGCTTCTCCTCTTTCTTGTCTGTCTCTCTCCTAGGAGATCGTTGTTTCTCTGCTGCTTTCGGCCCGTCCGTCTTTGGGCGGGGTGTGTGCTCCCTTGCTGTGTGGCTGGCAGGTGCCACCGTCTGTAACTCCAGCTTTAATATTTTGGCTGGTGGTTCGTCTAGCCTTGGTCCTAATCTGCGCTTTATGCCATTGCTTGCGGGTGTACCGTCCTTGATTGGAAGTGGTGTGCCGAAGGCCTCTGGCTTGTTCCACCTAACATATCGACAGAAGTCGTTGTAGGATGCCGCATCCACTTCGAAGAGAGGTCGGGAATCTCCCCCATGGGCGAGGTCTCCTTCTTGTTGTCGGATGTGCTTCAGCATTGAATCTCGTGAACTACTCTTCTTTCTCAGTAGGTTTAGCTGTCGGAGGTGGAGGAATTGCTAACTGTTGCTTCCTCTCTCTGCATCTAGCAGCTCCTGGTTCGGCTAGTACCACTCGTCTTATCCTTGTCGGTGAAACAGCATTAAACATCTCCTTTTGCGGTACTCTGTTCCTGCTGCGTCTCTCCTCTCTTTCTAACATTCTTGCTGCAGCGTCGGCATCTTCCTCAATAGATAGGTAGCCGTCGTTTGGTTCGGCCATTCTCTGTTTAAATAAGTTAATTGCAGTGATAATGTTCTGTAAGCTGCTGTCTGTAGGTGTTGCTGTCGCTGGAGAGAGTGATTGTTTTTTCCCGCAGTGTTGGTTGTTAGCGGCTCTGTCATTGGACAATCTCTCCTCCCCTTCTTTTGTTTTCTTACCCCACGTGGTGTGACGTAGTGTTTGAGGGGCGTCGCTACGGTTATATCTATGTTGCGGACGTAACTCTATGTTTTTCTGTTGGGGAGTTGTCCATTCTTTGCCCTCTTTGTCTTTTCTTGTTGTTTGCACCCCTGTTTCGGTACCCCCACCGACAATAAGTGATTGTTTTGTCGATGTTTTTATTCCTAACCGATTTTGAGTTTCTTGAATATTCGTCCAAGGTTTAGGGGTAGTTTTTTTTGCTCTTTCAGTTGGTGATGGTTTCGAGTTGGTGTCCCTGCCCCTTGCTTGGTAACAGTGGTAGTCAGTAAATTTTACTGGCTGCCTCCTGTTTCTCTGTGGTCTTTCTGGAATGGGGCTAGTTTGGCTAGGTAGTCCCGGCCAACTTTCTTCATCCAGTTGATTTGTTTGTTCAGCTATCTGTTCTGGAGCTATCTCGTGCTCCCTGGGTGTTGTCGGCCTTGTATCCTCTGCCCTCTCCACCACTCTCTCTTCCACTACCTCTGCTGGTTCCATGGTTTCTGGTTCTGGTGGCATTGCTGTTGGTAACATGGCTTCCGGCTGTATTGTGTTTGGTGGCTTGTAGACGTCTGCCGCTGCCGGGGGTTCCGGCCTAGGGGTTGGTAGCTCCCCTGGGTGTTGTCTCTCTTTTCTCTGGGGTGGTGGCCTTTTCCTGTAAGCACCACGCATGTTTGGGCGCGCCGCCTGCTCCCTACTGGTGGGTGCTCGGCCAATGGTCCCCTCACACGTTCTGTATGATTTTAGCCGTCGGCCGTTCTGTACAAAACCTTGTCCGTCCTTTTCCAGCCGATAGGTGTGGTTGAGGTAGGCGTGCGTGACCGTGTACGGGCCCACATAACTGGGTTGTAGCTTTGGATTGCTACCCTTTGTTCTCCGGCTGTTCTCCATCACCACCAAGTCTCCTTCCTCAAATCGGGGTGGCTCTCCCGTCTCCTCCTGCCGGATCCGGTGCTGTTGCTGCCGTACGTATTCATGAGCCAGTCGCAGGTTCTCCTGGACTTGTATGGTATGTTCTGTCAGTCCATAGTTATCTAGGGTGGGGGGTGAACCGGTCAACTGGTCGGGCAGTCGAACCTCCCGGCCGAGCATCATCATATTCGGCGTCTCTTTTGTCGTAGAGTTGGGGGTACCTCTACAGGCTCGCATGATCTCTGGTAGTAGCTGGTCCCACTCGTCCTGTCCCTTTGTTAGGATGAGCGTTCTGAGGGCGTCCCCGAGTGTTCGGTTCTGGCGTTCGACCATGCCATTTCCTTGTGGGTGGTAGGGGGTGGTCCTAGTTTTGTGTACTCCCCAGAGTGTGCACAGTTCTTCTAAGATGGTAGACTCGAACTGTGCACCTTGATCTGTGTGTATCTGTTCAGGCAAGCCCCAGTAGCTGAAGACACGCTCGTCCAGTGTGTTGGCCACGGTAGGGGCCGTGGCATCGGGTATGGCAATTGCATCCTGCCATCTGGTGAAGTGGTCTGTCATCACCAATATCCATCTGTTTTTTCGCTTCGTGAGTGGGAGGGGGCCCACCAGGTCCACCGCCAGTTTCTGGAATGGTCTTCCAGCGTAGAGCCTCTGGCCTTCTGGTGGAGTGGGTCTCCTACTCTTTTTGGCGACCTGACAAATCTCGCAGCTGTCTACCAGTCTGCGGGTCAGAGCGGACATGCCGGGCCAGTACCAGTCCAGCATCAATCGTGCTCGGGTCCGGTGTATTCCGGCGTGTGCCATTTGGTGGGCTTCCCACACTGTTCTCTGTCTCCAGTACAGGGGACAGACCGCGCAGAATTTGGTTCTGCCTTGTTGGTCGAACCTCATGACCAGTACCTTGTCGGCTCGGATACTCAGAGCTTCCTTCCTGTCGTACAGGATCCTAAGCTCTGAACTGCCTTCCTCGAGTTCTCTCTGGGTCAAGGTCCCTGGGTTCTGTATTTCTGCATACAGCCGGGCTACGGGGTGGTTCCCGTCTCTCTGGGCTTGGGCCAACTCCTTCCCATTGGTAGTGGGGCTGGTGACCATAAGGTTGACTTGTTCCTTTGGGAAGTCTTGTCGCAGCTCTGTGTGGGTGGGGCCACCATCTCGCTGTTCTATTGAGTTGCACTGCTTGCAGTCGAGGCACTGGTCCTTCCTGCTGAGCCCATCAGCGTTCCCGTGGCGGGATCCAGCTCGGTGCTCTAGTCGGTATTTGAACTCTGCCAAGGTCTCTAGCCATCTGGCTATTTGGTTTGATGGTTCCTTGCGCCTGCACAGCCAGCGGAGTGAGGCATGGTCTGTCCTTAGCTTGAACTCCTGTCCGTACAGATAGGGACGGAAGTGCTTGACGGCCTTTACCACCGCCAGGAGTTCTCTGCGGGTCACACAATAGTTGCGCTCAGCTGGAGACAACGTCTTGCTGTAATAAGCAATCACCCTCTCCTTCTCGTCTTGTACTTGCGAGAGTACCGCTCCTAGGCCCACGGCGCTAGCGTCCGTGTCGAGGATGTATTGGAGTGTGGGGTCTGGATATCCCAACACTGGTGCTCGGCTGAGTCCGGCCTTAAGTTGGTTGAATGCCCGTTGCTCCGCTTCCCCCCATTGCTAAGGGATGCCTCCTCCGGTGAGTACTGTCAGCGGTTTTGCTGTCGTGGCGTAGTCCGGCAGATATTGCCGGTAGTATCCGGCAGTCCCCAAAAATGCTTGTAAGGCACGGACGTCCTTGGGCTCTTGCCATCTCTCCACTGCCGCAACCTTGTCGGGATCAGTGGCCACTCCTTCGGCGCTGACTATGTGGCCCAGGTACCTGACTCGTTGACTCAGAATCTCACATTTTGAGGGCTTTACCTTGAGGTCCGCCTGCTGGAGTCGGGAGAGTACCTCTCCTAGCCGCTCTATGTGTGTAGTGAAGTCTGGAGCGATTATAATCACGTCGTCGAGGTACAAGAGTAGCGTTTTCCAATGTAGTCCCTTCAGGACCCTCTCCATCAACCGTTGGAACGTGGCGGGAGCTGAGGTGAGGCCGAAGGGTAGCACCTTCCACCTCCAGAGGCCACTCCGTGTGATGAAGGCCGACTTGTTCTGAGCGTCTTGGTCTAGTGGGACTTGCCAGTAGCCGCTAGTTAGGTCGAGGGTGGAGAAATATTTGCTCCCAGCTAGCGCATCTAGAGAGTCGTCTATCCTGGGGATAGGGTAGGCGTCTTGCCGGGTGACATCATTTAATTTCCTATAATCTACACAGAACCTCCATGATTCATCCTTCTTCCGGACAAGCACGACGGGCGAGCTCCATGCTCCGTCTGCCGGTTCGATCAAGTCTTTGGCCAGAAGTTCTTTCACTTGACGCTCTGCCTCCGCTTCTTTTTCTGGTCCCAGCCTATGGGGTGGACAACGGATGGGTCGGGTTCCCGGCTCCGTTGGGATAGAGTGCTCGACGAGGGGCGTTCGCCCAATGTCGCCGCCATTTCGGCTGAACACGTCCTGATAGGTCAAAAGGAGGGCTCGTAGCTGTCTCTCTTCTCTGGTACTCTTACACCCTTGTCGTGCCTGTTGGAATAGGGGCTGCAGGTGGTCAGGGAGGTCGCCATGTATGGGTCCGACCTGGGGTCCCCCGGTAGGAAATGGTTGCACTTCCTCTTTTCTGATGCCAGTGTAGGTGCCTATCACTTCTCCGGCGGATATGTGTAGGGCGTCTTGTGTGGGGTTGATACAGCGTACCAATACCCTCCCCCGGCTGTCTGGTGTGTTCACGCTGGCAGCGAGCATGAGTCCGCCCTCGAGGCTTTTGATCATTCCTTGTTCGCAGGGGTCTCTGTCGGTGAGGTGACAGGAGACGGTGGCTTCGGCTTGAAGGGGGTATGCTTGTATTCTGGCGTACTTGGACCTTGGAGATCAGGTTTCTCCCGTGTCTGTCCGTGCAAGTTAGCTCTTGCTCCTGGATCCTTAAGACGGGTCTGTCGAACCCCATTTGACACTGGTGATTCGTTAGGAAGGGCATGCCTAATATGATGTCCTCATTTACTTGGCTAACGACGAAGGTCTCCCGGTACTTGACCTGGCGGATGCGGCCCGTCAGGGTGATCAGTCCATAGAACGGTAGGTGGGTTCCATCCGCCATCAGCCCATGTGAGTCATAGTCCTGTAGGCGCTCCTTTGTTCCGTGCGGTAGTTGGTCGAATACTTTCTTTGACAACAGGTTCGTATTGCAGCCTGTGTCGATCAAGTATGACATGGCTTTACCTTCTATCCGCCCTGGCAAGTAGTAGCTTGATTTATAGGGGCACTCAATTTGATTGAGGTGAATGGTTATGGGCCGGTGGTCGACCTCTGGGTCTTCTGGCGGCGGCGGTGTCTGACTGGCTTTATGTTGTGTTCGCCTAATCTTGGCTGGAGGTTCTGTAGGTTCCTCGTCGTCTTCATCTGTATCTCCTTCTTCGTTCGCTAGAGGTGTGTACCTGTTCTTAAGCGGAACATAGGTGGTCGGCGTAGGTAGGTATCTGGACTGTATGGTGTCCCTTCGAGCCTGGGGTCGGTGGTACTGGAGCTTTTGTTTACGTTCCAGTGCCCTGTTGCAACGAGTAGGTGGCCCTACTGTTGCGGGCTGTACCCATTTCCCTGGGCGTTGGACCAGGGGGGCCGTCCTACATTCCTTCCTCAGGTGTCCTACCCGTTGGCATCCCCAGCATCGCTTGAGTGGGGGTTCTTTGGCCTTGTCCTTCAACTCGGCTATCTCTCGGCTCAGATCGGCTAGGTTAGCCATTAACTTCCCTAGGGGGTCGTCTACCTCTTTGCAGGTGGCCGGCCGTGCCTCCTCTGGTTGGTCTTCATGTACCATCCTGATATTTGTGTGCGCCAGTGGCTGGTGCTGAATCTGTAAAAATTCACTGCCGGCTTGTCTGGCTTCCTCTACTGTAGCAGGCCGAATTGCCAGTAGGTGTCTTTGCAGATAGGTGTGTCCCAACGTGCTCTGGAATGTTTGTAATGTCAGCTTCGTTCGGTTCCTTGGTGGGAGGTCTTGATATGCTGCCTCTATCAATTGTTCGACCGTAAGGGCGTGTTCTCTTAGGGTGTCTTTCTGAGGCTTCCTATAGTGCATTAATCTATTCTGGGCCTCGGTTCGGGTGAGCCCGAAACTGGCTTGTAAAGCTTGCATGATTGCTTCCTGTGTCAGGCCGCGTCCACACTGTTCGGCCTTACCTAGCAGTGACTGTCGGAGGTGTATGGTTGCTTCATTTTCTGCCCATCTGTTGGCTCTTGCTACCTCCTGAAAACGCTGTAGAAAATAATTAACGTCGCCCTCTCCGTTGAACTTGGGGGCTTGGAACTTGTCTCTACTGTTAGTAACCGTCATTCTGTCCAAAATTTCGGTCAGGGTGCCCATAATGTGCATAGGTGCTCCCTCTCTGTCGGTACTGACTGCTCTCCTTCTAGTGGCCATTCTTTCGTCACTTTCCTGCCTTTTTGTGTACTGGTGTGGGAGTTATCTTCTCTGGGAACTGTTCCTATCCCACTGCTGCCACCACTGTACAGGATTTTGGTTGTTGCAGTATTGCGCACACCTGCACAACTCCCTACAATCACAAATGTAACTGGAAGTGGCTGTTCGGCCCTTTTCGTAGTCAGTCGGTGCAACAAGGGTCGACTTGTCTGTGCCGAACTATCGGGTGAGTAGAAATGCTTGGCACCGTACACCGACAAGCGGGAATACGCAGCAAGGATCGAGTTGATCGGTTGCTTTCTACCAAGTTCCTTACTACACTGATAGTCGGTAGTGCAAGCTGTAGTCTGTATCCTGTGCTTATTGTTTGTGCTACTGACTAAAGTCTGTGTAGTAGTAAACAATCATTTGAGGCTCACAGTTGCTCTGACTTTATTATATCTTACACACATATTTATACACATAGTTATATAATATAAATTGATGAACAAAGGAGGCCACACCTTGCACGAGCAATTGGCCAGAGTGTGCCAATAAGAATAAGTAGGTGGTACATCAATACTCGCTCGAGTGATTGCACATGGTTAACATATTGATTTACATGCTTAAGGAAAAATAATAATAATTGCATAGAACCACGTTGTGCTAGAGTGCAAGCATAGAACTGGTAAATATGTCGTGAGTAAATAATGATACAAATGTACGTAGCGATTGTTCGTTATGGCGTCCTCTACAATATCATAGGGAGATCTGATGTAAAGTTTCCCAATAGTCTATGTTGATCATTCGTTTGTTGAGTCGTATCTATTCGTAAATAAGAGTATGGTATTTTGTTGCATCTTCAAAAGCCTCTTGCACATATTTTACTTTTGATGGAAAACATTGTCGAGCCAAATAGGAAATAGAAGAAGCATCTCTAGGGTTTTTAAAAAGAAAAAAATAATGACTATACAAGGAAATTGTACGATTTCCTTTTAAAAACAGATTCTGAACAATAAAAAACACACTTATGTTCAAATGATGACTATGTTTTGTATACAAAGCATTGCGGTCGGCTTTACCAGAAACTTCATCCATGATATCATCAATTATCAGCCATCGATTTCGACCATCTCTGGGGAAAATCACTGTTATATCTATCATGCCATCATGAAAAATCACTACTGGTACATCATCAGAGGCTTTTTGGTAGGCTCCATAACAGTAGTGAATTTCTGTTGGTGGGGGGTGTGCTATGGTCTGACTAGCTTCAATCATTCGAAAAATCGCTTGTGTCTTTCCTGATCCAGTTGGTCCTGCGATCATTGCTGTAAAAGGAGATCGCATCCTTGGGTCATAATCTTCAGGTTTCTCATTCATCATAAAAAGATGTTCATCAACCAATAGTAGTTTCATTTATGATTCCAACAGGAGAGTTTCTCGCTTTTTGTATTTTTTCCATAGCTTCTTCATACATACTGCACCTCCAAAAGTGGAAAATCCTACGACAAATACCAAAATCATCATAATTATCAACGCTTTACGCTTCCTACTCGGTAAAACATCTATCATATCACGTGTAGTACCATCAACAGTATCAACTTCATTCATTGGTCTCATCTCAACATCATCCTCTGCCGACGTCTTAACTTCCAAAAACAACACAATCATATCACGTTCCATTTTTATACAATGTAAAAACTATCAAAAAAATCAAATGCCATACATTCAAAATCTATATGCCATATAAGTTCAAATTAAGTAAAAAAATAATCAAAACTCATATGCCACTTAAATGCCACTCAAATGCCACTCAAATACCCTTCAAATGAAATACAATATAAACTCAGCGAATTCATTCAACGCCGTAACCCATTGCATTCACCCCAAAGTATAATCCACAAAAAAACACTTGGTAGGGAGATCTGCTCATATATTACTACTTACCTCCATTAGGCAGTGGTTCACCAGAATCTGTTAGAAGCCTCGCCTCACTTGGCTCTATTGCTGCACACAACTCCTTGGCATAAGTCAATGGCAAGACATTAGCCTCAGCGCCAGTGTCAACCTTAAAAATTACCAGCTTGATTTCCTCACCAAACAAACTCAATAACTCTTAAACCAGCCTCTTGGCGGCTCACTTTCCTCTGACACCATACCAACAAACAGGTCACTCTTACTCATCTTGCCTGTCTTATAAGAAATCGCAGTTACCTCTTTTCGTGTGCGTTTCTTTTTGAAGTGATTCTTACCACCGCATAGCCAACATTTCTAGCCGTACGCTGGGCACTTTCCTTCGAGGTGATCTAACCCACAAACTTAAGATTCATTATCTTCATTGGTGCTGGTATGGGAGGTTTCTCTTCACTTTCGACGGAGCAGACAGTTCGCACACCAGCTATCTCTGCAATTTGCAATTTGGTTACCTCTGCAGCTCTGATCATATCAATGGCACCAGCCAACGCCACCTGTCTGTCTTGTAGTAGCTTTTTCTTCAGTCTTTGTTCTTTGATGCCAAAAACACATCCAACTGAAATCATCAAGTCCCTCTTCTGATGAAAGTCACATTTGGCTACCTGTGTTTATTCGTCATTTAGCAAACATATCATCTGTTTCACCATCACCTTGAACCATAGAATGAAAACATACCATTCATAGAAAATGGTTTTTGCTTGGGTTGAAATACCCTTCAAAATTGGCTATTACGTCAGGGAGACGATTCCTGTCTTGAGCCGAATCAGCCTTCTCATTTAATTCAAATTGATCAAGTATTTCTACTGCTTCTTCACCAATACAATGTCTTAATATGGCTATTTGCCTCAGCCATATGGCATTATTTGCAACAGGAAAGTTGCAATCATTACTTATCGGTGCAGCATTAAAATTGATGGCAATCAAGTAATTCTGAAAATTTCCCCCCCCCCCCCCCATCTCCTCATTTTCTCATGCATGCATGCAATAGTTAATTTTTTTGCCAGTTATTTTTATAAAATTATAATTAATACTGATAATATTTAGTATTTTAGTAGTATTATTCTTATAACAATATTACTAAATAAAAAAATGCTAATAATATTTTTGATATTTATATTTCATAATCATAACAACATCATACATAATACCAATAGATATGCAATAATAGCGCTTATTATTATTAATAATGATCGTTGATAGGAGAAGTTGTCCGTGATAATTATTGTCATCACTGATCACTGATATAGCCTAATGTGAAATAGCCACAATGCTGATAAGTATCTGTGTAATAATGACGAGGCGTGCGAGCCGGTCCTGTCATAATAGGGGGTCACTCACAGTCGCGCTCCAGCGGTGGTGGTTTACTAATGTTGCACAAGTTGAATGCACGCTATGTCTGTGCGGGGTGTACCTTCGTTATAGACAACAATGTAACGAGTCTTTGGCGATATTTCTAACAGCGCGAAATTCTAAGTAACTTTGTGCAAACTTGACAGTTTTATACTGCTATTTTTATACTTCTGGAAAGTTTTACAATAAACTTTGGTCCCCTATTGGGAAAATCACTGTATTTTGGTAGCTTATGTATTAAATTAGTGCTACCTAACTATTCCAATATCGAATAAACTAGCATCAAAAAATGTCATTTTTGGCTTTCTCTGTAGACTATATCCCTTTAAGTTGAAGTTAATCAAAATCTTTTATATGGAATTTTTAAAGAAAGCTATGCAGCACCAATATCTGTTTGTTTGAACAAGCGAAACAAATATTTTACTCAGCTTTAATATTTATTTTGTATATTAACTGGAACATATATCAAAGAAGCGCAGAATTTTCAAAGCATACAGCTTGTTGCACGTAACATTTAATTCTGATCTGAGTCAATCATTTATTGCTAAGCTTCATCACACAATGCAACAACTCCTTTGATTGTACGCTTGTGATACAAGGAACAGCTCTCATTGGTTGAATAGTTTTGTTGTCTTAGGCAGTTAACATGGACACAGTTTAAACATAGATCGAGATATTAACTTCGCAAACGCCCTCATTGTGAATTGCAACTTCCGAAGGGTAGAAAAGGCCAAGGAGCAATCATGGCAAATGCTTCAATAATTGACTACTCCCCTTAGTACAAAGGCATGTGCGGCCAAACACCAAATGTAAACTGGGCACATTTTGCGCATAAAAAAATTTGTGAAAACTATGGTGATCGATCTTACCAGAAGACATTATGGAAAAACAGAGTTTCTTTTCACTTTATCTATTTTTGACCTGAAGAGTGAACAAAATTATTTGTTGTGTTTGCCACTCAACTATTGGCCAGGATAAATACTCAATAAAAGTTGTACAATAATATTCAGAGTCAACGCAACATACATGTTTTACAAATTCTCACAATCATTCCATTGCCAACGTAATACTTTAAATCTCACCGGCAAAAGAAACTTGGTTTGTCAGCTGACACCATCATGACAGCATAAATGGCAGCAAAAACTACTGGAACTAACTGCATTGCCTCACTTCGGGGTTGATGGAAGTTGCAGTTGTGCTAATTGCCTCTAAAACATAAATACTTTCATTTTTTATCGCCCAGTTTACTGGTTATTTAATTTGCCTAACTATTGCCATTTATGTCAAAATTAACTGAGCCAAGCTGTACCTAATATAAAAAAAACAACAAGTTTCATCTTTCAAAACAGGAGATTTTCTTGAGCATAATGTAACTAACTATTCAATGCTGTTAACTTTATAAAATAACTTGTACATTTTGTGATGTTTAGCTCAAAACACTCTTTGATAATGTCACATATTTTTGAACTTAATCCGTTTCTTAAATTCCTTAACAAATAAGTTTTTAATGAAGAAATCGGTACATGGCAACTTATTGCACTTCCTAAAAAGCTTTACACTTCTGACGTTCTAATAATATAGTTAGTAAAAAATGTTTTGACAATCCGATTTTCAGATCACAGTATTTTTATTTCTTCTCTCTTTTTTTTTAATAATTCTAAACTTTTTCACAACAATTTTTTTTACTGTTTATTGACTGGATTGAGATTGTGGAAATAGCTTGAGTTGTCAACAAATTTTAAGCAACGCAACTTGCAAACTGAAACATTTCAATTAGATGAAAGTAAAAGTGGCAAATATAATTTTTACTGACTATAGCAGTTTACCTAGCTTTTTCTGTCCAGGAAATGGCTAACTTATTCATATCAAAATCTTTTGAAAATAAATTTCCTGCCGTATGTGTGAGCAAAGAATGCACTGTGTGATTGTTAACATGATGTCACTAATAATAAATGCTAATACATGAGATGGTGAATTTTAGTTTGGCTTCACGCAAATGATGGCCTAGGTTTGGGGAACGAATTTTCAAAGCTAAGCAGAGTGGGTTTTATTGCTGTCTACAGAGCCCTATGAGTTACTTGGTATCACTTTGATACATTATAGTGAATGCAACTTGCTACTAATATTGTGTTGACTTGCATGTCTACCGTGAATGCTCATAAATAAACTCTTATTACGCTGTATATTGCCATCTACAGATTGTTACTTTCAGTAAGAGCATAGGAATAACATCTAAGAGTTTTCAAGTCTCTTGATAACCTCAAAAGTTTGTTCAATAATTGAAGTATTTAAAAGTCAGGTGAAACCTATTTACTGTAGTAAGTCAGATGGAGCTTGACTGAAACTCTTTCCTCTATACAGCAACTGATGATGAGATCATACACTGTCGGAATAAGTTTGAATGGTTACGGTGTGCCATGTGTAATTGTTGTGATACACTAAGAGTATTTGCGACCTGTTCGTTGAACAAAACACAAAAAATAAAGGGTGTTCGTAATTCACTATGTCGTGTATGCAACGGAACATTAGTTTAGAACAAAAAAACATTCAATGAAATATTATAGTTTACCAAACAGTCATAAAGAAGATAACTCCCAATTTGCAAAATAATCATGAAAATAATGAAACTTGAACTACTACAAGCTGGAAAAGTTCGTCAAGCCGCACTTCAATTTAGTAAAGTTTGAAAGCTTGCATTTATTTTTAATTATTTTTTCAAGGTTGTAAAACTCTAGGAAAATAAAAAAATCAACTCGCTCATTATTATTTATTTAGTGTTAGTTTCATTCGCGACCTACGGACAACATAAATAAATACTCTTTGATTATTAATTTTATTCAGTGAGCTACTTGTTGTTGACCCACGAGTTTCGAACAAAATGATTATTTATTGATCAACTTTATTGCCTGTCTGATTATTTTTATTGCAATGTGTTTCTGCGAACAGAGGTTGCGAATACTCTTACTTCGTACTGCCTTTTATTATTGATCGTTAGCCAATCACTTGTGGTAGCTTTATTCACACATATGCTCTGGAAATTTAGCCTATGCTTTTCTCCATACCAATTCAAGTATTTTGATCGCTGCCGATTTATCTGAAAATTATGTGAATCGGCTAAGGCCATTATGTAAATACTTGATGCTTCAGATACATTAAGGATGTGAGGAAACAGTGTAATAGCTCCCAGTTACAATGATGGCAAAGCTAAAAATTTAAAATGTAGCACTAATGAAGTAAAAATACAATCATAAATAAGGCACTCTATCAGTGATAATTTTCAATCATTCACAGTAAGTTATGCATTCTATGATTGGTAGCTCATAAGCGCATTACAGCTGTTTCCATAGCATGACCACAAGCAATACATATCTTTGTCTGTGTGGTCAAGTCTACTACACCATTGTATTAGTTCAGGCTTTCTAGGTTCCACCCACAACAGGCATTTGTTGAAGTTTAATGGCTATGCATACTGCCTATAATCAAACTGCAGTAGTTTTTACTGACTATAACGTTTTAAAGCATATAGAACTCTTGAATTTAAACATAATTTATTTTTAGCTACAGTTGTAAGAGATCCGAGACTACGTCACATGACCAACCCGTGACGGGGCTTTTAGCGACTCTTGCGGATGATCTATCATTCCTGGTCCTGACATATAGCCGAGAGGACGCTATTACAGAGAGCTTAATACAAACAAGGTACAAGTAGCAACTCCTTCCTACTAGTTATATTGGATCCTGTTACAACAGTAGTTATATTACATTAAAATTTTGATTGTCCTAAATTTATAACTATATCAAGATTCACAACTTCACATTGCATTATATTATTAATACAATATGAACAAAATACATTTTATATTGTTCATCATAATTAAAAACAGATGAAATGCAAAGGAAAGGATAATATTGAACAATCAGAGAAACACACAAAAAATATTTGATTTTTATTAAATCTACAAATGGGGTAAGTATTCACAAAATGCTAATCGATTCGTTGTCAAGTTTTCTTTTTCTAATGGGGGAGAGTCGGAGATGGGTAGGGCGGGAGAGTCAGGTGGAGGGAGAGAGGGAGAGGGGGAGAGGGGGAGAGGGGTAAAGGACGAGAGGGGTAAAGGACGAGAGGGGACGAGAGAGAGAAGAAAACGGATGAGGTATGCTACTGCTAGTACAGCTACTAGTAGTTGTAGTAGTACTACTACCACAACAGCAAATGCAGCAGATAATGATGAAAGGAAACGAGGTTCCTTTGCGCAAGTATTACTGTCTTCCACAGTGTCAATTTTGCTTCTGTCCATTTCGCAATGCCAATGGAAAAGGATTGGTGTCATTGTGGAAACTGCATGAACACGGAAGTAAACCATTGTAAAAATGAGTGCTCGGATTTCACTTACTTCCGAGAGAATATCTTTGTACCTGGTGCTGACTGCCTTCTTTCCTCTAATTTTTTGTCAAGAAAAATCTCGGGCAAAAGATTTTTGGAGTTTTAGTGGTTCAGGGAATGAAGAATGCAAAATTACAAAGGTCAAGCTGGGAGTGCTCGCTGGATGACAACAGTGTACTACCAATTCACTGACAATCAAAATTACATGACTTCGTTCACATGTATTTGGGTAGGCGCAAGCATGAATTCAACCATGCTTGTGGGCTGAACTGCATCAGACGCACATGGTCTGATCATGCTAACAACTGGGTTGGTTGCAAGGAGGTGGAGAACATGTGTGCTAATGAGGGGGCAGTGGTATGTGAAGTGGTATGTGCTGATGAGCCGGCATAGTTTCTCTTGATGAGGACACATTATAGAGTGTTCAGGCTTTGGGATGGAATAGACTCCCAGTCCTCCATCTAGTTTTACATTAACCAGAGGTTTGTTCAAAAGCAACCATATCATTCAGGGGTCGTTCTGGGGTAATCTCAGATGGAAGTAGTAGGTGGTAGCTTTTTTACTGCTACTAATATCGATCCGAGTGTTTTCTTCAAAAACAGCAATGATTTTAAGAGTTGAGTATGAAATTTTACAGGTTTCAACACTGATAAATGAGTGGATGTATTTCTAAATAGTATAACTAATTGCCGTTCCTTTCACAATACTTCATTACCAAAAAAACACCAAGTGTTTTGCTGGAAATTGAGCAAGTAATTCAGCAAAATTTTTGAGCTTTAGCTGTACTTAGTTGTTTTGCTTGAACACTACTTGTAGCTACTAATGCAGTCTCAATGACTGAACTAATAATGAGTCTGGTGCTCATTAATTTCATATTCAGGCTATTTAATTTAACGTGACTGTTTTGGCCCCGCAAACTCTAATAAACAAGTTACAATCCGTCTGGCCATACACTAACCAACCTCACTTTTGCTCATAGTGGTGAGTCTATGCTTACACACAGAAAGCACCAAGTGAAGGCTTGTAACCTGGCTCCCCCTCCAGTCTTGCTACCTGCCATGATGACTTATCATAGCCGTCCCAATATTTCAGTAACATTCGAGTCAGCACTGATATAAAACTGGATAGTGTATTGTTATACATATATAAAAATGAAACTAATGCGCTACAAATAATATTTTTTATAACGACTTGTATTATTCTTTTGTATGCATTCATTCCTACCAGTACTTTCTATTGACGTCATCAACTGCGATGGTAATTTTTTTTTCTCACTCCATCATCTTAATTTTCCATTTTTTTAATAAAATTTCATTTGGTTGGTCTAAAAAATGAAACTTATTGTGTTCAATAATGTCTAATTGAAAATAATTTAACTTGACTTACTATCAAATACAATTGTTGTGTTTTACTCACACTCATATGCATCTTCATTGTGAATGGACAAGGACGAGTTCACTCCGGTGACCTGGCTGAACCCAACAAAGGTTTTTTCTGTTAGTTCTACAAAAAAAAGTAGTACAATTCAATTGAAACTTATTAAACCGAACTGTAAAGTATTTGATAATTTTAGTATAAAGCGCAATCTTACTTTTAGCGATCTCTCCGTCGATGCTATGGTAGCAACTTGCTCGTTTTGCAAAACATATTCATCACCACCACCACCACTGCCGCCGCCACCACCACCAGCATCATGCACGCCTTTTATGTGTGATCTGGTGGTTGTTTTATTAACACGTTTCAAAACGATCTCATAAATCTAACATAAAACAGTAAGATTGTTTAAAAAAAAAACAATTGTCAACCAAACCTACTCTTAAATAATTTATCACGATAAAAACTTTTTACAAAAATGTTGATAGAAATTATGGATTGCATTCTGCAATAAATATATACAATTTGTATTTCAATTGTTGGTGTTTGTATAGTAACTTGTTTTATTATTACATTTATCAATGCATTTAAACTCCTTACATCGTACTTAAACATTAATTGTTTCAAAATTAAATAAAATGCGTCGTATGCAAAAAATTTATAGATGAAGAACAAAAAACACTTATTTACATAAGACATGTTGCATCATTTTGCTTGTTTCAATAAAATAAATTAAAGCAAATCAACGTTAAGCAGGTTATAGCTAATTGATAACAGCATAAAAAAAGTTGTTCCGATTAGCAAAATCAACTTCTTGCATTGACTTTATTTATAGTTTTTAGTTATATTAAATATTATCCTTATTATCAAGCTTGTAAAATACAACTTGTGAGAAAGCTCTGTGTTTAAATTGATTATAAAGCTTTAAAAGTATGCACTTCAGAGTCATCCACTAATCAGACATTCACAAAGACTGAAACTAAAAATTTTGGACTTTTAGTAAATGCGTGCCATTTCTGCTTTGTGTTTGGACAGTTTGCACTTGCTGTTTAATTGTACTTTTGTAGTAATAGGGCAAACTTTTGCTCTGCCTGCAATCTCACCAACAGTCTTTTTGCTTCATACAGATAAAAGTTGGATATGCAGGTACCAAGTTACATGGGAACAAGTTTTCATCAAAAACATTTATCTGAGGAACTGCTGCTGGAGGGAACAGTGAAAAAAATAGTTTATAGCATAAACACATAGAGTTTACAGTGGAGCACTAGTGGTCAAGAGCAGGTTTGTTTGTATCTACGCACGACTTCAATTTAAACATGTAACCTGTTATTTTAAAAATTGATCTGATCCGTTTTGTCAGCAAACCAATTGTATTTACATAGCATAGCAAAACAATGCAGTGGGCAAAATAATTATTTTTATTAAACTCAAGTTGAAAAGTTGAATTTTGACGATTGAGATATCCGTAATAAATCACTTTTACACTGCAAACACAATTTTACAGGTATCTTTGTTTTACTATACATAGATCGGTGTAAATTAAGTTTATTTATATATATATGAATAGTTTGATTTTAAGAAATAAATAGTGCCTGTTGTGGGTAAAAAAAGCTTTTCGCACCTACCTACTGTTATTATTGTATTACTTAATATTAGGTCACACTCAGACTTTGCTTGATAATTACTATTACCTGCTCTTTCGTTTGCTGTGCACACCTATGATAGCTACGGCTTTGATTGCTTCAGTGGTGCATTACAGAGTGTATAGCCTGACACTGCATCACTGATCATTCATTCTCCTGTGCTACTATTAATTATCCCTTTTGCATCTTTAGCAGGTAAAGAAGCAGGCTTATAAAGTATGAAAACAATAGAGGACGCTATTGGACTTCTGTAAAAATGTTTTGCTAGACGCATAGATAGATGAAACAGCAAATTTTACAGTCTGAATACTTCATTGAAAACAAGCAGTGAGTTCGTAATAAATATTTGTTTTTTGGGGGTATTCAACTAACTGTGTTGTGCACTGAATCAGATCTAATTCATCAAATTAATGTCCGATGGAACCAAAATGCTGCGGTTGTGCAAATGTTTCTAATGAAAAAATCTAAAGAAAAAATCACATGAATACGTTTGAACATGAAAAATGCACTGATCTTTAAACGCAGGTTTTAAATCTTGATCTAACTACTTCAAGTCTCCGAGTCAATGAACAACTTAGACATTGAGAGTATTCGCGACCTGTTCGTCGAACAAAATACCAAAAATAATAGGTGTTTGTAGTTCAATATGTCGCGTAAGCAACGGAACATTAGTTTAGAGCAACATAATATTCAATGAAATGTTATAGTTTACTGAACAAATCATAAAGAAGATAACTCCCAATTTTCAAAATATTCATGAAAGTAATAAAATTTGAACTCCTACAAACTGTAATAGTTTGTCGAGCTGCCCTTTAATTTAGTAAATCTTGAACGCTTGCATTAGTTTGATTTATTTTTCAAGGATATAAAACCGGTCTATGGAAATGAAAAAAGTCAACTCGCTCATTATTGTTTATTTAGTGTTCAGTTTCATTCGCGACCTACGAACAATACAAATAAATACTTGGTGATTATTTTTTTTATTCAGTGAGCTACTTTTTGTTGACCCACAAGTTTCGAACATAAAAAGGATTATTTATTGATTAAGTTTATTGCCGGTCTGATTATTTTTTATTCCAATGTGTTCGGCGAACGGAGGTAGCGAATACTCTCATTGACTTCTCCTAGATTTGCACTTCTGTTTAAAAAAGAATTTAATTTGGTTCCAGCATTATTGGTAGTTATTTCATGGTGGAATCAAAATCCATTAAAAAAGCAAAATGACTGAACTGTAGTAAGTTGATTCAAGTCTGTTGCACTAAGATCTTTAAAATTAACCAGCAAAAGATTTGTGATGAGAAATTATGGTTTATATCATATGTAATAACTTTTAACAACTTATTGCAGCGTTGTAAAGTAGCTATTATTTTCGCTTTCAATTCTCATATTAATTATTTTTCCCAAACACTTGTAAAATACCTTTTTTGAAATTCCAAGCTTCAAATTCATTGCTTTTGGTCAAAAATGATATCAGTGATTTTTGTCCTTGAGAAAACAGCTACAAAAAATTAACATTTTATTACAATCAAAATGATCTTCACACAATGTCAATATCTTATGTCTTTTCTTTACAAAACTTTTTATAACTCGATATGACTTGTTGTATTCAGAAAAAAATGCGTATTTGTAAGAACTGCTTGCATTTATATTTATTGCCTAACAAGTGTGGGACAACTCTCTAAAAATGGTTTGACACACCGGTACCTGAAAAAAGAATTAAATTAATTACAATGAAAACTAGCAAATCAATAACCACCCTTCACAATAAGAGCATTCAAGATGTGTTCCTCAAACAAAGGGGCTCAAAATTTGTTTGGTACATTGCAACTATTCACCGAATTCCCATAGATAGCCTAACAAATTATAAAGAAGATAACTCCCAATTTGCAAAGTAATCAGTACATAATGGCATTGTTGTCAACCAATACATTTTGCGAAAACGTTATATTTATAAAGTTTAATTTTATTGGCAGATAATATAAAATCGTTTTGTTAAAATAAACAAACTAGAATCACTTGTGATTTAATTGGCTTTCAGTTTCATTAAACCTAAAAACTATATAAATTAATGCTCATTGATTATCATTTTATATTCAGTGAGCTACTTTTTGTTGACCCAGGAGTACCGAACAAAATTAATACTTGTTGACAAAATATAATGCAATCAGATTATTTCTATTGCATTTTGTTAGGGAAACATAGGTCGCGACTACTTTCATTATTCTCTTCTCAATGACGTTAATTAGTCTGGGACTCAAACAGTAACATGCGATCTCATTATGAAAATTTTTTGTTACATTTTAATATTACTTTTATTTCATTCTTTCAGGGCAATACCACTTGGATAGGATACATATATGTTCCTTCATGTCTTCAGTCACTCAATCATAGCACGACAACACCTTATCAGGTAAACCACATTTGAGGTGATTTAAGATACTCTACGTGTGGGTAGGGATTAATAATGGGATTGAACGATAGGATTTGGAAACCCGTCATTGAGTGTCAAAAATCGTGGCGGCAACGAGTAACTCTGTATCAACGATATAAAGCAACAAGTAGGGTAGGTAGCGTTTTTGGAGACATAGAATTACTTCCCCTTCTTTGTTTGAAAAGCAGATTTGACCTGGACTCAGCATGTGATCTATAGTTCAAGGCACGAAAGAACTTCCACTAAACGAACAATAATTATTGATATGGCCTTAACGACTGTTCATTGCGCATCCAGCCTGTAGGGTACCAGAATGCACCCTTGTAGTAGAGCTGTCATCCTTTACTCTGTGGGGGGCACAACTACCTATTTTTTATACTTGTGCTTTACTGAAACCAAAAATTGCATGAAATAAGTTTGGGAAAAAAACTCATGTTATAAACAAATTTTGATGGTTTTTGACAAAATTTCGGTATTAGTATTTTGGTAAATTGATGACTTGTTTTAATTGTATTGTTGTAAACAAGATGTATGCAACAAACTATTCTCAACAATTTTTATAGTCATGAATGTACCCTGTTCTTATTTTTGTGGTAAATTGAAATTTAGACAATATTTCGCATGTGTTTTTACAGGAAATATGCATTAAATTTGAAATTACGCCATGTAACGGTCATGCTAATCTCAAGGTGTATATAAAAGCATGTTTACCATATTCTTTTGTTTCATTTTTGTAAAAATGGCGTCTATTTTGACACTTGGCGAAAGCCAATGCGCAAACAAGTTGTTAGAGGTCTTGCTCGTATGCAGGCACAACTTTGAAGGAAATTCTGGCTCAGTACAACGTTTTGTGTCGTTAAATAGACATACGTTTATCTTTGCTGTCAAATCAATGATAGTTGTCTCGCTCTGGAGAACTTACGCTGCACAAGACAACCTATTACCAACTAATGAAACAAACCAACTTGGGGTAGTGCTAAGGAATCATAGCCAATATATTTGCCCCTTTCTCTTATCAGTTACACACGGCATGTTGCATTTTTTCTCGTGCGAAATTAAGAGGAGCAAAGGAGTCGTGCTACCTGGGAGAAAGTAACTCTTTGCAATTTTTTGCCTAAACGTTTCCATCAGCCCATTACTAATAAATATTAATTAAGCATAGATAATTCATTAGCTATTAAATATCTCATGCTTTTTGGTGATTTAGGACTGATTATGTGAGTCCATCTCTTCTGTTATACAATTTTAATCTTCTTTTTAGTCAAGCATTTCTTACAATCTGGCTATTACCATTAGTGTACCATCTACTAACTAATAGTGATTGAAGTTTCTAACACAACTTACTTTTTGTTTCAGCAAATGGCACTTAGACAAGCACCTAATAACTTACACACTCATCATCGGTGTACGCTGCTGCACTGTGCACATTAATGGGGAACGCAGAAGATTTCAGAGTTGTCCCTCCTTGTTAGAAGTAGGACAACTCCGAAATGTAGATACACTGAGAGTGGTTTTCCACATTAGTTTTGAAGTTGTGGTGTTTTATTGAAGCATGGTTATAGTTCTGAAGTACATTGTGCTAAAGTTTAATTTTGATTATACTTAAGGATCAGGTTTCAGTTAGTTTGAATGATTTTGCATTTCCCACTCTAAATTTGCGAACACTTTGTGTCTTTGTTGTTAAAGTTGAGTGTGATCTAGCTTTTGTATTTTTAATTGTCTTAAGTGAGCTCTTTTGAGAAGCAACACAATGATCAATATGTTCAGCACACATTATTCTTTATTTTTAGACGTACATAAAACATTTTTATACTGTTTCTAGTACCAAGTCATACAAATAATAAACTGTGAGCTATTTATCAAATGCCAATATATTGCTTTTGCCTATTCTGTATCTTACGAGTTTTCTTTGAACAATAATGTAACGTTCTGTAGTGAACATTCAGGTAACCTTTTAACTGAAACAGATACGGATGTTTATTGAGCGTTTGGCATAACATTCACGAATAATGTCATACGGATGCTACCTGAACGTTTCCCTCAACGTTATTTCATAACATTCAGAAAACGTTGTTGGGAAAACGTTTGTACGAACGTTATATAAACGCTAAAAAGTGTCTACAGAATAATGTTAATAGGATGTTTTTTCTGAATGTCTACGGTCGGTCGGGAACTGACATTTAGATAACGTTAAGGAAACATTTTCTTGCTTGTAGGGTAGGAAATCACAATGATAATGGTGTATTCGGGTACAAAACAAATCGAAATCATATTCTCACGATTGAATCTCTGATGGCTGCATCATCAACTTTCTGACAACATGTTACTAGGTCTGTCAAAATGAATTACTGTCACAAGAGGGTTGTTGACTATTTCTTTCTTTCTTTCATACCTATAGACAGTCTGTCTTTGGTACCCTTATTTTTGCAGATTATTTTTCTGTTCTATCATATAGATTTGTTTATTACCTGCAGAATTGGTTAAACTCGCGTTGTGAAGTATCTCGCCACCTTCACATACACAACTGCCATGCAACTGCCACGTTACAGAGCAGTAACACTACAACAATTCTCTTCCAGCAGCAACAGCTAAACCTATTGTTCATTCCAACAGGTTCTCCTTGAACTTCTCTACAACTCTCCTAGACTCACAGCTGCCAGCTGTTACAGAGCCTTCCACTGAGACTCCACTCAGCAAGTCTTCCGCTCCTCAAATGTTCTTTCTAGCAACATACAAGCTAGACAGATCCACGGAGTTTGGTTAATAATATAGTTTATTATCTACAAGACACACGTAACTGATCCAGTTGAGTCTTGAAGGTGCTCTGCCTTATCGTACAATTTGGTCAGACTCTTATATGAAAGTAGTAGGAAATGGAGAATTCTGGGCCACCTCAAAAGTTGGATTTGTCTCCCCTGTCACAAATCCGTGCACGGAATTATTTGAGTTAATTTGTTGTTGGCTTAAAGCTGACTGTATATAAGCACAAGAAACTTCAGTCATTATCCCTTTATAATACCAATCCTTTAAGCCAAAACCAGTGAGTAGCCATGGTAACTAAGGGGATTCCCCTATAAATCGACATAGGGTTAAAGGTAACTTTTTACTATATTAAAAGGTAAAAAGTTTATTTTTGCTATAATAAAGGAGATGTGTAATACGGCAAGTGTGACCAGCACTTTATTGTCCTGCAGTTGCATGCTGAAAAGCAGCCCCACATTCTCTAACATATTTTTATTCTCCATTTTTTCAACTGCCATCGTGCCCATAGACCAAAGTCTATGGATACTATGACTTGACAGAGGCTTAATGATAATTTTGTTATAATAAATGGAGAATAAAAATATGTCAACTGTCAAGGATCTGAGATCCTTGGCCAAACAAAGGGGTCTGAGAGGATACTCTAGACTAAGAAAGGATGAACTTAGTCAACTGTTATTTAGCAGTAAACCTGTTAACATTATGGACGAGCCTGTTCCTGTTTTAGGATCAACACCTCTTATTCCACAAATTGTTAAGAGAGGTGAAAGGTCTCTCAGTATAGTATGGCTACTAAAGTTGGTGAGAAAACGAAACAAAAAATTGATGGTTTTGCGAACTGGATTACATACCTACACCAAAGGCTGTAGACCCGATTTTGAAGTCATTGAAGGAACGGGTGACGAGTTTATATTCAGCCGAGCCTCAAATTAAGCCAATATTAAAAGAAAAAGCAGACAAAGGATGGTTTAAGACCTATGAGATCCCCGGTCAACCTAAACACGATCCCGAGTCTTTTATGAAATTAATAAAACCTGAAGTTGTAAAATTGTTTGAGTCTGAGCCGGCTATGAAAAGCAAACTGTTTCTTTTTTTGTGAGATGGAGAAAACTAATGTGGTAACGGGGTAGTCTATTAAAGAGGTCATGCCATTCACTTCAAATATGGAGTTAATTTTGGGTTTGACAGATAATTCGGAGTTGTATGATACAATGGGTGAAAAGGTTAGGGAAATTATGGCTGGTTTAAATGCAAGAGGTAGCAATTGGGCTTTTCGATCAGTGGTAAGAATGGATATTAACATTGATAAATATCAACCGCTAAAAGGATCATCTTGGATAGATCTCCCTCCACGTATTAAGGCTACAAAGAGTGTTATAAATCCTAAAAACACAGATAATGAATGCTTCAAGTGGGCTCTTTTAGCATCATTATACCATGGAGAAGTTGGTGATCATTCTGAACGGATAGCTAAGTATGCCAACTATGTTGACGAATTGAATTGGGAAGGGGTTACATTCCCAGCTGGTAAAAAATCGATTAAAACATTTGAAAAGGTAAATCCTGATATTGCCGTTAATGTTCTGACCTGGGATGCGAGCAAAAGTGTGATTTACCCATGGTTTTTATGTCAGAAGAAAAATCATAAGGGGCGTGTAGCCAACCTGTTACTAATAACCAAGGTGGAAAATTCTGCAACAGAAAAACCAACTTTGGGAGAAGAAAATATTCGAGTAGGATCACATTTTACATGCATAAAAAATCTGAGCAGACTTCTTACAAGTCAAATAGGTACTCGTAATGGTAGAAAACATTTTTGTTTGAACTGTATAAATGCATTTCGGGATGAGGATGCTCTAAACAAACATAAAGAATGGTGTCACACCAAGGATGGTGTTGCTATAACATTTCCAAAACTTGAAGAAAAAATCAAGTTTGATTTGAAGCACTATTGTCGTAAAATGAGAGTACCATTTGTTGTGTATGCTGACTTTGAAGCTTTTAACATGCCTATAGATACTACACAACCCGATCCTACTAAAAGCTATACACAAAAATTTACTAAACAGGAACCCAGTGGGTTTGGTTTTTATGTTGTCAGTGTTACTGGGGATAATGAATACATATCTTACACTAAAAAGTCTGAAGATGAAAACATTGGACAAACTTTTGTCCAAGAATTAGTTAAGACGATCGAAAACTTGTATGCAAAGCATAAGTTTCCTAAACTTGTGAAATTAACTGTTGAAGAAGAATTGTCTTTTCAAAATGCTGGCACTTGTCATATATGTGAGGAAAAGTTTAATGAAGCCGCACACCAATTTAAAGATATAATTACAACTAACAAAGACATAAAATCGTTTAAAAAGTGTTTACATTGCGACGAAGAAATCTCCTCACTGTTTGAACATTGTCAGAAGCCTAAGGAGTGTAGGGTTAAGGGTATATGTCCGGATTGTAAAAACCTTAAAAAATGTAAGAAGTGTGAAGAATGTGGAGATTGTCAAAAGTCAAAGAGATGTAAAAATTGTGTAGGATGCATAGATTGCAAATCTTCACGGGGATGTAATCATGAGAATGCTGTCATGTGTGAAGGATGTGGGAAATGTAAAAGAGCTGAAGAATGTAGAAAGGCTATTGATAACATTAAGGTCAGAGATCATTGCCACTTGACAGGTGATTATCGAGGGGCGGCTCACAGAAATTGTAACCTGAACTTTAAAATCCCGAAGTTTTACCCGGTATTTTTCCACAATTTGTCTGGATACGATGCTCACATGTTTGTAAAGAACTTGGGTGGTGACATATCATGCATCCCAAATAATGAGGAGAAATATATATCGTTTAACACAAAAATAGTTGTTGATAGATTCACAGAAGATGCTGATGTTAAGCGACAAGTTAAAGAGGAAATGTCAATCTGGGAAGAAGAAGGATGGAATTACACTACATCTGGAAGAAAGCTATCATCAAAGGAACTGCATGATGAATGTATACAACTTTTTCCTCATAAGGAGGTTAAGCATGAAATACGGTTTTTAGATAGCTACAGATTCATGGGTTCATCACTCGCTGATTTGGTAAAAAATCTTGATTCCAAAGATTTTAAGCATATGAGAAAGCAGTTGGGAAAAAATGGTTACAACGATGAGCAAATAAACTTATTGTTGAGAAAAGGAGTCTTTCCTTATGACTCCTTTAACAACTTGTCGGTCTTGAATGAGACTAAACTCCCACCAAAAGAAAAATTCTGGAGTAGCTTAAATGAACAAGGTATATCTGACGATGATCATAAACATGCACAGAATGTGTGGGATGTATTTAACATGAAGACTTTTAGAGAGTATCATGATCTGTACATGAAAGTGGATGTTTTGCAGCTAGCTGATGTTTTTGAAAAGTTTAGAGATGTTTGCCTTGAAAATTATCAGCTGGATCCTGCTTGATACTATACAGCTCCGAGTCTATCATGGCATGCTATGTTGAAGTTCACAAAATTAGAGTTTGACCCTATAACGGATCCGGATATGTTATTGTTTTTTGAACAAGGTATTCGTGGGGGTGTGAGTATGATAAGCCATCGGTATGCCAAAGCAGATAATAAATATGTGAAGCGGCGTAGACGTAGAGGAAAGGGTCGTAGGAAAAATAGAGGAAAATTTATTACATACTTGGATGCGAACAATTTGTATGGATGGGCGATGTCTCAAAAGCTTCCGGTAGGGGATTTTAAGTGGATGACTAAAGAACAACTGGAAAATTGGAAAGATCATCCATGCTTTTTGGAGGTAGACTTGAAATATCCTAAGCATTTGCATGACTTGCATAAGGACTATCCATTCTGTCCAGAACCAAAAGAAATTAATGGTGTTAAAAAGTTAGTACCGAATCTTTGTGATAAGAAAAATTATGTGATACACTACACCGCTCTAAAGCAATGCTTGAAGCATGGTCTGGAACTTGATAAAATTCACAGAGGAATAAAATTTCGAGAATCAGATGAACTAGGAAAATACATAGACAAGAACACAAAATTAAGAGTCTTGGCTAAAAATGACTTTGAGAAAGATTTCTTTAAGCTGATGAATAATTCAGTGTTTGGAAAAACTATGGAAAACATTCGTAATAGGATCGACATTAAAATTATTGGAGGTTCTGAATTCATTAAAGTGGAGAAACTTATTGCTTAACCTAATTACAAAGGAAGAACTATATTTGAACCTGACAATCCCAACAGTCTTGTAGCAATGCATAAGAATGTGACAAAGCTATTGTTTGACAAACCTGTATATCTAGGAGCGGCTATTTTAGACATTAGCAAAACATTGATGTATGAGTTTCACTATGAGTATATAAAGCCAAAATATGGTGAGAAAGCGAGATTATTGTTTACGGATACTGACAGTCTCATGTATGAGATCGAAACATAGGATTTTTATAAGGACATATCCGATGATGTTGACTCACGATTTGACACCAGTAATTATGAAAAAGATCATCCGTCAGGTATACCTACTGGTAAGAATAAAAAGGTTATAGGTATGTTTAAGGATGAAGCCGGTGGTAAAACAATTACAGAATTTGTGGGTTTGAGAGCCAAGCTTTACTCCTACAAACTTGATGAAAAGGAGGAAAAGAAATGTAAAGGTATCAATAAGACGACTAGAGATAAGCATGTTACATTCTCTGACTATAAGAAGTGTTTATTTACTCAGCAAGAGCAGTATCGCTCAATGAAGACCCTCAGAAGTCATAAACATACAATGTACCTTGAAGAAATGAATAAAGTTGCCTTATCAGCTCACGATGATAAACGAATTATTCTTAAAAATGGTATCAGTACAATTCCATATGGATATAATGGTCGGATGGAGATACCCGATGATATTAGACAAAAACATGATAAGATATTAGAGACTTGGGGGTGTGAAACAAAATTTTGATGAAGAACTAATATTGCATCCTTGGGAACAATAAATGATATTTCCAAGTCTTATGCTAATGTTAATGTTTGATGACAAGACGAGTACGGAAAACTTATCCGAACTGGCTGAAAGAATAAGTCAATATCTAGAAAGTACTAATAAATATGAACCGAACAATGGCAGATTCATCGCTGTTTCCTACCGAAAAGAACACTTTACCGGAATATGCCACACTAGGAATGGTTGTGGTGCAACTAGGTCTTCACCTGTTTCAATTATTTTTAAAGTTGAAAAAGCGTGTAATTAACAATGAGGCCAGACTTTGGAGTATGAGAAACAAGATTGATCAAATAACTGAACTATAATTTTATAACCGTTTTTGGTTATAAAATAAATGAGTAAAGAAAATGCTATTAAACTTATAGAACAAGTGCATCCGATACAATGGGATACGTATAAGGATTCTAATCAACACTATGTTAACAGTCAAAGGTATAGATGGGGTCATTATACAACTACTCTAAAGCGAGGCTATAAATTATCTGAACTACGACAGAAGGCAAAGGATCTAGGTGTTAAAAAATATTATTTAATGAATAGAGCTGAACTCATTAGAAATATTGGGTGTTCAATAAATGATACGAGTGTACAACATAGCGCTTCCGAATGAGTCTCTGTCAAACTTACAACTAATGGAAGCGGTTCAGAGCCTGAAGATAGCAAATTTTAAAGGAGCTTACATGAGAGATGATTTGCCTAAAAAACCTCAAGCGAAAGGTGTGGAATTTTAAACTTGGATGACTCAACCGGTGGTGGAACTTACTGGACAGCCTGGTATAAAGATGGAAACACAAAGTTCTATTTTGACAGCTTTGGTTTGGATCCGCCAGCAGAATTGATGTCTTACCTTAAGCCAAGAATAAGATATAACACTGAACAAGTCCAGCCTAGAGACCAAGTCTTTTGCGGACACTTGTGTTTGTACGTTTTAAAAGGATTGTCAGACGGAAAACATTACAAAACATTGTAAATACTTTATGGTAATAATAAATGTCAGTATATAAGTTTGGAGGTGAATCCAAGAAAAAAGATTCTGAAACGGAATTTGTTAAAGAGGAATACCTGAGACGTGATGGATCCAGTGTTGCTACTGGACCGTTGAACATGGGAGAAAAAAAGATCAGTCAACTGATTGATCCTGAGGACGATCAAGACGCCGCGACTAAAAAGTACGTAGATGAGAAAGAGGTACAGTTGACACGGTCTAAAGGAAAAGATTATATTTTGGTAAGCGGTGACAATGGAGAAGTTGTAGAAAGTATAGGCAAGCTATCAGATATATTCTCAAATGTGATGAAAATGATTGAATGTAAAGTTGATACGATATCTAATTCCAAAGGAGCGGGTTATTTTGTTTTGACCGATAATAATGGAAAATTAGTTGAGTCTTTGGTAAAACAAGAAAAGTATCACAAAGTACACACACTGCTGCGGAATGAGATTAACAACTTAAAATCTATTGAGCATTATGACTATGTTTCGGTGCCCGCGAATATACTTAATGCAGGACCTTCCTTCAACTTTTTTGGGCGTAGTGGGTTAGTGTCAAGACGAGATATCACTATAACAAACGCCAGACTTGGTTTATACTGGAAATCTGGTACCGCTGATTCTGTTAAAAATAGTTTATTCTATCTGGAAGTGGTTAATAAGTTTGAGAGTATTACATTCGGTGATGTAAGAAGTCTAGATATCACTTTAGACATTTCTGTAAAACAAGGAGGGTACTGCAATGCAGCTATAACTTCTAGATCCTTAAGTAGTGTTAAAGAACTTACATTGCAACTGTGGTACAAGTACGACTAATGATTTTTATAAGCTTTTGCTTATAAAAACATCGAAATTTACAAAATGGCTCCGAGTATTGGAATATTTTTAAACGGACTATTTGGTCCGAGTAACAACCCATGACCCACTGGTGAGACCGTTCTTCCCGTTCTTAAATACAATCCATCACCTACAGATTCCAGACCGGCACCGCTGACATTTTTCAGATAAAGTCCACTTCCACCAGTTTCTACCGAGCACACACATCCACCCTTTTTCAAATACAACCCTTTACCAATGGCCTTTTGTACTCCGGCACTAGCTGCTCCCGAAAGAGCACCGAGTCCTAGACTTCCCAAGACCTGTGGTAAAAATTTGGTGGCTAATCCCAACAATGTGCTGAGGAAACCACCCTCTACTTTTTTGGCATTGTATTCAACTTGAGTTTTACTGATCTTTATAGTGGCACTTTTGCCTGAAGATATAGCTTTGTTTAGTTGATCGATTTGTGTTTTTGTCAGAGCAATAAGATCATCTTCCCCGCTGAGATATGCATTATCAAATCGTAATGTAAGCGTCTTTGTTCCATTTTGAAGAGCTTTCTGGATTTTATCCTTTTGTCCCCGAGAGACATTCAGTCTTTCTACTATATACCTCATGTTATTTATTATACATTAAATTTCCTTCAAGTGATATCGAATTGTTATTCATTCACCTCGCAAATCTAACTGTTTTCCATTCTGATCTGTAAGAGTAGTTCTTAGGCTGTCAATGGTTTTAAGATGAACTGGAAGGTAAATCGGATGATTAGGTTTTTCAACTATTTTATAGCCTGGATCAACATTACGGAAAAAGGAATATATTACATTTGATGTCGATCCATTCAAGTAGCTACCTGAAATAATATCAGCATTCACTAAGATGGTGTTAATGCTTAGCATGTCAACAAGCTTTTCTGATTCTTTATAAGTATTACCGTAAGTTTTTGAGTCAAATCCAAGAACTTTACCTATAGAGTATTGAGAAGAAAAGTCTACTTTATAACCATTAGCCAGTTTCAAGATAGTTTTCAAAGTTATTGTATTAACCGCTATTGTCACACCTTTTTCTTCGTGTCCATTTTCTTTAATTTTACTTTGAATTGCGTCATTAAATTCTTTTAAAACATAGCATCCAACGGGTAACCTAAATTCAAACCAACTCGCTCCGTCATATGAATATTTGAAATGGTTTCGTTTCGCGTCTATGTTGGGGAATGAATAATAAGTTTCTAGGTTTACCAAAGCCATTTCATAGGATTTCTTGTTATCCAGTTGTAAAGGTGGGTTAAGCTTGGTAACAAAGTCAGTTTTACTATCACTTACAGCGATACTGGTTGAAATTTTTGAAGCTGTGTTATCAGCTATTTTTTGCAGTAAATCTTTCATTTATTATGGTATATAAAATTCATCTAATCCGCTTCGATATTTCCCACTTCGCTTACCACTTGACAAATCTATAGTTACAAAGCCATGAAGCTTATCCCACGAGTTTCTGCATAACTTTTTAAATTGTTCTTTAGTCATGTCATCCCCAACGTGATCGTTGTAAATATGATTAACATTTTTCATGTCTTGTGGAAATAAGCAGAAGAAATTGGCATTTTTGCGAATAGTCTGCCTAGGAAGCTTAAAATAATTTTGACATAGATAAAAACAATCTACATTGCTATGCCTACCCCGTACATAATATTTCTCACACTTGCTTTGTTTTTCTAAAATTAAGTCATCAAATATCATAAGATTTTTATTAGCAGGATTCAAATCACTCGGATCTAGAACATCAGCAGCGGTTTCATAAAATTGAGCTTCAATACCCTGCGATTTATTCGCAGACTTTCCCATAGCTTCAATAACTGCCAACGGATCAATACCTTTGCCAAGAATTTCTTCGCGAGCATCGTATAAGTTGACAATTTCATCCTTTGACAATCCTAGCTCAAAAGCTTTCTTCAAAATTTTGTATTCTGGTTGGAATAAACTTTTTCCATAAATTAAAAGGTTATCATAATCCAGCCACCCGGGTCGTAATAAGAGATTGTTTAACAACGTGGTTTTCCCACAACCAGATTTTCCTATTATAACTCCTCTAATACTAACGGGTAGGAGAGGGTTGTTATGTCTACTGAGGCAGCCATTACCCCATGAAATGTTTGCTACTTGCATTTTATTATATCAATAAATGCATTGCGTTAAATGTAAGAACTTAACTAATACTTACAACTATGGAGAAAGAATCTCCAAAAATGGGAGATTAAGAGGCTTCGGTGTATGCAGCAACTGCGGAGGAAAGAAAAGTACTTTTGTTAAACAGAAAAAAGGCACCGGTGTTGTAAACGATCTTATTAACAACCTACATATTGATATGCACTATCCGGATCATAATTTTTTAGGTGCCGGTACAAAGCTAAACAAAAGACTTGATGATGATCTTACACCTAAAGATTGGAGCTTACCGATTGATAGAGATGATGCAGCCGCGTATCGCCATGATTTGTGCTACGCTAAACATAAAGATACACAAACGAGAAATGAGGTCTGCGATAAACAAATGTTAAAAGATATAAATGATATCGCTAAACCTACAAAGGATGAACGTAGACATATTGGTATCGCTAAAACTATGATTGGGCTGAAAAAGAGGTTTGGTATGGGTATTAAAAAAAACCGCTAAAATGGAATAATCAATTAGCTGATGAACTACATAAACCAGTACGACATAAATTTCAAAAACGTAGAGTTTGGTCGAAAGGGATTGATCATATTTGGGCTGCAGACTTAGCCGACATGAGCTCAACCTCTAAAGATAACGATGGGTTCAAGTTTTTACTCACAGTTATTGATATTTTTTCTAAATATGGTTGGATCGTTCCTCTGAAAAATAAAAAAGTGGAGTCTGTTGCTACAGCGCTTAAAAGTATTTTTAAAGAGAGAAAGCCGCAGAAACTTTGGGTAGACAAAAGCAAAGAATTCTACAACAAGTCTGTGCAAGAACTGATCCCTATATACAGCAGTGAAAATGAAGAAAAATCCAGTGTCGTTGAACGTTGGAACAGAACTATGAAGGAAAAAATGTACAAGTATTTTACCGCTAACAACTCACGGAGATATATCGATGTTCTAGCCGGAATGGTGAACAAATATAATCACACTGTTCACTCGAGTATCGGAATGACACCCGCAGATGCTAGTGAGAAGGAAAACACTGATTCGGTCAGGATGGAATTACATCCTTGGGAAAAACCTCCTGCTAAACCAAAGCTCAAAGTGGGAGACACAGTTCGTATCATCAAGAAGAAAGGCATCTTTGAAAAGGGATACACACCGAGATGGTCTGAAGAAGTATTCAAGGTTGCATCTATCCAGTACACAAGTCCAGTGACTTATAAAATTGTCGGATTAGATGGTGAGGAGATTCAAGGATCATTTTATGAGCCTGAACTACAAAAGTCTAGTCAAGAAACCTTTAGAATAGAAAAGGTTATTGAAAAGCGAGGTAAGAAATCTCTAGTAAAGTGGTTGGGATACCCTAAGACTTTTAATTCATGGGTTGACAATAGCGCTATAATAAACATATAAAACAATAAAAACGTAAACGTAAAACATAAAAAATGTAAAAACATAAAACGTAAAACATAAAAACGTAAACGTAAAACATAAAACGTAAAACATAAAAACGTAAAACATAAAAAACATAAAACGTAAACATAAAACGTTTTATAATAAATGTCATTCTTAAAAATTCAAGACCCTATAAAAAGGGACGCAATAGTTCAAGACTTTCTTAAAACGAAAGCAAAAATTTACGCTCAAAGTCAAGAGAAGAGTATTAGTGAAAATATCAGTCAGCGGGAAAACCTGAAGCACTTTAAACCGTTGATCGATTCACAACAACAATTATCAAAGGATATTACGGGAGCTGTTATTCAAACCCAGGAACGATTTTTAGAAGAAATAGCTCGAGTAGCACAACCTTTACCCATTATGCCAGCTGCATTTCAGCCACAGGCTAGTATATCTTCACAAGTTTCGAGTCCATCTAATCGATATGGTGTCACAGCCACTAAAAGTTTTTATAGAGCTCTCGAAAAAGACCATGATCTCGATACTATATTTGGAATGTACATCAAAGATGATAAACATTATATCGGTGATAAAGAAGTTAAGATTGATGAAAATGATTTCATCATTGAAGGAAAAAGATATATAGGAACTAACGGTCTATGGGAAATAGTTAGAAGTCAAAAACCTATAGAGTATACTGAACAAGACCTTAAAACTTATGAAAAAATATTGAAGCAGACAAATGCGATATGGCAAGACAATGATCCATCAAAAAGAAAGCCTAAATCGAGTCGGTCGGAAAAATATAGAAAAATCATTAAACCGTTTTATGATAAAATTAAACCTGAAAAAACTGCTAGAGGTAGTGGTACTGTGTTTCTATCGCGAGGTCTTAATGCCTTGTTTGAGAGACTGAGTTTACTTATGGCTAGTCGTTTAGCTGGGAATACTGGAGTTGTTAATGAAATAGTTAGCATTCTAGATGAACTACTTAGAAAAAATCATATATCTAGAGAAGACTATAAACGAGTTGTTTTAGGTATTAAATAAAGAACAATGTTAATTATTAAACAAGGATATCAAAGGCGTTATGTCTATGGTGGTTCGGGTATACTCGACACTGTCGGCAATGTTATATCTCAAATTGTAGCTAATGACACAGTGCAAAAAATAGCTACCGATACGGCTAAAAAAGCATTAGAATATACAGGTAAAAAAGCGGTTGATGTGGTAGGAAACCAAGTCAAAAAACTTATCCGTGAAAAGCAAAAAACAACCCAAGGGTTAACTCCTGAAGCTAACGTAATGTTACAAAATATTGTGAACAGTATGCCCCCGGAGAAATCCTTGAACAACTTGATTGCGGGATCGGGTCGAGCTGAGAGTATTCAAAAGATAGCTCGAAGGTTGAACAAAGGATCCGGTCTCAAAATAAAATAGTTTTTTAATGGTATAATAAATAACATGGATAAATTAAGAATTACCGATCCCGTGCTGAGAGATGAGAGTATTGAAAGCGAAGAACTGCATGAGTACGACCCGATTACTGGCACTAATCTAAACAATCCGGGTGAGATTAGAATTAATATCGAAACTCAAGATATTTTCACTCTACCCTATGAAAGCTACCTCGTATGTGAAGGTGCACTTACAAAGAATGCTGATGGTTCAGTTTTTGAAAATGATGACGCTATTACGCTCATTAACAACGCAATAATGTATCTTTTCCGAAGTATTAGATATGATCTTTCTGGACAGGAAGTCGAAACGGTATTGTATCCTGGTCCAGCTACAACTATTTTAGGTATGCTAAAGTATTCTGATGACTTCCAAAAAAGTCAAGGGCTTAATCAATGCTGGTATAAAGACACTGATACCACAGCTGTTACAGCTGACAATATAGGGTTTGCTGCTGGACAAAAATATATTATACAATCGTTAACCCCTAAAGGTACATTTAGTTTCAAAATCCCGCTTAGACATATATTTGGATTTGCTGAAGACTACACCAAAGTTTTGTATGGATTTAAGCATACTCTAACTTTAACCAGAGATTCTAATGACAATGCAATCTTCAGACGCTCTAATGCTGATGCTGGAAAAGTTACTTTGAGTAAACTTTCATGGTTCATGCCACATGTAATGCCATCAGATGCAGAGAAATTTCAGTTGTATAAAATAATTGAAAACAAAGGTCAGTTGGAGGTTGGTTTCAGATCGAGACAATGTGATACAATTGCGGTGCCACAAACAACTAATTTTACATGGCGACTCGGAGTAAAGTCTTTATCTGAAAGGCCTCGGGGAAACAATCGTGGGGTTTCAAACTGGTAAGTATGAAATTCAACAGCAAAACCCTACATTGTTTGATCAGGTTAGTGTTAAAAATATATTTACGATGTTAAACACTACGAGATATCCAGCGATCGATCACAATGCTTCCTTTACCAAAATGCAGTACAGTCGATTGTATGGTGACGCCGCGGCATTCAAGGCTAAATATTATAATACCGATGAATTGATAAGTAATCCTGGTATTAATCCATCAGACTACAAAAGTCTTTTTCCTCTGTACAGAATGGATACTAGCAGGCAGAGCGAGAGACTAAAGTCAGGTGTTGTAGACCATCAAGTTAAGGCTCAGTTCGATGCTAATCTACCAGCAAACACGGAAGCTTATGCATTGGTTTTGTCAGATAAAGTATTGAAGTTCCAGTCCGATGGAAGTAAGATGTCTGTTGTATATTAAATTAAATGTTTATTTTTATTAGTTTTTGAGCTTTTAAAAATAGTATAAACTACTTTCCTCATTACCATTTTTCCACAGTTGACGCTTTGGAAAAATACTGACTTTTCATTGGCTAATTCAGAGGGCGAAAAATCTGGGCCATATACTACCACTCGACCCTACATTTATAAGAATTTATTTGATGCTTTCAGACATTCCCAAATATCATAGTTTTCCTCACAAATAATTCTCTGTATTTCCATTTGTAAACTTTCTTCATAAGTCATGTCATCGTCCTCAACCTCGTCTTCCTTGTCTTCCTTGTCTTCATACATGCTATGTCAGACTTTACCTCATATGGATCCCTATCAAATATTTCACTAAGAATCTCATCTTTTAATTCATCATTGCTCATTTCTTTATAGTTCTCTATATTTAGCTTCAGAGCCCTCTCCTCATATTCCTCCCGAAGCAATTTAGAGGATGTGTTATTCTCCATTTATTATAACAAAATTATCATTAAGCCTCTGTCAAGTCACAGTATTCATAGACTTTGGTCTATGGGCACGATGGCAGTTGAAAAAATGGAGAATAAAAATATGTTAGAGAATGTGTGGCTGCTTTTCAGCATGCAACTGCAGGACAATAAAGTGCTGGTCACACTTGCCGTATTACACATCTCCTTTATTATAGCAAAAATAAACTTTTTACCTTTTATTATAGTAAAAAGTTACCTTTAACCCTATGTCGATTTATAGGGGAATCCCCTTAGTTACCATGGCAACTCACTGGTTTTGGCTTAAAGGATTGGTATTATAAAGGGATAATGACTGAAGTTTCTTGTGCTTATATACAGTCAGCTTTAAGCCAACAACAAATTAACTCAAATAATTCCGTGCACGGATTTGAGACAGGGGAGACAAATCCAACTTTTGAGGTGGCCCAGAACTCTCCATTTCCTACTACTTATGAAGTCCCCAGGGTGCTATCTCACCGCATAAATGCACAACCAATCATATACAATAATATTGAAATACACACCAATCAACAAGGTAATATGCATTTACAAAAATGAAACAGCATGATACACTAACAAATGGCCTTTAATCTTGATCTTTAGGGTCCGCCTCTCTGCAACTGTTGCACCATCATACCATCATATTTTTTGTTTTAGCCTGTGTCCTTCCACTTTATTGATCACATCGCACAAATAACAATCTTTTAATTACGATAGTCCTGCCCTAAATCTTGGCAGGAAGTAGCTAATGATACAATTAAATGACCAACGCAATGCAGGTAAATTTTTAGCATAATATATAAAAAAAAGTAATTAGATAGTGAGCACCATTAGCGGATACATGACTTCCCATTATAAATAGGTGTGGCACAAACTTATAATACAACAGTTCTCCTTGCAAACCGGCTCCTAATCTCTGTTTGTAACCCGTGGGCTACCAAACAAGCTGAACAAATGCTAGGCCCTGAATATCATTGTAGCCAGCGGCCCCAAGGTATTATTGTCCGACTTTCTTCCACTAGTTTATTCTCTCATGATCTGGCAATGCATTTTTCACCAATCCGTTATCTTACATCTACACTCAGCTAATGATCAAAGGCATAGACACTATTTCAGGGGACACACAATTGATTCGAACAGAAGCAGCCCTCTCATTTTTATCCTCTTGGTGGTCTTTTGAGAGGTACATTCAACTGCAAACTGATCACAGCATTTAGCAGGCATTAAAGCTAAGGACCCTTTTAACAAAATGCAAATACAATAAGTGTACAGTGAGAAAAATTTGCATTGCTCAGTTAATTTCTGGCTGGAAATGGATTGTCAGAGGCCTGGTGGAAAGCAAAGAGTCAACAGCCAGTCCACCTGACCTCCGGAATGCACTTATAAACCATATAAAGCATTGTGAAGAACTCAATGTAGTAGAATTGTCCATTACTACTTTGACACAACTGCTCTTACCAAGGCTATCACCGTCTGCTCTCCTACCCTGCTCTGGGTAGTACTGGAGTCCGTCTGCCACCACTTCAAATAAATCTGTCTCTGCTGTATGGCAAGCTCATACAGGAGCTTAAACCCTGCCGTGTATAGCTGCTTCTACTCGGCACTAGGTCGGTGTGAGTACTGATCAGTGACAACTCCAACTGCTTGCATACAAAGCAAGTGAAGAGAGAGTTTAGCTTATAATCCAAAGTTTGTTATCCAACTAATCCAACAAGGCCCTTACATAACCCTTTATAAAATATAATATATATATGCTATAATGAAAAACCGATGCAATATCAGAAATCATTATTGCACTACGCAATTTAGCCGATTGTGGAATATTAATGCAAATATCCAAACACTTGCTAGAACTGGCATGTTCTTGCCCCATTGGCTGATATGTAGGGGGAACCTTGGGTTTCTGCCTAGCAGTGATCTCTGTTAGCATACTTTCTGTAATTCATGCATGTCTAGGCTTGTCTTGTGAATCAGCTGCTTGTATGAACTCAACTATGTGAATGTGGGTCACTAGTGATAACAGCTACTACTTCTACTGAAACATATGTAGCTAACAAATTCCATCACATACCTCTTTCCATTAGTGAGACTTGTCACTAATCGAATCAAATAGGACAATTTGTTGAGTGTACCTCACCCAGGGCATTGGTATATATTTGAACTGCATAATGTTACAACTATAAAACATTGCTCTAAAAAACCTGCGTAATTACTGCTACTGTGAGTTCTTCTTAGATTAACTGCCAGCGGATTTTTTCCACCTTCTCCATATAAAAAGGTGATTTCTTCGTGGATCAATTAAGCTTCTGCCCTGGCTTCTAGGATGCTACTTTCGACTATTCAGGGCCGGTTAACACCTGGTGCTTCATCTTGGCTAGTTCGGTCTCCAACTGGGCTGCTTGCTTGTCGACCTGCTGGGACAGATATTCCCTGCATTGTAGGAGCCCCTGAGAGGGTTTGTTAAGCTGTTGTACCAGTGGAGTACTGGCTGTTCGAGTTGGTGGCAGATGAGGGCTGGTCAACTTGGTGGTTGGTGTACTGGTCATTAAAATACCAGAGGTTTCACGCCGCTTAGGTATCTTAGCCAGTCTCAACTCTCCTAGCCAGCTTGCCATTTTGCTTCTTTTGGTTATCTCTACAACAATCAATTCAGCAGCCAGGACATTATTGTTACAGCTCCTACTCTCTCTGGTGAATCTGCTTACAGGGCGGGACTACTCTGCCCAAAGTGGGGGCGCATCTTTTTTTCTCCTCCAATCTGGATTGGTTGCCACGGCTGGAAAGAAGTAGGGTTCTTCCAATCCATCCAAACCGCTCCCGTTCTTAAAATTGACTAATAGTAAGTTATTTGGATATTTGCTGGAGAATTTAGGTAATTTGGATCATATGGTTCATTTGTTTTCATATTGTCAAGTTGTCTTCTCTTCAATTTAGACCTGGACAGTTGGAAAAATAACTTTTCCATATTGACGGTAGCCCTAAAACTTTTGTCACACTGCGTTGCGCTATTGTTAATTCCCAGCCCCCAAGATTGATAGAAGGCTATAAACAAGTTGCCATCAAATCTACAGTAGCACCTTGTAGTAGGGTCACTTATCTAAAGCGTTGTAACACTGTGTTTGTGTACTGGTATGCACCAGTCGTGGCTACATCAATTTATTATTTGTCCATACTTCATACACACATTACTGTTATTGTAATAGATTTGCACAGTGTAGCCCTTTTATCTTAAGCCAGTGCTATAATTATATCTCTTCTACATAAATAATAGTCACTAGATAACTACGCTTGGCTACACCCAAGAGAACAGCTGACCTGGGGCTCACCCAAGCCAAGCGTAAGGAAGGATTTTCGCCACTAGTGCTCAGAATAACATGTATCTACTTACAGCTTATTGGTTAGTGTTAGTGTGCCAGCTTATGATTGTTTTTTATGCCTCGTTGGGGGTATTATTTCGTACCAATTTTACGCATGTGTTATCAGCTGATTACTTGTTTGCTATAAATACTCCTGCATTCCGCCCAGAGGCTTCAGTTCTTAGACAGACACTCAGATTGTAGAGAGACATCGAGCAGTAGAGGACTCAGAAGTAACTAGTGTGTAGGAAGCGAACTGTTTTCACCAGTTATATGTTCAGTATTCACTCGACGCTTGCCGTTAGTTACCACCATTCTTTGTCTATACTTGTGTCAATCATTCACTTTTGTGCATTACAATTAGACATTGATTGCTTTTGTTGGTAGTAATAAACCATTTTTACCTCCAACTCTGTGATATCTGTGAGACCGGTTGCCGGAACACAGTTATGCCTGCTCTATAGCAGCATCCAGTTATATCTAGCGCGAGATAAACCACCAAAGCTTTGCCACTCTACTGTGACGCTACCATTACGATAGAAACAAAGCCGGACAATATAGTTCTTCTTGTAAGTGCCAGTAACGGTCAACTCCACACACGGGGAAAACCATTACATTATTATCCTTTAGCTTTCAGACTAATACTTTAGTTTTTTGCACTGAACAATAGATTTGTGACTGACACAGTATATTGCTACATACAGCGTTTCATTTCATGCCAGTTTAAAACTGTATCGGCAAGTGGTAACATCAACAAATCTCTTGCGCTAACAGACCACCTACTACAGCTAAGTTTTCATGGTCTACTCTGCACTTGCTCAGTGTGACATACACATGAGTCAAATTGTTTTTTGTTCTGTGCACTTTTCATAGTATATTTTGGCCTAGCCACAAGCTTTTGTATCATGGTGTTACAGCTTGGTTTGATTTTGAATAATTAATAATCCATTGCACTTCTTTATAAGATATATCAATGTCTCTCAGTTTCATGTATCGATGTTATTGCTTCTCTATAAGCATACATGTGGTGCTTTAAAACAATTACTAACAGTAGCTTCTGTACTAAACTTATTTTATTGCAGGCACATTTTGTATTACCGACTCATATAACTTATATTTGGATGGTCAATGCTATCCCGGCATCAACTTTGTGAGTTTGTTAAATTATTAAACAGCATTTCTATATTTTGATGTCATTTCAGTTTGTTGTTTTGTTTTTTTTATTTTGATGTGCTCTCTTCATATCCCTTGCACATCAACCATATATTTTATTACAAACTGTTTATTAACAGGTTACGATACTATTGTGGGAGATTTGCATGATGAGTAAATGGTGGCAACCCCCCCCCAACCCTTTGTACACCCCTGGTGTCTTTAACATGAGTTACAACCCCGCCAGAGCCCTACCTCCCCGTAGCTACTCAAATTCCCCTGAAAAAGGGATACCGGTTACTTCGGGTCGGTATCCCCTGTACAAATAAATTTAAGCTACCCCCGAACCTACACCAAACTACCCTGGGCCTACGCCGGGTCAGGACCCTGACACGGAATCCAACCACAGTGATTACAAGAGCCTGTGCCTCCCTGAAGTGGATACCCTTCGCAGAATGGAGACCGGAGCTTTCCTTCTCTCAGGAGCACAGCCTAGGATGTTGTCTGTCCTTATAAGAAGTGGAAAGTTGTGCTGGCAGAAAAGAGCGGAAACTAGAGTCCAGCCCCAAGCTACCATGTGTTCTCTACTTGATTGGATTACGTTGTTATTGTGTTTTGTATTCTGTATTAGAATTGGCAATTTCCTTTTATTGTATGTTATCATTTGTTGTGCCTTATAAGGTAACGAAACTGTACCTTTTACTCTATAAATAGAGCTGCTGTGCCTTGGGCAGGCAGTTGATATAGTAGTAAGCACCCTTTTGTTTGTGTAGCAATAAAGTATACTCATTGATAGACCACTAGTAATACGTTTGAGTCGAGGACTCTGTGCAGTTGTTAGCGTCTGTGGAGATTGACATTGAAGCGAGTGGAGAGAGAGAGGTGGAGAATCCGTTGTGTTAGACAATAGAGGACTCAAATCTGTTACACTATGATATAATTGCACTATACAACCAAACTGAAATGTCTGAGTACCCTGTCGGTTGCCATTTATGCTGATCATCCCAATACATTTGGTATTTAAACTTTAGTTGTTTATTATTGCTTATAAATCACTGTGAGTGTCAGTTGAAATGTCGCTTCCTTGTGTTTATGGCTTTCACACCAAGTTTTTTTGAAAAACTTCTGAAAAGCAAAATAACAAAAGAAACAAAATTACGAATATTTTCCACCCCTATTCATTGTCTGTGCAGTGTGTCACCGATCTAGTGTATTGAATGCAGCTGCATTTGTAAATTTTTTTATGATAGGTAATACATAAGAAAGACGGCAGAGGTTGTCTCATCAAAAACAAAAAAAACTAAAAGATGTATCAGTTCTCTGTTGGTAAATAACCTATTGATCAACGAATGTCACTGAAAATTTAGATGGGACGTTTCTTTTTGACCACGGCATGGCTGTTGTAGTAACCGAGTTCATAGATTGGAGGAAATTGATTGAAAATCTGATAAATTCTGAGTTAAAATTCATAGTAGATTTGTATATCAAATATCGCTTGGAATAGCAGTTGGGTCTACTTATACGTTAAGACGCCTTAGAAGCTCCATGAACAGTGTTTATCAGTAATACAATCTGAGTTTGCCTCAATGTTGTACAAAAAAATTTCTGAAACCAAAATTGTTTGTCATCTTTAGAATCCCTAGATTGGTTTATAGTCATAGTCAATTTTCTTTTTACCAAAACAACTCAAAACCAGGGAATTTTAAAATTTTATTCCTGAATTTTACTGTCAATAAAGGAAAAACACTTTGGAGTGAGCTAATTGCTGAGGTATTCAAAAAATGACAGTCTCTAGTTATATATAGAAAACAGCCTTACTTTTACAGGTCAGTTTAGCCTATAAAAAACTGTAATAAGTTCATTTCAAAGCAAATAAAACTGTTGAACCTCATCGCAGGCAGCTAAACCGTAATGCTAAAGACTGGGTTTAACACTTAAGCCCACAGTCAAAATATCTGTCTAGTCATGGTTTATTGGTTATTTCTGAAACTACACTGCATCACTCCCTGGGTTGAAGCTAAGTTGAACTTGGTTGATAATGCCATGAAATTTATTTTATTCCAGGAGAATAGTCAAATGTAAGCAGTTCATGGATTTTTTCTTCTCATCAGTTTTTTTACAAAAAATGGCAATTTTGATCATTTACAATATGATTTGTGCTTGTTTTCCTTAAATTTTATCTAGAACTCAGTTGGTTTGACATTTTGACTTTACAGTGTAGTATGTGTATATGTATTTCTCCCAAAAAACTGTGGGGTTCACAATATATTCCCAGAGAGCAGAGTGCTACAGTTAAGGCTGACACTAGCGTAAACCAAACATCAGCTGGATGACTACAGCAATCCAGACATTTTTATTGTTTAAAATATTCAAATGAGGTATTGAAGTAGTGAACAGACATTAGCTGATGCATAACTTCCTATTATAAAGAAGTGTGGCATAAAAATACAATACAACAGTTATTTTAGTGAAACGTTCCCGAACCTCTGTTTGCAACCGGTGGGATACCAAACACAATTGAGCGATCTCAGGTTCCTAAAGGTTGTAACCAGCAGGCAATAAGTATTATCGTCCAGCTATCTTCTACTAGTTCATTCTCACATTCTCTGGCAATGCAACTTTTACTAACTACTAATCCACCAGCTATGCTGATATAACAGACAAACCAGGGTGGCTTAGTGGTCAATTGCACAGACACTATCTCAGCTGGACACTTGGTTGATCCCAACAGAAGTATAGCTCTCTCATTACCCTGTAGGTGGTCTTCTGGGAGCAGAATTACCCACAAATCTATCATATTATTGGAAAGCAATAAAGCTAAGGACCGCTTCAACAATAGGAAAATAAATGAAGTGTACAATGAGAAATTGTTCAGTTGCTCGGTCAAATTCTATCTGGATACAAATTGACCTCCCGATTGAAAGCAAAGGATCCAAGAACCATTCCACATGACCTCTGACATGCCCATGTAAATCATATGAAGCATTATGAAAAACTTTGTATTGCTTTCGAGCATACAGCTGTCATATTTCATTGTGTCAAGTGGGCAAACTGAGCTCTAATTAAAATTTCGCTAATGCAGGTGTCAGCAGAAAAAAGAAATCAACATTATCAAAACAGAATGTTCAAAAGCAGTTTTATTTGCAAATAAAGTTTTTTATTTTCAGTTTTCGTATAATTAAAGCAATCAAGTTTAAATGCTAATATCTTCCAAAATTATAGCGAACTATTGGTTTTTGAAATGGTGGTGTCTGCAAGTTCTTTATGGCAGGTTTTTGAAGTTGGTTGAGCAGATTTTCAAGTCTCTGCTTTCGCAAACCTGAAATTTATTAAAAATTCAACTATTATTTAGTTTTCCTCACCAAACTAAACTATCATTTTATGTTATTTCATAACTTAATTTGTTCTTTTTAAGCGTTACCTTGCTTTCTTTGCACCCATGCAAGAACCGAGACAGATACAACTCCGGTTATTAAGGAACCGATTATTGCAACCATTACGATAATATCATCTGAATCTTCACTTGAGCTCACTTTTGGGAATCCTAATACAAATAATCGTAACAAACTACAACAGCTGGATGATGTATGTCCAAAAACAAAAACTTGTAGCTTCAAAATTGACTAAAAGTAACAGCAGGAAGTTTGATTAGATTTCAACAGATACAGGCGTTGAAATCATAATTTAGTTTATTTAAAACCAGAAAACAGTACCTACCTGCCTAGTTTGCCCAGAAATAGGAAATAAAGTTTCAGAACAATGCTTACGAAAACTGTGGACTTGAAAAATATCTTTTCACTCTTAAATTGATAAAAATTGCGACTTTTTATCAGATTGTCAGATTGTCAGGCAAAGTTTCGTATCAAAATGAGGCTAAATACCATGAAAATTACTTTAATCCTTGAGTTTTAACTGTTAATTGGTGTTAAAAAAGATTTCACCGATAGCAACAAATGGTTTAATTTGAAAAAAGGTCTTATTGACAGATGGATTCGTAGAAAAAAACAACCCTGAACTAGGTTGAATTTCTATCAAACTTTTTGGACATACCAGGCAGATTGGTTGATAAAGACTCTAGTTTTGTCAGTGTTGTGGCATCGAGTGTGGCGGTGGTTGTGGAAATAGTTGTGGTAGTAGGTACTGTAGCGGTTGTTGTAGTAGGTGTGGTAGTGGCTGTTGTTGTAGCGGTAGACAGTTCACGAACAAAAGTTTCTCCAACTCCTAAAACATAGTTTTTCTCTTAAATACCACTACAATCACCTGTACCAGCATAAAAATTTGCTGTCGAAGAAATATAAATGTTATCAAAAACAGTTTCAAGCATTGAAGTTCACCTGTAAAAAAGATTGGTGGTGAAGAAACTTCTCTCACAAAGGATTGAACAGTGCATCTTTGATTGAGAGTTCGATCGATATTTGATGGGCATTCAATGTAGAATGAACCGTTTATAAATTGTGCAGTTGATGATTCTAAAAGATTTCATTGCACTTAAAGTCAAAAGCTAGCATCAAGACGTTTATGCATTTAATGGAAAACTATTGAAGGTTTGCCAGCCCTGTAAGAATTGTAGGGATGAACAGCATACTTCATGAACTACACAAAGCTGCCATTATAAAATAAGATCTGTGAAGGTTAAGAATCAGAACTGATTATACTCAAAATGATAAAAAGGCTTAATATTGTTGATTTTACTACAAACACCAACAGACTTTAACCTAAACTTTTTAATTAACTGATATCATGACAGTCTGACATTCTACTTACCAAATATCATCACCTCTTCCATGTGTAGATGTTCATTGTGGTTAATATAAATCGCTACGTGCCTGGCTCTTTCCGGTGGGTCAAACTCTTCTATGCCGATAGGGCCATACGGTGGACCATGGTAACTCGCACTATGCCAGTTTGGATTTGTGGTTGCAACTAATCCAGGAAAGTTCAATTCAGACATCAAGATTGTAATCTTTTGCAGTCTCTCTACTGCAACAGAAAATTACGTAAGCTTACCGGCCTCTTCAGAAAAATCGATTGTTCATCAAGAGAAATTCTGGTCAAAATTTGGTAACAGCAGTTGGAGTTTGATACTTTACAACTACAAAACAATACCTAGTAGCTCCTGGTATTCATTTCAAAGGAGGTTTAGAGAATGATAAGATTTTTTAATGTACGAGATACTCACAAACTCCTGTTCGATTGTATATCTTGATTTTCCTTATTCTGTAAAGAGCCAGCAGGTCAACTTTCCACCAATGGGGTGTTGTTGAGCCAGTGTGTGAAAAATCCCACTTGGATTGAAATATTCCGTTATTTGCCAACCCAGGTACATATATTGAGTTGAAGTTGGAGCTCTGTTCAGTGGGTTTATCCAACGCTATATTTGATATATCTACAATATAAAACAGTGTTGAGCTTCTTATAAACGTTGGAAAATAACTCAAAAATTACTAACAAAACCTCGGTTCTTTCACAAATTTCAACCCAGTGCGCTTCAGCTTAAGCTCCTAAATTCTCTAGATCTAAAAAGAGTCAATAATTTTGGGTGAGCTAGATAAATTGTCATTTGTAAGTAATTTTTTTTTAAAAAGCTCATACCTATACAGTTTAAGGCAATGCTAACAGAAGTTGATGTTTTTTGGTGGCTCAAATGCAACAGCATGAATAATTCAAAACGCTCTGAAATACAATGACCAGATGCGACAACAGGAGTGATTTCATGGATAAAATTGAATAAGTACAATTATTTTACTGCTTCACAAATAACAAGATATTCAATTTTTGGTCGATCATGTTCCCATAAATAAGGTCAAATTTCACGTGTTTCTGAACGATCTGATTGACATTAATCAACTCAACTAGAAGTTTTGAAGATGAGTTGTAATTAGAGCCTTAGCAGTGACAGTATGTGTCAAAAGGAACAGATAAAGAAGTATTTAGTCTCCGGATCAGGTGATGTGAGTTTTAATGTATATACTATTTATTATATGCTTTACTGAAATCAGGGTATCAACTACATATTGTGGTAGACCCTGTATACCATACAGGCATCTTATGTATGTCAGACACTGCCACAACCTTAAGCTTTACATTTAACTCTGTATTTATTGTGCCGGTGAATGGTTACAGCGGCCAGAAATAGAGGTTAAGCCCACATTGAATCTTCTACAACAGTTAGATTTAGTTAAAATTACTGTTTAGGCTTCCCGAAGAAACTATTTCAATCGGGAGCCCATTGGGTAATAATCACAAACATTGCGCTCTTTTGGAGATTGAATTGTTGTAACCGTTGGTGGAGTTGGTGGTTGTCTGCAGAGGATGAGAGGAGGTGAAACACAAGATATGGTTTGCTTCTAGGTGTGAGACGATTATTTAAGAATTGCTATGCTAGTTTTCACAGAGTACTCAACTAAAAGAGCATAGTTTTTTCTCAGCCAATTGCTGATGTTGAAAGGTATTTTCCAGTAAAAATGTAACGCCCATCCTTACATCAATGTTTCATCAAAAAGTATTGTGAATGTTGGTTGATCTGTATAGCTCCAAAATAATCAAAAAAAACTCTTGCGCATTTGATTTTCTCAGCCAATCTTTCTTATCACGAATTAAAGAATGATTATTTAAAAGGAGGGAAACTTGCTCAGGATATAAAAGCCTCCAATAATAAGTTTTTCATTATATTGTAGTAGCTTTGTACCTTCTACTACGACACAACGGTATCACTCCGAAACTTTTTAATGCTAATTTGGGGTAGACTACGAATTAGTTATCAGGCTTCACGGGGTCCTCGACCCAAACACACAATAACTGGGTTACACGAATGATACTTTATTTACTAACTCCATTTAGCGATATACTACAGGATACTTTAGCAAGATCCTCCAAACTGCGGTCCCAATTGCACAAACAAAACTCCTTTTATAGGAGAAGCAGAGGAAATTTCACCCCCTCATTAGGGTGAACCAATCATACAATATAACAGTAAAAATGCAACAATCAAAATACACAATGCAAATTTGTACACAAAGTCAGCCCATGATAGAAGTAAGCATATGTCAATTTGTGCTGGGCATCTTTTCCGCTCTTTTTCTTTGCTTGGCATTCTTCCACTCCTTATTAGGACATCCTGGTACTTTTCCACTCCTTATTAGGGCGTCCTGGTACTTTTCCACTCCTTATTAGGGCGTCCATCAGTTAGCTTGCTCTCCAAGCCACCGTACTCTGTTCAACTATTTTCTGAGGTTGGCATCCAGCCCTATAGGCCCAAGGCTATCTGCTCCAACTTTTTTGTATACTGGCCTGGGATAGCTGACACGGGGTAGACCCGGGGTAGGTTACATATGATATATAGAGTCTATTCAGGGTCGAGGTCTCTGGTATCTGATTTCAGGGGGTGATTTGTACCAAGGCGGAAGCGGAAGGGATCAGGGGGTTGTGTCTAGCTTGCTGACTTACAATATAAGGGGTGGAAGGGGGTCTTGGGGTGGGAAGAAGAGGGGGGGGGGGGGGCTGGGGAGTTGACTGTGGCATGTAAACCCTTCACATTATAAATATCATATATAAAGCATTCCAAAGCATTCATTGAGAAATGCAACGAAATATAAACTTGGCTACGTTGATCACTTTTGTCACCAAAAGAGCGATGCCATTGATTTGAATATTGGAGTATTTTATCTATTTATTTAAGTGTGAAAGTAACCTTCTGTTGGTCAGTTGGTGTATCTCTGTCTTTGTATCGGTATATCCAGGCCTATATGGATGCCTATACATCTCTCACTCCAGAACTATATGGATGCCTATGCGTCTCCCAATACAGGTGTAATGTGAGAGATTTACGTGAAATAGTCAACTCCCTAGGCCCCCCCTCCCCCCAGCTCCATACCCCCCTCCAACCATTGCCCTCTCCACCAACAAGCTAGGCATAACCTCTGATTCCTTCCCCTTTTGCCTCGGTACAAATTCCCCGAATAAAACGGATACCTGTGTAGACCCTGTATCAACCCTGACAGTGATGTATAACTTACCCCAGGTTGCCCCAAGTCTACCCCAGGTCAGATACCCCGGGACAGTATCTTAAGGAGTTGGAACAGATAGCCTTGGGCCTATAGGGCTGGATGCCCACCTCAGAAAGTAGCTGAACAGAGTATGGCTGCTTGGAGAGAGGTTAAGTGATGGATGCCTTAATAAGGAGTGGAAAAGTACCAGGATGTCCTAATAAAGAGTGAAAGCGTGCCAAGCAAGAAAAAAAGCGGGAAAGGATGCCCAACACAAATTGACATGTGCTTACTTCTATCATGGGCTGATTTTGTGTACAAATTGGTAATGTGTATTTTAATTGTTAAATTTTTACTGTTGTATTGTACGATTGGCTCACCCTAATAAGAGGGTGAACTTTCATTCGCTTCTCCTATGAAATGAGTCTTGTTTGTGCTTTTCAAGCAGAGGTTTGAAGGATGTTGCTGAAGTATCTTGTATTATATTGCTAAATGGAGTTAGTAAATAAAGTATCATTCGTGCAACCCGGTTATTGTGTGTCTGGGTCGAAGACCCTGTGAAGCTTGATAACTAATTCGCAGTCTACCCCGGATTAGTGTTAAGAAGTTCCGGAGTGATACCGTTGTGTCGTAGTAGAAGGTGCAAAACTACTACAATATAGTGATGTATATGCATCTCTCAATCCAGGCCTATATGGATGCCTGTACACCTCTCAATCCAGGCCTATATGGATGCCTGTGCCTCTCTCAATCCAGACCAATATGGATGCCTGTGCACCTCTCAATCCAGGCCTACATGGATGCCTGTGCATCTCCCAATCCAGGCATATATGGATGCCTGTGCACCTCTCAATCCAGACCTATATGGATGTCTCTGCATCTCTCAATCCAGGCCTATATGGATGCCTATGCATCTCTCAATCCAGGCCTATATGGATGCCTGTGCATCTCCCAATCCAGGTCTATATGTATGCCTATGCATTTCTCAATCCAGGCCTATATGGATGCCTATGCATCTCTCATTCCAGGCCTACATGGATGCCTGTGCATCTCCCAATCCAGGCCTATATGTATGTTTGTGCATCTCCCAATCCAGGCCTATATGGATGCCTATGCATCTCTCAATCCAGGCCTATATGGATGCCTGTGCATCTCCCAATCCAGGCCTATATGTATGCCTATGCATTTCTCAATCCAGGCCTATATGGATGCCTATGCATCTCTCAATCCAGGCCTATATGGATGCCTGTGCATCTCCCAATCCAGGCCTATATGTATGCCTATGCATTTCTCAATCCAGGCCTATATGGATACCTATGCATCTCTCATTCCAGGCATACATGGATGCCTGTGCATCTCCCAATACAGGCCTATATGTATGTCTGTGCATCTCCCAATCCAGACCTATATGTATGTCTATGCATCTCTCAATCCAGGCCTACATAGATGCCTATGCATCTCCCAATCCAGGCCTATATGGATGCTTGTACATCTCTCATTCCAGGCCTTCATGTGTGCCTAAACCACTACATAAAGATAGATAAAAACTACTGTAAAAGTTTTCTGATGGGCCATCTTCTTGGATGATAATGGTTTAATCTTCACATTTATTCCCAGACTGGAAATGTCTGAATGTTTAACATCAAGGATTTGCAATAATATAGGTGGAGACGAATCACAGACAATTACATTTGACCAATATCAAGTAGTTGGAGTTTCAATCAAATGACTATGGTTTATACTCAATGCAACTTTCTTTCCATGTGCTTAGATTGCAACCTTTTTTCGTGACATTTTTTTGTGGGGTTGTTAGCTCAACGCATTTGCAGCTGTAGTGGACTTTATCATCCACACAACATGTTCATTACTTTTCCACTAACAGCTGAATGAAGGCAGGCACTCAGCTGTTGCTACAGTAATTTGGCCAGTTTCTACAAGGCTGACACCGCTATCTCCTTTCACCGGTGCGGGTACTGGGTCTGTGTGGCCCCAGCAGACTGCTATGTGTGTGTAACTCAGTTCTACAACCAATTGTAAGCTCTGAGCTCGGACTTATAACTCAATGCTTTCAAGACGATCCATTTATTATCTCATGCAGTACCAACACAAAAGTAACTATGAATAGCCACAATCAAATTGCGATGGCAAATGAGGCAATTAGCACAAGAAGGTTTGACCTTTTATAGGCCAATTAACAGACAGTTTACAGAAAACCATTGGCCTATTTAGTAAATAGACCAATAGTAAACGCATAAAATATAGGTGAGCGAATACAAAAATAGATTATAAATATCGCCAAATATAACTACCTGATATTTGTTAATAAAATAACAGAAACAAAGTTAAATATACATTGTGATCAGAGGTAAAGGATGGAGTTACTCAGTTACTATCCAGTACCAAGTGTTTCTAGAGACTTATATATCTTTGGATAAGCGCTCGATCCTTGTATGACCTTCAATGCCGGGTTACTTGCAAATGTAGCTACTTGAGGTGTGGACAAAGGCTCCTATGTTCCTTTGCCTGCGTTTGGATCCTCTGGCAATGACACCTGCAGTGATGTACTGCTTCGCACCTTTCCAGGTCCGGTACGGTTCTGGCTTTGATACGGAATTGTGAAAATATAGTGCTGGTCTTTTGCAGCCACTTTTTCAGTACTGTTACATTTTTACTGTACTGGGCGATAACTGAATCTGTGTCTGCTGCAAAACAACCATCAGAGAAACTCCTTGACAAATGGTCAAGACAGAGCTCCACAAACATTGACCTCCGGCATCTTACAAGTTGAGTGAAAGGAGAGAAAGGAAGGGGGAGGGGGGGAGTGGAAAAGTACTGCAGGGAAAGGCTGTAACAGTGTACAGGTTGAGCAAGGTGAAGGGCGAGAAGTAAAGCGACATGGGCAAAGGGTGGGGTAGAAAGTATTGGGGGGTCGAAGGCCAATGCGGATGCAGGAGATGCTTTGGCAAAAATAGAGCTGGCTGGCATAAATTTATTAGAAACTAATGGGTATTACAGCAAGTTTAATTCTTAGAGATATGGTCATTCCCTTAGCAAACTCGCAAATCACACAACTAAAAATTCTCAAAAAAAGTGAAAGTGGTGTTGTTGTATGCAAATATGGCTGCTTTGAACTTTTGTAGTTTCATCTTAGCAATGTGACCAAAGTACTTTGATATTCACAATGTTTTGGGGTGTATTGACTCCAGTCTAACAGGTTACAAGAGTTAATCTGATATTTTTATTTTGAGTTCAATTTCATTCATAACATACAAACAGCTTTCTCCACTGCTATCACTTTTGTTTTACTTAATATATGCAAATGTTCGATTTCAATTCATATCTTGACCAATTTATTTTATGGCCAAAATTCGTTATATTGCAGCAACTGAATTCACAGTAAGAACCTAATAATGCCATACAAGTATCATCACATAACAGCAAACGGTTGCAAAAATGGCGAGTACTTCAAATTTCTCAGTAAAAAAAAGTTCCTAATTTATATTAATAGGCCTGGCAAGGTTTCATGCTAAATCAAATGCACAAAACATATGATTTATATTTTTGGTCCAGAATTCATTAAATATGGGCAGATCAGTGAATCGCTAAACTAATTCTTATTTTCCCGTCGGTTTTTTCAACTATTGTTTTCAATAGAGACTTGCCGGATAAATCTTGCTTTGCTAAAAATCGAATGACACTGATCCAATTGAGTGGTGCCATTTCTTAAATTTTATGCTCGGCAGGGATTGGGATGGCTGGCTTGACTTGTGACCTGAAGGTAGTAGCATGGAGACATTTATAAATTCTTTAGTGAAAAAACTAACTCACGGATACGTTGGACAGGCAGATCATAGGTTACACAGAATTAAAAAAATGGGCAAGGAGCCAGTTTACCGGACTGTTGGCTTTTGACTCCCTTCCTTTTACAGCAATAAACGAATTTAAACCTATTCATGATTATTCTGCCTTTTAGCTGTTGTTACTATAGGCTGCAAACTTAGGACTTTATATTTCATCGGATGAAATTGAAAAAGGCCCACAACTTCTTGTGAGCCCTCCTACAAAAAGGCTCGTCTACGGATTGCCATACCAACCGGGGTATCACCTCCGAAAAGAGATTAAAAGTTACAGCTAGTTCTTATAAGGCTGGCTCCAAGTTTCTTAGGAGAAGCCGGCAAGATGGAGATATGACTATAACACTCAAGTTTACTTTGCACTTATTTGAACTATGAAGTTTACTGCAATTGACTTGTTGAATTTCATGAACCTGCAGAAAGATGCTAGTAAATTTTATAGGTGCAAATTAAAATAAGTTAGTTATTATAAAGCTGAACAATAGAGATTATCCTAACATAAAGTTATTTTTGTCATTAGAAATTGTTTTTCTCAGGAATAGGTTGGAATCACTTACCACAAGAAAAGTTTTTAACAATGTTTGAGGGGCTAGAAGTGCATTGTCCAGCAACTCCGTCAAAGTTTAACTGGGTGGTTCCGATCTCAAATTGAAACACTTCTTCCGTGTTTTTACTGATAACTGACATGCTGGATACTTGCGATGGTGCTGCAAAAGTTGATACAGTGAGAGAATTATATATTTTATTATATATTATATTACTAATAATTTGTATTGAACAACAAGCTTTTTTCATTACAAAGTGTATTTGCAACTAATTTTGCAGCCAAAAAATCATAAAATTTGACAAGCGTAAGTTATAACACTCCATTGTTTACTTCTCTGTAGTTGATGCTTTTATATATATAAAGATATATACATACATACATGTATATACATGTATATATATATATCTATATATATATATACTATATGTAGTATGACTAATGTTTATTTTGTTCGTTTTCACCTAGATTGTCTTAAATATTTATCTCATATGTGCACACTGAGAATGGGTAGCCACTAGCTAATGCTATATGTAATATAGCTTCTGTTTTTGTTTGTTTGTACCTACTTCTTCTTAACTATGAATCTGATATGCGCACACTGAGAATATTTTGTAACTAGCTACGGTTATACAATAATGTAATCATTTTATTGTCTGATTTCATTTGGTTGGTTCCTAGTGTAAATATTTATGCTCTTTGTAACATTACAAGTATACTCTTGTCTAACTTTATAGTACAAACAAACTATGGTACAAAACAAACTTTGTGCCTGCAATGTCTTAGCTATGGGGTTGATATGAATACAATAGAACTACTTGTTTGCACACTACCAAAAACTTATCAGTAACTAATTTATAACACGCAATGTAAAGAATTTAAGTTTGCAGCTGTAAAAATGCATTTTTTAAAGCCTTGCAGTAGATTTGTTTCTGCCAAATCTCAAAAAAATAAAATCAAGATTTGTAAAAAGTTGCAGAGTTGTCTTCACATAAAATGAACACAACTTCAGTCTTTAATTTTGTTGATTGAAGGGAACACAATTTTTAACGTTTTTTGAATTATTGAAAGTTGTAGGCATTGTTGGAGTTGTAAGGCGGTAACTTTTACACTTTCACGATTTGTTAAAATAAACGGATCTGTCTTTTCATAGTCACTGGACTCAATTTTTTGTACTTGAAGTTGAAATTAAGTTAATAACAATGCTAATGCTCATGTAAATAAGAAAAAAGTACTTTATTACAATAAATATATACAAATTAATGTGCAATACAAATAACGAGCTCAAATGTTGATAATTTAGCGTTCATCAGCTCTTAACAGCTCTAGTAAATCGTCACTCATCTACTTGTCTATTCGTTCTGTCTAAAAGTATAAATAGACATCGCTATAGTAACTACGGCGCACCGTCATAAAAATACTGTTGATATTATAAATTCAGCAACTAACTAGTTGAGAATTACTAGCAGAAGTAGTTAAAGGAAATAATATTCACATACCTTAATCAGACAAATGTTACAAGTATTGCGCTTTTTGTATTGGAATTGCATATAAAGTCTACAACATTGTCTTCAGAGCTATTCTCAGCAACAACAATGTCTTCATAGCTATTCTCACCAACAACAACGTCGTCAGAGCTATCATCCGGCTCACTATCATCATCAGGACCGCCGCCGCCACCATGATAATCATCATCGTAATCATCATCGTAATCATCATAGTAATCATCATTGTAATCATCATCATAATCATCATTGTAATCATCATCGTAATCATCATCGTAATCATCATCGTAATCATCATTGTAATCATCATCGTAATCATCATCGTAATCATCATCGTAATCATCCTCGTAATCATCATCGTAATCATCATCGTAATCATCATCTTAATCATCATCATACTCGTCATAATAATCGCCGTCGTCAACATCATCATCGTCAATGTCACCGTTCTCTTCCTCGTCATCGCATCATAATTTGGGTCATTTTTGTCACCAGCATCATTAAATAGAGAAAACCTGGAAGCTCTTCCCTTTTTTATAGCCAACTCTCTCAATAGCAGAAAGGTTTCTTCAAATGATAGGATCGTAAAAATATGTTTTTTTCACTCCATTTTTACCCGGCATTGTGTTTTTGTAGTGGATAATGCCTTACCCATAGTTTTTGATCGTTGAAACGTTTCAGGAGAGATGATAATTTTTCCACTCATCAAACATCCATCATTTGACATGAATCTATCAATAACTGTGCGAGCATTACGAAGAGGTGTCATAGCTTCAAACTTTTCTGTTGTCTTAACTTCAAGTTTTTCCTAGCGGAAACCCTGCTAAAGGTCAGAAGTGTGTTGTTAGGAATATCATCAAAAGTTTTGATTTTAAAGTACGCATTCAATCGTGTCTAGGATTTTTTTCTGAGAGTCTTGACTAAAGCTCGCTGTTTTTCATACTTTGATTCTGAACATTGCTGATAATGTGAAGATTGAATTGATTTCGCTCTCGCATTCCAATGTAGATTACTGAATGTGGGCTACAGCATTTGAGCACTTCAAACATCATCGTAATATTTCTATCGATCAGTGACTTCACTCAAATCCTAATTCCGTTTTTTGAAATGGATAATATTCCCAATATTCCCAATCTTCAACTAACCTTTTCTCATACCCCTTATCATTACTCGAGCTATTTGATTCAGCTGAAACTCTTCACGTTTACTCGCACTAATTTCTCCTTTTTCATCTCCAGACATAAGAAGGAGAATTGACTCGGGTGGCAAAGTCATTGATATGCTTTTGATAGCCGCTCATTGTTCAACTTTTCTATTGTCATGAAGATAGGAATAGTTTGGTGTAGAGCTCAAAGGAGAGTCGGTCAAAGCAACTCATTGATTCGTTGATGTATTGGAGAATATATTGCTGCTATTGCTGATTGAGAAGGAGGAAGCGTTGGAGGAGGTGGTTGTGTCAGTTCCACTATCAATATCGTGGACGCTAGTGTTGATTAAGATACATGAGGTGGAGGTAGTAGAGGTAGTGATAGTGTTGATGTTAGAAAAAAGTGGGGAGGGCTGGCTTAATGACAAGTTTTCGACGTGCTTTGGAGTTTGATGTCATTGTGCCTACAACACAAAGATCATATTTATTTCAAATCAAGTTTAATGTAATAATATAAGAATTAAATAAATAAGGTGTAATTATTGACCTTTTGATAAAAGATTTAGTTTTGAGAGAAAACCTATTAGACTTAATAGTCCTTTTAGAATACAGCTGGATGAGTTATTCAACCAGTTCCAAATAATTATTTAGTGTTCCTCATTTTAATGCTGAGTGCTCTCCTAGTAGTTGTAGTAGATGTTACTCCTTTGCTCACTGTTGTTGAACTGGATGCTTTCTGTGTAAAAACAGTGGTACGTAAATGGCTTAAGTTACACCGATTGACCCTATGAAAAGCCTTCGCGCAGAAATCCCCTTTATAATATACACAGGTGTTTCACGCGATTAGAATGTTTTTGTCGTGCAAGAAACCTGCATTTATTATAAAGCGATTTTCGAGCAAAGATTTGTGTTTTTACACAAAAAGTTTGATGTTATATCGAGGTGAAAAAAAAGTTTTTGCGCGAAAATTTCTTTATAACATATGCGCATCTTGCGCAAATGAACCTGATTTTGCGGCAAAAAAAACTGTTTACTGCGCAAAAAACGTTTTTATCTGTGTGAAAAAAACTGACTTTGTTGCTCACTCGGAAAACAATGTTTTTTACAAAAAATTTGCTGTTTCTTTTTGCCCAAAAAAGTGTGTTTTTAGTGCAAGGAGTAGAATTTTCTCCGCACAAAAGAATGTCAGTTTTCCATGCGAAAAATTTTGTTTTCCTTGTGCAAAAAAATAATATTTTTTGCGCGCGAAAAGTAAAGTTTTTTATCACAAAAACTATTGAGTTTCTGCGCGGAAAAAAGGCTTTTTTTGTGTGAGAAAATGCAAGTTTTTGCACGAAAAATGTTGTTTGTCTTGAGCGCAAAAAGTGTATGTGTTCTGCGACAAAAAGTATTTTTTCGCACAAAAATACTGTCAGTTTTTGCATGCAAAATTTAGTGTGTTTTCGTGCAAAAATTCAACTTTTTTATCACAAAAAATTTTTTTTTCCCGAAATTTCCTTAAAATGTATATATATTTCCTGACACAAAAAAATGACTTTATCACGCACAAAAAATGTTGTTATCCAGCACAAAAAGTGTGTTCTTTTGCAAACAAATTGATTAGTTTTTTGCAAAAAACATGCCTTTTTGGCAGTATTTTTTTCCACGCGAAAAAATACTATCTCTTCACACAATACCTGCTGTATTAAAACATAAATTAATTGTGTTTTTGTTGCAAAAAAAAATAATTTTTTTGCGCAAAAAAATTATTTATGTTCATGTCCACTACCTTCCGCTAGGGGGTTGTGCTGGCAGACGCGCCGTCTGTGCAGCCACAACAAGGCAGTCAGCCTCTTCAGGCCTGACAAGTGGTGGTCGACCTCAACCCAGAGGTGACCCTGTACCGAATCGGTACAACGCAGTGTTGCAAAGCGAGTGGCTAACTTTAACAACGGTAGCAAGGAGCCTTCGGCTCAGACAAACACAACATAGTTTTGTGTGTATAGACCATTTATTCATTACAGAATAACAGGTAAGACTGGCAATACAAAGCAAGAGAACACACTCTTGCCATATCAGTAAGTGCAATGATTATGAGAAAACTTCCCCCTTTTATAGGCAGAGTTGTGGAAAATAACTGCCATGCACAGGAAGCATGGCAGGAAGTTATATGATACAAAGGCACAATATAATATATATAGCAATGACATTGTCCAATAAGATAAGCTAGGTAGTTAAAACATCACTGGTGCCCATAAGTAAGAGGCGGAGTTCACATATAACTTGGCCAGTGATTGGTTAGTATTGTTCAAGGGTGTCACACAACCTTGGGTCCACTGTCTCCTTTATCCAAGGGTAGTTATCTTTGGGAGGTGGCATCTGAAGACTTTTAGGCTAGGTTACATCATCCTGGTCATGGCGGCCATCTTTTTGCCGACCCGGGATAGCAACCTAGGGTCGGTATGGTGAATACTTTGTGCCAAAGTAATAATAATTACTTATGAGAGCAATATAATTGCCATAACAGATGCTGGGCTTCGTCTGTCATAATCAGGGGAGGCATGCCTGTGGTAACCACCAACAGGGGGGCCTCTGCGCAGTAGTGGTCACTGTATGTAGTCAGTAAAAACCACCACAGTATGCAGCCTAAATGGAAGTTTTTTTGACAGGAGTTAATTGTCGGCTTTTCGTGCCGAAGATTGTCTTTTTTCAAGCAACGAATGTTGTTTTATAAACAAATAATTTGTCCTCCCTTCGTTAAAATAAAACTTAAATTTTTTTCGCGGAAAAAATGTTTTTTATGCACCTGAGAAATTTTGTTTTGTTTGCTCAAAAAAATTAGTCTATAACACAGAAATTAACACAAAAATATTTTCTTTCTTTTTCTGGGCAAAGGAAACACAACTCTTCTGCTCGAAAAGTGTATTTCCATGCACCTAAAGTTGAGGTTTGTTTGCACAAAAAGAATTTTCTCTTTTCGCGGGACAATTGTTGTTTTATGAAAAGAAACTAATTTCTGCTTTCTTTGTGAAAAAAAAACATATTTTTTGCGCGTAAAACCTGTTTTTCAACTAAAGAATGATGCTTCAGTCGGGTAAAAAAATTTGTATTTGCGCGAAGAACTTTGTTACAATATATATGTGCAAAATTTTCACGTGAATAAAAAAATTTGTTGCGCGAAGTTTTTCATATATTACAAAGGAATCTTCGTGCGAAGAATGTTGTATTTTATGTAATGAATGTGACTTTAAGTCAATCAGCGCGATGTTGACTATTTAAATAGCACTGCTTCACACTAAAACCCTTCATTTCAGCCAAAACCTTTGAAGGCTCAGCATATGCTTCTGGATCTACTGTAGCAACTACAAGGACTCTCAGCAATAAGGTAAAAACTAATAAATAGTTATTCAAGATCAACTGTGAAACTTAATAAGATATAGCTTTTACTCACCTATTATATCTTGTACTCAGTCAATGTTTGCTCACAAACGTTTGTTAATACCATATGTTATAACTTTACACTGTAAGATCAAAATAATTAATAGGTGTTTCTGTTTTTTCTAGAACTACTGATGAGAATGCAAGCACCTGATGCAACGTAGCAGAAATTGAACCTAAACCTCTGTCTGAAGAAGACTTATTACTTCTGCAAAGCTTATGCAATAAAAAAAGTGAACAAACAGTACAGATTTTCGCAAATAATGTTAGAACCCTCAACAAATACTGAACACAACAGCTAAAGAGTCTTCGACACGAAACTCTTCTAACAATAAAGCTCTTAAATAATGATGCCACAACGGAAATTCACAAAATCCGTTCCCAATAACTACAACAAAAACAACCACAACAAAATCGGCTAAATACACCTGTTTCTATCGATAACGCTTGTATAAAAAATGAAAGCCAAGCCCAAGGACTCATCATAGGGTAAAAAGATCTACAAAAATAATGAACAAAATGTAATTCCATTTACACTCAGGCTTTTATCCGTTCTATTTTATCTTTATGTAATACTTACTAGTGCACATTTTTTCAAAATTATAATAGTACTATTCAATACGTACCTATGAACATGATTTTGTATGAAAACAGCTTAGATTTTCTTGTAATGAAATTATACCGATAACTATACAATGTTAATCCAACAATCAAACCCACAATACAAAACTCAGTATAACCCTACACAATTATAAACCAGTCAACCTCATAATCTAAATCGATATAAAAAGTCACAATATAAACCCCTTGCACAAACAATACAACTCAAAGAATTAAAACACCTGGTCCACACAAAAAGGCACCTCACCAAAACAAATAATTATAAATACCTAGTGCACACAAGAAGGCACCAAATGGCCAGGGGACCCTCCAACACACCACATAACATACAAAACATAGTGTAAATCTACATTCCACACTATAAATTCCATGCATTCTAAGCAGCTGGTGCTCACAAAAAGGTACCTCACAGGTTCTCATGGTAACTGGGGCATACTTCACTCACACCTTGAACCAGGAGAACGTTTTCCTCCTTAAACTCCATGACAGAGATCTGCTCTCTTATTACTTCTTGCATCTGATAAGGTTTTGTGCTAGTATTATTTAGATTCAATAAGCTGCACAGCTCTGTCAACAGTTTAGACTCAAACTGTGCGCCTAGGTCCAAGTGTAGTTGTTCAGGAAGGTTGTAGTAGCAGAATATCCGCTCATCTAGTGTGGTGGTTACTGTAGGGGCAGTGGCATCAGGAACAGCTATCGTGTCATGCCATCTTGTGAAGTAGTTGGACAGTACCAAATTTGAACAGTTCTCGCATCTTGTCTCTTGAAGGGAGCCCACTAAGTCCATTGCCATCATCTGGAGCAGGAGACTATAGTTTCTGAGCAGGTGCTGTGCTCCCTTTCTTGGCAACTTGACAGACTTCACATGAGTTTACCAGCCTCCTCACTACAATGGTTCTACCTTGGCAGTACCAGTCTAGCTGTATTCGATGCTTGGTACGATCTATTTCAGCGTGGGATAACCCGTGGGTCTTCCAGAATACCTGTTGCCCCCTGGGCCCTGGGCATACGGAGCATAGCTATGTTTGCCCCTTGGGTGCTTTCTGTAGGACAAGCGTACCATCGTCCAGCTCTCGTTTGGACATCTGCTGGCTGCACTCAGCTCTTGGTATACTCTGGCCATGGCTCCGTTACCAGTCGGCTGTTGCTCCACTAGGTTTGGGCTAGTAACGACACGAATGGTAGGTGGGTCTCTCACTGCGCCTCTCTCTTTCTGAGTCACTTGGAGTGCCTCTATCACCTCTGCTCTAAAGTCAGCTGGCTCACTTGTCTGGAGCTATGGTCCAGGGGCTCTGGTGAGCTCAGCATGGGTTGGCCCTCTGTCCCGCTGTTTTAGAGTACCGCATTGTCGGCGTTCCAGACATGGCTCTTGTCTGTTCAGACCGTCTGAGTCTCAATCCTTGTTGAGAGTGTTGTTCTCGAGTTTGTGGACAAACTCAGCACGGATCTCCAGCCATCTGGCAATCTGGTTGGAAGGTTCTTTCCATCAGCACAACCACCGTAGAGATGCGTGGCCTGTCCTGAGTTTGAACTTGCATCCTTAGAGGTAGGGTCGGAAGTGCTTTACTGCCTTGATGACGGCTAACAACTCCCGCCACATTACGCATTAGTTTCTCTAAGCTGGTGCTAGAGCCTTGCTATATGTATTAGGCAATGGCTTGTTCTTGTTTGTCTTGAACCTGGGAGAGGACTGCTCCTAGTCCTACCCAACAGGCGTCCGTGTCCAATATGTATGTCTGAAACGGGTCTGGGTGCTCTCAGACAGGTTATGTACTAAGGCCATGTTTTAACTGTTGAAATAAAGCTTGCTCCTCCAGACCCCACCTCCAGGGGGTGGCTTTACTTGTCAGGACAGTCAGTGGCTTGGTGGTAGTGGCATAGTTTGGCAAGTACTGCCGATAGTATCAGGCTGTTGCAAGAAAGGCTTGTAGTACCTTCAGGTTCTTAGGGGGTGTCCAGTCGGTAACAGCTTTCACTTTTTCTAGATCAGTAGCTACTCCGCCCACACTTACTTCTGGACTTGTTGTTGCAGCATCTCGCATTTGGACAGCTTGACCTTCAGGTTGGCCTTCTGTATTCTGTACATTACATCTCCGAATCTCTCTAAGTAGGCCTTGAAGTCAGTGGCAATGGGGATGACATCATCCAGGTGGAGAAATAGCATTTTCGAGCTCAATCTTTGGAACACACGTTCCCTCAAGTGTTGGACTGTAGCTGGGCCAAATTCAGGCTGAAAGGAAGCACTTTCCAACCCCAGGGCCCACTCCTGGTAATGGAGGCTGACTTCTCATTAGCGTTTGCATCCATAGGGGCCTGCCGGTATCCAATGGTCAAATTGAGCGTGCTGAAGTACTTCTTGCCCACCAGGGCATCCAGGGACTTATTTATCTGTGATATGGAATAGGCATCCTGCCTGGTCACAACGTTTAGCCATTGGTGATCTATGCAAAACCGCCATGTCTGATCCTTCTTGCGTGCCAGTACCACAGAAGAGCTCCAAGCCCCATCTGCCAGCTCAATCTTGCCCTTCTTTAGCAGATCCTTGACTCGTATTTCCGCTTCTGTGTTTTTCTCTGGTCCTAACCTGTGGGGAGGTAGCTTAATAGGCTTAGCATCCTTGGCAACTGGGATAGATTGAATCACAAGGTAAATGCGTCCAATGTCGTGACTGTGACTTCTTAACAGTGTTTTGTAAAGCACCAGCAACCCTATCAATTATTCCTTCTGTTGCTGACTAGTGCACTCTTTGCATGCTTGCTCAAATGACCGCGTCAAATATTCTGGTACGACTGAGTGTAGGGTTCCTGGTCCTGTCGGTGTCTTGAGAGCCATCGTCTGCTGCATCCCGTCTGCCGTTACTTCCATAAATGTCCCAATCACTTTGCTTGCTGGTAGGGGGGTCGAATCTTGTTCATCTCGGGCATTCACACTGGTGGCAAAGGGGAGACTACAAGGTATGCATCTTATTACCCCATGCAGACAGTAACTTTTAGCTGCCAGGTGACAGGATAATAGTAGTCTCTGTCTTGGGAGGTATCTCTGTCTTCTTCAAAACTTGTGCTTACGACATCAGTGCTCGTTCGTAGCGATCATTACACACTAACTCCTGGCCCTGCATCGTCAACACAGATTTGTTAAACCCCATGCACCACTCCTGGTTGGCTAAGAAAAGCATTCTTAGGATGACTTATTCGATTATCTGGGTGACACAAAGGTATCTGTGTATGCCACTGAGTGTACGCGTCCTGTTACTTGCAGCAGACATAGAACGGCAGTTTGGCTCCGTCTGCCATCAACCTATTGGACTCATGTTCTTGGAGTTCTTTGTTCTGATCTTCTGATAGTCTGTCAAAGACCTTCTTTGATAGTGAGTTTGCATTGGAACCTGTGTACACAAGTATGTTACCGCTTTACCTTCCACTTTTCCAGGCAGGTAGTAACTTGACTTAAAGGAATGTTCCATTTGATTCATGCAGTAGGCAAGTTGGGTGGTGAGTCTAGCGGGGTCTGCAGTAGTGCCGTGCTGTGGATAGTAGGATTGTGGCGCCGGACGGGGCCTGACCCTCTGTGGCATCTGTCTGGTTTCTAAAACGCTTCTGGCCGGATATCATCCTTGCTGTCCATTTGGGATTTTGCTGAAACTCCTAAGTGGGAAAAGCGGTTTTGGGTGTGGATAGGCACATGTTGAGGTAGTGATTGTGGGTAGGCTGATTGCTATGCTTTTTGCCACCCCTGTTGGGTCGTTTTGCCTACCCTGCTTCTTTCACTGTATCTTCTGTGTGCCTGTCTGCAGCCATTAGGTTGCCCTACTGCTGTTGGCCAAAGTCAATTCCCCAGTGGTTGGCCCAGGGGTTCTGTTTGCACTCTCTGCGACTATGGCCCACCTTTTGGCATCATCTAGTATCTGGGCATCTTTTTGGCTGATTGGTTGTTGTTTCCAGCAGTCTGAGCAGCCTTCAGCGCTGTTACCTGCTGAGTTAGCTTTGCTCAGGTCTTTGTCCATTGTCTTTAGAGGTTCGTCAACTACTGCTTTTAAATGCTGGCATTCTCCTTCAGTATCCGACTCCACTGACCTGACCTTGGGTGAAGGGTGGCTGTATTTGGAGGAACTCTTGTCCAGCACACGGAATCTTCAACTGAGCATGGCTACATATCCAGTAGGTGCCGCTGGAGCTGTACGTTCGCTAGGGTGTTCTGAACTCTCTAGTAAGCACTCTTCCTTCTGTGCCCTTGATGCGTCATCATGTGCAGCTTCCACCATGTCTCAATGGTCATGGCATGCTCTCAAAGGAAATGTCTTGCATCTTTGTGGTAGCCTGAGAGCGTAGCTCGTGCCTCTCGGCAAGAGAGCCCAAAGCCAGGAGTGAGTCCATGATGGCACACAGTGTCTCTCCTTGTCCAAATTGCTGGGCCTTTCCTCTAAGAGCTTGTTAGAGATGTATAACTGCCACTGCCGGCTGCCACTGGTCAGCTTCCGATACCTCATGAAACTGTCGGAGAAAGTATTGCACATGTCCTGTCCCATCAAACGCTGATGTCTGGAAGTGTTCTTTTCTTGGATTATCATTCTTTCTTCATATGATTTTAGTGAATGCCCCAAACATGCATCCTGTTGGAGCTCAGTGCATACTCATAGCCTGTCTGGTCGTCATGTTGGTTAATCATCCGGTCCTGAGGGTCTGACTGTTGGGGTTTGATCCTATCTCACCACCCCACCATTGTACAGAAGTTCTGAGACGGGTGGTGAGTTGCTGGTAGCATTCACCTGTACCAGACCCACCGCTGTCTGTACACAACCACTCACTGCTTCTAGCGATAACTGTGTAGCATAGTCAGAAAAGCTGGGTATTAGACTGTCTAGAGTATTGGGTCTTTACAGGCTGGCACTCCTTAGTAATACTGGACAATTGCAGAGCAGGTATATCTTTTCAGTTTGTAATCAAAAAGTGGCAAAGTATTCTATATTCTGGATAACGCCTGGCTGAGCTCTTCTCCTGCTCGGCTGGACAGGGAGCTCCAGCCAGTTTATATATAAAAGAGGTTACATAACAATATTTTGTGACTTAATCGGTCAGCCTTGGGTGCTGACAGGAAAATAATAGCTTGGTTAAATATGTGTATAAAAGTGCATGTTTATGAACAAAGGTTGTCTAGATTTCATCTACATCACATGAGTTTCCGTTGTGTTAAATAATCAACCAATCTCTCTGCAACATTCGTAAACAATTTTCATAGTTCTGGGATCAATACTGGATAATTGATTCAAAACATAATTTAGTAAATAAAAACTATAACCACGATAACAATAATGTCGTTTGAGGAACTTTGTTGTTAGTTTGTACTAAACTTGTACGCAGCTTTTTGTTGTTTTTTTGTTTGAAGTTAGTAGCTGCTCAGATCAGCATGCCATGATAACAAACTGGCTCAAAATTTACTAACAAAATTTCTCCAATGCCACCACATTTGTGTAAAAACTTAGAAAATAAAGACAAATGTGATCTTAGGTTGGAATTGCATTGCAATAGCCACAACATGAAATAGTCCACAATTCACTGATTTAATCCCCTTGTTGGATTCATAATTTTTCAATAATCTTCCGAAATATTCACATAATGGGTTCCATATTCACCAGGTATGTGCTTTGGGCTATGGAAAGTTAATAGACAAGCACCTGAACATCAACAAAGTCTTTTGAATGGGCTTTTTACTAACAACACATCCACTTCAAAGCAGTTTAAGGTGAATCTTTGGAAACATGATGCCGTAATATGGTAGTCTCTTTTGGTAGAGACATGAAACTTGCTAGAAATTTGGAATTAACATCATCAAACATGAACGCAGACATAATTGGAAAGAATGTATTGCCCTGGGACAAGTGTTGATAGAACTCAAATGAATGTCGACCAAACTATAAAAAAGAAAACTTTGACATTCAATTCCAGAAGTGTTTACATTTAACTGAAATCCCATGAAATACTGTTTCAACTTCCATTCCAGGACTAACAAATAGCACTGTTTTTTTCAAAGTAGAAAACTTCTAGAATGAACCCCTAAATGGTCTTTCACATATAGCCAAGAACGAATATAGACACTTCCGGTAATGAATGTCAAGATATAGTTTTTTCATAGAACAGTCATCAATCATTACAGGTATGTCGATGTTCAATCCAAGAGATGTGTATGTTCATTCTAGCCATATATGTACTTAGTCCTGTAAACATTCTTTCCTATCGATGTTCATTCAAATCCCACCTTACCAAAATTATTTTTCACCTCCTGCAGTATCTAAAGCTACCACGAAGGTATGCCTTCATCTCTTCAAGGAAAGAAGTCCAAACTTTTGCAAGTTCTTTTTGTGGGTGGTGCTGAGCAGCATGGAGAGTATTGCATAGCATTGGTCAATTGTTGCACTTCTGTAAATTTTGTGACTTTCATATGCTTGAAAATTCAAATATTTTTTTAATGCAAACATTTATGGGCTCACTCTATTGACTAAAAAATTATGATTATTGCAAAAAAAAGTTTTCCAAGGGAAGTTCAATACTTCAACAAAAACATTAGTAGAAATTGTAATCAATGACTGAATGACTGAACATGCAATTGGGAAACTATAAAAAGTTGAATTTTGTCCATGGTTCGACTAGAGCATCATAACTAGTCTATGAACACAAAGCCCTATCGGTTTCCTTAGTATTACTTTTGCGCTTTTAATGTTATCCGTACTGGTGACGCCGGACTATTCCACCAGTGACTCATATAAAAGAACCACACATAATTTCTCTTTAATCTTCCTGTTCTGTGTCTTCGTCTTCCTTATTAGTGAGAACCAAAACATATCAGCGGCATACCAATTCAGTTTAATAGACAATTGGTATAACTTGCATTGTTGGGGGCTAGTTGGCTTTCCATTAGCAGACATGGGAAATTGTACATCTGGTTAGTTGCAAAATGAGCTCTTCTTTTATCCAATACTCAACAACAATGCATACATTAACGCTTACTTAGTTAGTTTATATTGTTAACATAGCAATAATTAACCTTAAGTGATGAGGTTTTTTGCATATATATACCCTGTAAAGCTCCTTTGATGTAACCTGTACAGTTAGTTAGCTCAGGCCACAAAACAGTCTTCTCATTGCTCCATACAGCGTTTGCATATTTTAAATTGGCTCTTTTTTTCAGCTTGAAGATTGTCCAACCATGAGCCCGAGCCGCCAGTAAGAATAGCAACACCTCCCAGAGTTGGACAAAACAAAATTTGCGTGCCTTGCTTACAACCGGAAACAAACTGAAATGTAACGGGAATGTAACCCAAGGTTTGCCACAACTGGTCAAGACATAGGTTCCAATGTACCAGCTAAAATCAGGTTATAAAAGGAAACCATATGTTTTCAGTCATACGTACTTGTCGATAATCAGTTGGTGATTCCACCACCGCAGCACAGTCTTAAGTACCAGCTAGGAAGTTTTTAACTGCAGGAAATGAAAAATTGAAAGAACTCCTCATTTACAAAGCAGTAATAAATCCATTAAGGCTATAAAATTGCATGTTTATTTAAACATATATGTATATATGTATGTATACACATGTGTTTGTATATGAATGTGTGGTACATGTAGTTGGGCCATTTCAATTTCCATTCTTTGAGGTATTATCAAAGCAATGTTACTTAGCTGAATAAATGATGTTGATTGTTGCTTAGTATTTTATCGATCGTTTTTTCTTTCTCGTTTCATTGAAAAATTCAGGACTTGAACTGATTGCAAATAAGAGTGATTACTAATAGTTTCATGCACTTTACTGTCACCAACTAGAGATGTTTTGCTTGAAATGAAAATTGAATATACAGGATGTCAAGAGCTCAAAGGCAATTAGCAAACAGCTGTGTTGTTGCTCACTCTTCAGCTTCAGCTTCACAATGTTTGTTGCATTTGGTTAGTTTTCGTTTAGGCATACCTGCTTTTTGTGAAATGATGCCTAACGATGCCTCTCTTGTTTTAGGAGCCTAACGATCAGAATTAGACTTCAACTCCCAGTTTCAACTTGGAGTCTACTGCACATACGCTGAGTGTACCCACTAGATCTACGTCATAATGGACTATACTATACTATTTATCATTTGATCAAGCCAGTTGTTATTCTCACATATAGTATCTTCTATATTTTTAGTTAGATTCATAATGTTATGCCTATATTTCCTTTGCAATGGTCGTGTATTCATCTCAACTTTCATGCTCAAGACTCTCACTTTCTGAAATGAGCTTTGTCATTTTCTGAATGCTAGATCCGATACAGATGAATTAACTCTAATTTAATTTGCTTCCAACGTTTAATCGCTTTCTGAGAGAAAACACTACAGACATAGCACCCGATGAAGATTAATAATGATCCTAACTTTATTCAAAAACTGGTAGTGGTAATAAATCAATCCCAGTTTGATCGCATGTTAATCACTCAGGCTATTATGTTAACGGATGGTAAGAATTGATTGAAATTGAATTAAAAATCATCCACGTTCTTCTATGCTAATCACTCACCAATCCTTTGCTCACACTTGGTCGTGTAATGGGCTGGAGTGTTAGTTCTTCCCTGGCTCCAAAGCACAACAATACGTATCGATGGCTGTAAGTACAAAAAACTACCAAAAAGTCCACTCGTTCTGAGTAGAAGCCGCAGTTTTTTATGGATATGTATTATTCATTTTTTAGGCTGGTTTGAAAAAATAAATGATAAGTCTAACCTAACTATTCGTATTTGCCAATTAAATTCCTTCAACAATTAGTCAATAGTGGATTCAGTGACTCAGCTTGATTATTTTTGCTACTTATTGCATTGGCTAATTATTTTTTAGCAAAAATAACTCATTTTTAATTGGTCTTTTCAAACCATAATCGAAGTTTTTTTTTAATTAATTCAGTGATTAGTTCTACCTTGAAATGACGAGTTTCCCTGAGGAATAAGGGGTGGCTGCAATTACATCACAAAAGGTTTTTATGGCAATTATCTTGAATTTTCGTAGCACAAAAAACAAAAAATACACTTTTTTGGTAACAACTGTGATATGGCGCAGAGAGGTCCTTTGTACTGCCAGGACTAGGTTTTTGTGATCCCGGCATAAAATAGTCAGAAAAAAACTGTTCAACTAAACTTGAGATGGCATATCAAGTGAAAATGATGAAATTATATCAATAATCTTTGTCTCGAATTGATAACTCAAAAACTACAGAGCGGGCCAAAAACTGGAAATATATTTGTTACAAGGTTTCATGCTGTGTAAAAGTTGACGATGACAAAACTGGTAAAAAAAAAGCAAATGAGCAAACTATACGATGTAATTATGGCGATTTACTTAAAGCGGTGTAAATATAGCGATGTAATTATAGCGATGTAATTATAGCCAGACAAGTATGATTAATGACTGTGAAATCACTAGTTGTTTCAAATTAAGTTGAATAGATTTATTATTCACCAGACTTTAAAATTCCAGTATCAAAACTGAACTAGTTAGACTCGGCAGCTTACCGGTAAACGAGCCCGAGCAACAAACATCATTCTAAAAAATAACTGAAGAAATTTTCTCTAAATGCTATGAGGCACGACATCTGTGATGCTTAAGGAGGTGAAATCAAATGCTGTATGTTGCACGAGGTTAAAATTTTGTCTTTGTAACACATGAAAAAATCAGTTACACCTGTTGTTTCTTTTTTACAAATAACACAGCAATAGATTAATTGATTAACTGATTGATTGGTTAAATGATCAGACCAAGTAAGTTAGTTTTATTTAAAAACTAATGCAACCTCTATTTATATGAAACTTAAATTGGCGTTTCCCATCAAAACTTATTCAAGTATACAAATTTATAAAGTTGTGTAGTTATCTTCAATCAAAATTTGTAAATAAATAATCATCTCACTACACTTTTTATGATGAATGTAGAATGTCACCTTTGTGTTCATGTCGTTAATGCATTAAAAACAGTTTAATATACTTAATGATAAACTCAATAACTCAAACTTCCTTGCCTGCATACTTTTGCTATGGATTGTATCAACCGGAAAAAATCTAAATGCTTTTTGTCAGGAAGCATTTTGCTCGAACGTTTTCACACAGATCATTCTTTAAGTTTTTCCAGATCGCTTTTCTCTTGCAATTGGCCACATTTTTATAGAGTTATGTACATTTTTGCTTTTATATAATACATCTCGGATACTAAAAGTAACTAAAAATACAAGCTTAAAAACATCCTTTGCACACAGTTTTGTCATAATATTGAAATCTCACCTCAAAACATGAGGGGGAGCCATCAGCTATGATTCTTGAAGGCATTGGGTAATCTTCTACAGGATTGTGACAACTGTTGTGAAAATACTTGACTCGCAATTCAGCTTGATGCCTTAATATTGCGGATATTTCGCAATAAACTTTTGTAGACTCGCATCTTTCATGATATGCTTGTAGGGTGGGGTAAGTCAAGTTTATTTGATTCCCCCGGTCGATGATTTGACTCTGTGTTAATTCCAAACTGCAATATACATGCTTAGTGTACCATACTGACTGCTACAGACTGTTTTTACAATAATTGAGAAGACTGCAAATTACTCCATAGTGCATTAAAGTGTATGCATATCAGTGCACTTTGTGTGCTACATACTTCGGCAGCTTTTTGAATACTTGCTATTTAAGTGTGTGGAGGACTACTCAAAACTAACATGGAAAGCTTTTTACAGCCAGAGAGTCTTTCCCTAAGAGTATAATGAGTTGCTGAACAACCAATGTTTGGCAACACTTCAACTGCTGAAAATAAGTTTCACAATTTGTCTATGATACGAAAACGTACAAGCCTACAACATATTTCGACAAAAAAAGTGTTTCAGATTCCAGCTTCTAATAAACGGCTGGTAAATACACATGTGATAAGAAAATCTGGAGCGGAAAGAAAATAAATAGTTAACAACTCAAAGGGTCAACTTTTTTATTGGATTATAATATTATTCTACGTATATAAATGTGAAATATGTCTATATAACTGTGTATCTGGCTGTACATCTGTTGGCTATCTCTGTCTCTCGTACCTGCCAACCCTTTATACTTTGTACTTGGTTGCACCAGAAGTCCTTCTATTATGTGCATAAACTCCACACTAGTAGGAGAAATTTCCACAATTTTTTTCCTAGTTTTCCACTGGGATTAGAGTTCAATGTATCAAAAAGTTTTATGATTTGACATGTAGCCTTTGCTGACTCACTATATGTTAAGCCAGGATTTCTTCGTGTATCCTTTATGTGGTGGTTGAAACAAAAAACCTTTTGTATCCTAATGCAGTAGAAGATTGTGGCAGCGTTTCAAAGGCACATGAGCAGTCCTAATCGATGCCAATTAGTTTTGTAAGAAAGGCAACCGTTCTGTGCCTTCATGTCGCCATAAAACAACAAAAGAACAAGAGCAATAAGCTAAACTTGTACTTTGGACATAATAAAACTTTGTTTACATAAGCAAAGTCTCAGTGTCAGCTTTCGTTTTCTTTACCTGTTACTTCTTTTAAAATATCACCCTTTCGTCTTTTTTGTCTCAGACTTTAGCTCAAAAGCTTTTTGCCTAGTCAGATTAATTTTTTCTGCATTTTTTTCCAGATTTAGTAAGTAAGACTGGGTGTTTTAACCGTATATATGCATTTTACATGCTGTTAAACATTTTTACTGCATGAACGCTACTCGTTTTTCGTTGTTTTAAGTCTGTTCTTTTCACAATGTTTTACTACATCTTTGCTGTGAGCTTAAGAAGATGTACCAGTTATGTATTAACATGGAAGTCAACTTTAATGGAGTATTAGACATCTAACCTATGAAGCTTTTGTCAATAATACTGAAGTTCTATGGGTTATAACAACAATAAATAAAATTTACTATTATTTGTAAATACTTGCATAGCACTGCCTTACCTACAGTTAAACGTCGAGTTTGCCTGGCCCAGCTGCAGCATTGCAGGTCTAACTTTTACTACAAAACAAGAAAGCTCTATTAACCTACAAATTTAAACCTGCAAATATGTGAAGCTTACCATCAACAAGCATGTATGAGAAGTTTGTTGAGGTGATAAAGTTGTTTAAAAAACTTGAAAAAATGATGACAAAAGGCTTTGTGTTGCTCATAAGTAACCTTTTGATTAGTGTATCAGGTTGATAGTGTTAGTGGATATGACTTCTTTTAAAATATTCATTGCTTATTCAAAAACTAGCACGTAAATATAAATAACAGTATACATGAAAATTATTTTTTTTGATAATATGAAACGTACCGTAGAAACACAGTTCTTAAAAATCAAGAGAAAAGCAAAACACTCATTGGAAATGGAAAATGGATGATTAAGTGGGCTGCGCTGGAGTTTATTTTTCAAATAAATGATACTTTAGTTTCCATTCATCACAGAGCAGTCATATCCCCACAGTTGCTCGAGCAGAAATGGGTAGTAGTAATATAGGAGCAGATCTCCCTCCTGGAGATAAGGTTGTCCTGGTCCCAACTGCCTTTTTGTTAGCACCAGTTACCAGGTGTTTTGATGGGGGGTTTTGACCCGAGATGTTAACTGTAGATTAGCATTTATTGTCTGAGTTTAGTGATAATGATTTGGTGGTGCGGTGGTATTTTGTTATCAGCAGTTAGCATAGGTGTAATTGGTATGAATTATAAAGTTATCCTAGTTTTCTATATGTAAATTATGGCACTGTTCGCAGTGAACTCGATGAGATGCCTTTTTGTGTACAGCAGTTTTTTTAATGGGTGTTATTACTATGGTGTTTAATGTTGATTAATACATTGTATGGTGTTGGTACACGCTGGAGGTTATTCCGGTTTTACTACAATTATTTGGTTAAAAAATGGTAATAGTGAACATAATAAAGTACACGATAATTTGTAAAATATTTAATGATATTACAAGAAACATCATCACATTCAGACATTATATAGCTATGTATATGAAGATAGTGAGTTATGACTCTAACCATATTTATATCTATAATGTCATTATATACATATGTCTATGTTTGAGATATATAATAATTGTTGCCAAAATTTAAAGTCTATAATGAAGGTTTTTGTTAAGCGGAAATAGGTTCGGTAGGTACTCCATCGGAGCACATCTAGTCTTTTAGCGTAAAAACATGTTAGTCCTCGCTTTATTCGTCTGTACGTTAAGATCTTTTTATCTTTCACTATGAATCCACAATGTTTTCCTGTAAATGAATTTTTTGTATTCAATACATTCAGATAACTGTTTTTGTTCACTTGATTAATTCGTTTGTTTAAACCTTTGGAACTAAACTAGTTTCTTTTTTCTTCAAAACAGTATTGGGATTTAGAGTTGAGCGCAACCATTCCGTCTCCGGTAAACTCCTCTTTGAACAGTCCGGGTGCTAATTTTCCATGTTTTAACACTTTTTTGCCACAATTGTGCATAACCCATTCTGAATTTATTGTTTGATCCTTAAAAACTCTTCCCCATGTCTGTCACAGTATGGTTGTAGGAACCAATGACAGTATTCATTATAAAACTCTCTTTTCATACTCGGTTTTACCAGGGTTTCTAATGTTCCGCTCAGAGCCATGTATGCACTATCTTTATCCATTTCAACGTACTGGAAATCGCTTCTATCAATATATCTATGAATAAAAAGAGGGTCTGGATTATTTGGAGCTATGTCTAGTGTTAAGGGATAATAGCAGGAAATTATGTTTTACTTACTTATCTATAAAGTCGTAGTAAAACCGTAACATTCTCAGCTTAGTATACTGTAGTACGGAGAAACCAAAGTGTATGGAACATTCATAGTTAACTGAAATGATGAATATAATGATAAACAGAGTAAACTTTAAGAGCGTAATTTTGTATTCAGTATAATTGTTTTTAAAGTTTACCAATTGGTTAACGGTTATGATTTAGTAGAAGTCATTCGCTATCTCTTCCATGGAAATGAATTTGTTCCCTCTGATACGAAATGAAGTATTTCTGGCACCCTCGACGAAATTGATATTTGTACGCTTTTCTTTATCAGTGATTGTTTTTTCCATCAGCAGAATTTCCTACCAACTTGCTAGTAGTAGCGAGTAATTGTTGACTAGGATCCATATCACCCATTCTTCTAGCATCTGAAACTGATGTTTTGAAAGCTTCAAAATCTTTTTTTAGGAATATGTTCTATCAGCTGGTAGACTTTGGTAATTTTCACTCCTTGTTTCAAGTACCGCTTCAACAACGGACTCATTAGCAAAATCGTTTTTCAAAACATACTACCAATTAGAGAGCGCTGAGGGGTCTTTAGAAACCCTTCTGCTTCAGTAAAGACTTTCATCCCATCACTCAAATGCTCTCTGGTCAACATTGTGTTTTTAAGAATCGGAGGCGTTTCGGAAAATTTCTCTTTCAGTTCCTCAGGAACTTCAATATCGCATTCAACAAATCTGAAGAAATCCTCTGATTGAACTCTCTCCAACACTTCTTCCTGATTTATCTTTTTTCCAACTATATTAGAATAAGAGAATTGTAAAATGTGTTGATAAATTTTTGTAGATTAGTATGAGTTTTTACACGTTTCATCCACTCGCACTCCCAAATTGAGATTACGGTATAACCTAGTGCTAGAAGATATTCTTCATTTTCCCTCGTAGTCTTATTCAACCTCGCCATTGATATTTGTCTACTAGGTTGAAGCTCTTGTTGTCTAACATTTGTATAAGAACAATTGTGTCCGTGCCAAAAGCATCCATGGAATTGAAAGACGACTCGGTTTTCAACACAAAATCATCAACTGGTAACCCTCTTTGTCCAAGAGCGACTCCTCCTCCATTGAGCTGATGTCTGATGTTGATTTTTTTTTAAAACATTTGGTACTGTAACCAGCTATGCGCTACCTGACTAAATTTCACTGGTTCAGCAACAAAGGAATTTTCCATTTTTCTTCTTCAGGGATAACCAGTAGACACTGATTGCATCATATGCCATAAATAGAGTGCAATTGCATCAACTCCATAAGTTCTATCGCAAACTTTTGCTTCTTTTCCTAGCCAATGTGCTTTCATTTTAGATATACCTTTTTTTGTGATATCTATGCATCACCAGACTTGTTCCACCAACTATGTTTTTCTTTATTAGAGGATAAAGTTCCGCATTGCAGCTGTCAATCAGACAAATTGGGAAAGTCTGTCGAAATGAGTTACTAAGCTCATGAAAATCCAAGTATGAAGAGAGATACAGAGGAGATGGTCGGGGAGCTTTGTTAAACATCCATCGAATTGTTAATCCTGGTAAAGATATACCATCGTTCAACATATCGATCCTGTGTTCTCTGTAGATTGTTCTTTGTCTTTTCAAAGCCTGAACGAATGGTTTTACATCCAAGTTGTTGTACCACTTTAGAAAATCTCTCATCGTATTCATGTTGTTATCTTTCCACACTTTTTGACAAATTACGTACTCTTCTTCACTGATGTTTTTTTGCTTTAATGTACTGTAAAAAGCTTCTATTGGAGGTGGATGTTTTTGATTAAGTTGTGTCAAGTCTTTCATCCATTCATAAGGGAAAGATCCTTTTCCGGCTTTGCATCTGTAGGCTTTGAGACACATTTCATAACTTTATCCGGGAGCAATGAAGTTTGCACAATCTAACAACAAAAAAGAACCTACTCCGATACCAGGCATCTTGGTTCCTTTTTTTACAACAAAATCAAAATCTTTGTCGCAGACATGTTTCAATTTTTGAAGCAGTTTTCCGTTCATCGCGTTGATATCATAGGTCTGTGAATTTGATCCCATAATAGGGAGTTTTTTCATATACTTTAACAACTCATCCAGGACTTTTTTAGGTCCTGTTCTCCATCTGAATCGATTTTGTTCGAGATTACTACGAAACATTTCTTCAGCTTTTTCCAGTCATTGCAATTAATCTTCTACTCATTCTATGACGTGTGAAAATTGTTTTTCTCACCTCGTTATACAATTCGTCACTAATTTCTTTCAAGTGTCGAATTAATTTTCCAAATTATTCATCATCATCCCCATTATTGACAATGTATCATGGGTGTCGGAAGCCCGGTACGTTTGAACAAATTAAAACGCTCAAGAGTTTACGTTCGTTAGTGTAAATGGTAGTGTCAGTATCTCTATTCCTTTCGCAATCGGGTAACAAACACTCTATGTCAAATGTTGCAAAAAACGGAAAGTATTTCAAAGAATCATCTGACCTGATATTTATCCCGTATTGACTTTTCAGTTTATCAAAACTTGTAGCACTAAGAGCGTATTGCCCTCCAAAAAACTGCATAGTTGTTGCGTCTGAGGTTGAATATCTGTGTATTCTTAGATTTCCCAGTCTATCAAGGCAAGTAAAACATGTTAGACATCTGTAGGATCTGACATGTCCTTGCAAGTTTTTGACGAGACCGAAGTGATTGACATAAAGTTCCAGATATAGAGTTTCCTTGTAACTGGAATTTGAATTCCAAATAACTGTTGAAGTCATATTTTTATTTAGAGAAAACACCATTATCTTCAGTTGAAACTCTTTTTCCAAAAGCAATAAGTCGGACTCTGTTACTCCTTTTTCGTCACGGTTTTTCTACATCCTGATATTGATGGATTCTCAGCAGTAACACCATCAATGAAATTACGATATTGCTCTACATAATATTTCGTCTGACTGAGTGTTGGATCTTTTGTGAATCCATTGTTTTTTTGCATTTCTTTGTGCAATGCTAGACATCTAAAAAAAAACAAAAATTGTCGGTGATTCGTGTTCCTTTCTGGGTTTTGAACATAGCTCGTATGTGTCTGTTGTTGGTGATGTGAGGGGGTAAATGCATTGGTGGTGAACCAACTCTCCCCATTCCAAGTAGCTTGTAAAAATAAAACGTAATGTTTGTGATCAGCATCAACTTCCAAGTTGTATTTGGTCTTCGTCTCAAGCTATTAGTACGATGGTTAGTCTCTGCAACGTCAACAAAAAAATCATCAAGTTGTCCTTCGGTTTCAATCAATTTAGCTCTCGGATATATAGAAACGTTGCTTGATGATGAGTGAAAGTATCGGAGTTTGCCATCGTTTTTATTTTCCAGTATGCAACCTACGCTAGAGCTGACTTTTGTTCTCAAACTCAATTGTCTCCAAACTTTTGTCAACAATTCCAATGCTCCTGAGCCATGATAGTCATTTTAGTAGATATCAGCTTAATCACTTGGAATCCCGTCCCAAAATCTTACCTTTAAAAGCTCTATGAGTCTTCCAGCTCTGTGTTTGGTTTTCATAGTGCCCCAATATCTAGCTATCAGATAATCCCATTCTTCATCATGAAAAGTAGGAGGTGTACTATCATCAACAATACCTAGAGTTGATGCTCGAGTAGATCTTTCATAATTAAATCATTCATTTCTTGTTCTTCTTGTCGTTCTTCTTCTCCTCCTCTCCCTCCCCCTCCCCCTCCCCCTCCCCCTCGCCCTCACCCTTGCCCTTGCCCTCGCCCTTGCCCTTGCCCTCCCCCTCCTACTCCTACTCCTTCTCCTCCTTCTTCTTCTTCTCCTTCTTCTTCTTCTCTCCCTTCTCCTTCTCCTCCTTCTCCTTCTCCTCCTCCTTCTCCCCTTCTCCTCCTTCTCCTTGTTGTTCTTCTTCTTCTCCTTCTCCTCCGTCTCCTTGTTCTCCTCCTTCTCCTCCGTCTCCTTGTTCTCCTCCTTCTCCTCCCCCTCCTCTTTCTCCTCCTTCTCCTTCTCTTTCTTCTTTTTCTCCTTTTTCTCCTTTTTCTCCTTCTCCACCTCTTTCTTCCTCTTCTTCTTCTTCTTCTTCTTCTTCTTCTTCTTCTTCTTCTTCTTCTTCTTCTTCTTCTTCTTCTTCTTCTTCTTCTTTTTCTTTTCCTCCTCCTTCTTCTCCTTCTTCTCCTTCTTCTTCTTTCCTTCTTCTCCTCCTTCTCCTTCTCCTTCTCCTTCTCCTTCTTCTTCTTCTTCTTCTTCTTCTTCTTCTCTTCTTCATTCTTTCTCTTCTTCTTCTTCTTCTTCTTCTTCTTCTTCTTCTTCTTCTTCTTATTCTTCTTCTTCTTCTTCTTTTCCTTCTCCTTCTCCTTCTTCTTCTCCTTCTCCTCCTCCTTCTCCTTCTTCTTCTCCTTCTTCTTCTCCTTCTTCATTTTCCATCATTGATTTATTGTCATTTTTTTCCACTACATCGTCCATGATTGGTTCCACATCTTTGATTGTCGTGCTAGCGTCTGGTGCTGAACCTTCGACACCAAAACCTATCTGATTAACCGTTTCATCAGGTAAACAAAAACAAATGAGATTGTCTTCGAGCCATTTCCAGTTAGGGTAAATTCCTGGGCTTTCTTCTACATTTACCCTCTGATAATTTGAATCTTGTCTACAATAGAGATGCTAACACATTTTAGTTCTGTTATAGAACATGTATTCTGTACAATATGTATAAAAAAAATGACTGAAACATTAATATTAGGTAGTGTTAGAAACTTACTGCATGCTTTGAGATTGAATCCCAACTCTCTCTTTTACACTTATCCCCTGATATTCTGACTCTTGTCTACAATAGAGTTGCAATCGTATTATTTGTACTTTGAATCATGGGATGTATATAGAAAGTTAGCAAAAAAAACACTACTACTATTTATTTATGATTTAAAAACTTACCGATTACTAAGGGTTATAGTATTTGTAGTAGATGATGAAACTTGCAAAGGCGTCGGATTTTCTTGACAAGTTTCAAGTCAAATCTCTATTCCATTTTTGTACTTACCAATTAATTCATCATCTATGTAATTGTCATCTATGTATTCATCATCAACGTTTAGAAATCTGATTACATTATGAATTTTTTTGCGCCATTCCCAATCCTCCTGTATTTTTACATCACTATCCTCCTCTTTCCTCTCCATACCTCCTGCTAAAATAACAACATTATTTTTCGTAAAAGTAACAAAAAAATTATAAATAACGGTATACACCCGTATTTAAAACACAAAATACTGAAGGTAAATCACAAGCTTTACATGAATTATTGCTTACTATTTCTTTATAATTAACTTTAAACATAAATAACACATAGAGAGGTGAGTTGACTGGCTCAGCTAGTAAAAATAATTGTTTTTTTATCTTTTTACCTTACAGACAAATCTCCTAGCAGTTGGTAGATGGAATAGTAGATGTTGAACCTTCAGTTACTGCTGTTGGAATGAAAGCTTTCTGTGTGAAAGCAATACTTCTTAAATAGCTAAAGTGAATCTGCTTGTTATGCCTTGAGAACAATGAAAAGACTCGTGCGTTCATACAGAGAAACCGTCTATAGTTGGTGGATGCTGCAGTAGATGTTGATCCTTCAGTCGCTGTTGTCAGAATGGATACTTTCTGTGTAAACACACTGCTTCTTAAATACCCAAAGTTGCTCTGTTTGATGTATCTTGAGGACAATGGAAAGACTCACGCGAAAAGCCTCCCATATCCCTGATAACAATACAATTTCACGGTGTTGAAAATTTATTTTGTCGTGTGAATGAAACATGGTTTACTACCTGAAAACAATACAGTTTCACACAAATAAGAAATAATTTTGTCGAGTGAATGAAACATAGTTTTTTACCTGACAGTAATACAACTTCGAGCGGAAAAAAATATATTTTGTCGCGTGAATGAAACATAGTTTTCTACTTGAAAACAATACAATTCTACGCAAATAAAAATTTATTTTGTCGCGCGGAAAGCAATCATTTTCAATCTGACAAAAACTTTGTTTTCACGCGAATGAAACCTGGCTTTCCGGCTGAAAAATAAATTGATAAAAATAACACAGTTTCATATGAACAAAAAGTAATTTTGTGTCACGTGAATGAAACATTATTTTCACCTAAAAACAATACAGTTTCACGTGGATGAAAATTAATTTTGTTGCGGGAAAACAATCATTTCCAATCTGAAAAAACACTTTGTTTTTGCATGAATGAAACCTAGTTTTCTAGCGGAAAACAATACGATTCCATGCGGATAAAAATGTCTTCTGTCTCGTAATGAAACATCGTTTTCTACCTGAAAAAAATACAATTTCACGCGGAAAAAAACTTATTATGTCCCGTGAATGAAACATAGTTTTCTACCGGAAAACAATAGAATTTAACGCGATTAAAACTTATTTTTTCGCCTGGAAAACAATCATTTTCAATCTGAAAAACATTTTATTTTCGGGTGAAAACTGAAAACAATACAATTTCACACGGATAAGAATTCATTTTGTTGAGTGGAAAACAATCAATTTCAATCTGAAAAAACTTAATTTTCGCGCAAATAAAACACATTTTTCTTGGTGAAAAATAACTTTTTTTTGACCGGAAAAAAGTACCACAATTTCAAGCAAATAAAAAAGAATTTTGTTGCGTGGGAAATAATCCTTTTTAGACTAGGTGAAAGTTTAGTTTTCATGCAAATGGAACGATGTATATTGATATACATATTGATATACATATTGTGGGAATGAAACATAGTTTTCTGCCTGAAATAAAACAGTTCAATCAGTGCAACTTTGACTATTTAAGAAGCGGTGTTTTCACGCAGTAATCATCCGCTTCAACAACAGCATTAAAAGAAGCAACGTCTACTACATTATTTACGACTAGCAATGAAAGCTTTCTCAGTAACTAGTAGGAGGACTCTCGGCGCTAAGGTAAAATTTAACATAATAAATTATTATTTTCTACCAAGGATTGAAAATAGTCTGGATATGATTTAGAGTTTCAAATAGTTAAATTTTTAGTTTCACTTGAGAAGCTCATTTTTTCATAAATAAATTTGAACCATAAGTTTTATTTATATTATTTCAAACATTATTCTTTAGTTTTTAGAATACTATGGATGGAATTTCTGATTCTCGCATTTACATAAATTCAAATCCAACAGAAAACATGCACAAAACAGTCAAAACAACTCCTAAGAGAAAAACTTCTCTTACCAAAGAGCCAGCAACAAAGAAGCGAACTGTTTCAAAATCGGTTTGCCTCTAACTCAAAACACTGTGGAAAAAAAGGAAATACTCTCCGATGCTGATAAAGTTCTCAAGACAGCCAAGACTCTCGAAGGATGGAAAGCGAGTGAGTTGCAAAAGGTTGAAACTTTTCAAACGCTATCATCACTCACTGTTCCAACAGTTATGGAAGTTGTTTCTATTGATCAGAACACAGGTGTATACGGTGATTAATATGTTATCACCCACCTTGGTAATTCAAATGTAAAAGATTTTCAGAGAGTATTTCACCCGAGTAGAGTAGTTGAGAACTTCAATACCAACCGAGATATATTACCTTTTATTGCTGTGTACTTGGGTGAGGTGGTAAACACAAAGAATCCAAACACTACTTGCTACAACATCAAGCGCATTAGCACAAAGCACTTAACCTCAATGGAAGCTATTGCTGAAGCTGCCAAATTGAGAAAAATGACTGAGAAAGAACTCAAACTCAGTTTCGACATCGAATATCTTAGTAGTTTTAAACAGTGTGCGATTTTTTCTAAAATCCATGTTGTCGAAAGATTCATTCCTCACCGTTTCAATGGAGAAGAATCTGTTGTAAATTGCATCCGTTATGTCTCAGAAAAAGATGGAAAGAAAGAGGTGAGAACACTCCTATTGCCGATCAGATACATCGAAGAAGCTAAAATATGTGTTCCCGGCGTGATGGTTTACAAAGGGAAAAAAACGAGCAGAGTTGGAAATTCTCATACATACCACAATCTCGCCTTTATTTCTTCAACCAGTAGCAGAAATTGGGAAGAGAATTGCGCTCAAGCAAAGTTCAATGAGGAGATACCAAAACCAAATATCGATGATGATGATCTTGAAGAATTCCTAGAGGGGTGATTTGATGATTTTGACAGAGGGCTCAGTGCTGATGATATGTAGACTCACGCAGAAAGACTAACTACAGCAGCTAAGGAGTTTTCGATATGAAACTTTTCTAGGGCTAAAGTTCATCAGGAATATTACTATAGTAGACAGTCATAAAGTTCATTGATAAGTATAGCAACAACAACTAAAATGACTAAATAGAGCTATTTCTACCAAACACACACACAAATAGATTGCTCTAAGAAGGAGAACTGAAAGAGTGAGGAGTTATCACAGGGTACAAAGATCTACGAAAAATAACTGTAATACTATTTATACTAGTTACAGTCAGTTCTTTTTTTGAGCTATTTTATACATTTACTATTAGCGTCTTTTATTCAAATAAAAACCAAATAAATGTAATACCGGGATAACCTCCAGCGCATACCAACACCATACAATGTATTAATCAACATTAAACACCATGGTGATAACACCCATTAAAAAATTCAAAAATTAGTGCACACAAAAAGGCACCTAATCGGGTTCACCGGGAACAGGGCCATCATTTACATATAGACAACCAGGATAACCTTATAATCCATACCAATTACACCCATGCTAACTGCTAATAACAAAATACCACTGCACCTCAAAAACATCATCACTAAACTCATACAATAAATACTAATCTACAGTTAACATCTCGGGTCAAAACCTCCATCAAAACACCTGGTAACTGGTGCAAACAAGAAGGCACTTGGGACCAGGATAACCCTGTCTCCATGAGGGAGATCTGCTCCTATAGTACTACTGTGGTTACCAAAGAAGCGAAACCGCTAAAAGCGTTGACTTAATTGAAAAAGAACTTGTTTCATCATACAAATACTTGTCATATCTTGAATTCTTTTACAAATGTCTTTGCGAAAGGGCTTACTTGACTGACCCACTAGCCGATTACATGACTGTCTGTAGCTGATACAGGAAATTATCTAAGATGAACTGGACCAATTGCCATTTTGAGACTGGAACATATGAAAAATGAGCATTTGGCTGCAATGTTATTTCGAAAAAGTGTATCTTATTACTAGCTAGGAAAATCTTTAGTATGGTATTTCAGTGGAGGATTTTTTGTTTATGGAAATTTGGCAAAATAATCATTTCAAGTTAAAGAGACCATCTTCATAAGAGATGAAAATTTTTATAACGAAAAATTAACACTCAAATGTGATTATCTTTTCTTAGGCAACCTTTAGAAACTTGAAATTTGAGTTTTTTTGTACATAAAGTACCCAATAAAAACTAGACTGCCATGCCATTTCCTTCACATACAGTTTTAGTAGGTACTATAAAATTTCTCTATTGTAGCTTCTACAAATTATATTCATAATATGACGTCAAGTTATCTGCAATCAGCGTTTACAAGGCAATGGGTTTTTCCCATGCAGTTGCATGGTTTTTGTTCATGCATTGTCTGACCCTGCATTGGTTTTTTTTGTATGTTGTTGTCGTTTTTGAGGTTAGGCGTGCAGGAGCAGCTAAGCTTTTGAGTCAAGTTATCAGCTATTTTTTTTAAGATTTCGTCTTTGTTGCCATGTTTATTCATGAGGTTCATAAAATTCTGGTCAAAGTTGGTTCTTTAACTTTGGTTGGATGTTTGTTTATAGCATGTTATTTTGCTCTTCCTGTTGCGCTTTTTGGAACCATTGCAATTGAGTGGATTGTTTTCCAGTTGGTGTTTGCAATCAAATTCCTGACTTGTAGGGCCTTCTGGTAAGGGTGCACTGACTTAATAAAGAAACTTTTGTTTGATGAGATGTTACTCAACATGTTTGTGGATACTTTGAATCAAGTTTTTTTTACTCATGTAGTGGGTTTTTAGATTTGTAGGCCTTAATGTATATGATAGTGTTTCCTGGTTAGGTGTATGGCTGTTATGTGCTGTTGTTCAGAACTATTGTGATGTCTAGGGAGTCAAATGCTTTCTTATTTGCCTCAATGATGATTTGGAGGTCTAGGGGACTTTACGGTTGCACATTCATGCTGCTTAATTTTATTACCCTCGCCTAGGTGATTCATCACTGGCAGGGAAGTCATCATGTCTATGTAGAGGCCAATCATAGTTTTAAGCCTGGGCAAGAGTAGCAATAATATGTACATCCCGCCTAGCTGACAGGTTTCTGCTCCATCAAAGCTGCCAATGGTCGCATCAAATGATTCTTTGCTGTTTTTCGTTCTCCATGGTTGCTCTTGGTGGAAAATCAAAACTTCACAGAATGAATGATAATACGGCTGTGCTCAGGTGTTGTGGTTTTGTATTGTAATGAGTTTTACCAGTCACCACAAGTGACCATTACTTAACTAAGGCTCGCCTGACAATCTGCAGGCTTCAGCCAAGCCTAATTGAGCAATGTATCAAGCCCAGGATTGATTACAGTAAACATAAAAGCTAAATACTAATTAATATAATAGAGATTTATTGCTATACTGACTCTGTACAAGTCCATACTGGCTATGCATCATTTTATACCTGCAAGGGTAGTTTTCTCAAGCCAGCAACAAAATGGCTTCCATAGCCTGAAGGACAAAGCTTAGCCGACGGACCTCTTCAACTCGTATCCAGACCATTACCATCTTCAGAGGTCAAGATATCAGGAACCGCAGCTGCAGAAGATTAAAATCGCTAAGGAAAAATAGTTCACCACCACCACTAGCCGCGGTGTCCACTTACCCCTCCCTTACTTCCGGGCATCAATTCTTTTTCATCTTTTTTTTGGCACATCATTGACTGGTATTTTTATCTGTCATGTAATTGGTACAATCATGTTATTCTTTTATGTGATTGGAGTGTTCAGCAAACTAGGTCAAGCACTTTCTGTCACTTCCTGTGTCTCTGCCATAAAGTCAGAGCCTTCTTTCATTTCATTGCATTACAACGTTGTGTGTTACATGTCACTATTGCATCGCCATCACTTGTTACAAATAAAAATAAATGCCTTTTATCACTCAAAGCTATGTGTTTATGTCCGAGTCGTGCCTGTGCCACAGTTGTTAAAGTCTACGATACTCCTGTTGAACTAGTTGCAAGTGCCGTTTCAGCACAGGGTCATCTCCCTGGAAAAGGTGATTGTTTATTGTTAGGCCTTGAGAGGCTGACTGCTTAATTGTGCTTTCCGGCATGAGTTCACACTGTGAAAATTCTGGTGGATAAGTCGTGAACCCCTAAATGGAGTTTACATCCACCTGAAAACAAAACTATTAACAACCTTTGAGAGCCAGTGTTGAATTATCAGATGGATACTGTGTACAGTATGGAAAATTTGAATCATAACTATTAATTGGAGTAGTAAAAAAGTTTTGTGCTCAACCAACTGTAACAAATTTTTTTTTGTGTGTCGCATTGATTTGTGTTATATATATTGAGAAGCTACATAGCCGATTTTTGTCACTTGCTTCATTTCTTTTGATCACTGTTTTGATTAATTGATGATGCTAAGTTAAGGAAACATTTCTTACTAGGCAAAATGTTTGAAGTAGCATACAAAGAACTTCAGCGTCTATTATGATATTGTTTTAACTTCCATGTTTGTACTTTTACTGGTCTGCTGGCAAATTTTTCAGCAGCCTTTTGTAGAATATTTGTAAAAGACACCTGTGACACCTGTTAAGTATAAATATTGAACAAGTTTTTAAAGTGGATCTTTATGGTTATAGAAAAAGCGTAAAATACACAAAGGCATTTGTAGTTATCCAATTTCTAAATTCACATATTTTAATCAGTTTCTATTTATTAAAGCGTTTACCAATAAAGGATATCTGCAACAGAATGAAAAATTAAACTAAAGTTTGGAATAGCAAAAACTAACAAATTGAATGGAATTGGTAGTTTTTTGTTAGTCGCTAGTCCAGATATGAGTGATCAAAGTATTGTCGGTTGTAGTAGGGTTTACTGCAAAATGGAGGATGATAATAGTGTCATCTTTTAGAATCCGTGAGTCGTCTATCTTTTTTCAAATCTAAAGCGAAAAAAATTGACTTGGTAAGCAAACTATTGCAACTAAATTGAAATGATACATGAAATTGCAATTGATAGAAGTTCGCAATCACTATATGAAATAAAGAATAGCTAAGATAAATCACTCACCGAACTGTATCAATTGTTTTCAACTTTTTTACTATGTTCCTTGTCTTGCAGTTAGGAGTATTCCACCTGGGTAAAAGATTTTTCCTAGTGAAAACAGCAGCACATTGTCTTCGACAGTTTCATGTGCAGCTAAATACTTCTAAAAGTTGGGTTCGTTTGGTTTGTTGTTCACGTTTTGCACGTCTTGTATTGATGAAGCAGTGTAAACATGATGATCTTGTATCAAGCGTGACAGAATCCACTAATTTCTTGATTTCGCAAAAAGATAATGTCAGTTCAATTTCTCTTTACATCAGGAGTATTTTCCTTGGGTATGTACAAAATTCCGATCACTAACCCATCATGCTGCACGAACCTCTAGCACACTAACAGAGTGTTTAGCAGCAGCTCTCTCTTTGGTGGAATCAAATGACGCTTGTTTTGGGGAGACAAAGATTAAACATGCTGCCAGCATCTCCAACTGTTATACAAGCTCGAATTTTTGATCTGGTACAGGAGCAGTTGTTTTTCTGCGTCAAATCCCAAGAAGACCATCAGCTTTGGCACATCGAGTTGCATCAGTCCTAGTCTTTCAGCCGCTTTTATTTATGAGAGATGTGACTTGACATTTGTTGCCAAATGTTTTGGCCACATTGTGGATATTGAAAAAGTCATTATAGACCTTATCAGATCTCGTTTCAATAAAGCAGTTGAAACCTTTCAATCATCATGTTTTTTATTTAAATGACAACAGTTCAGCAGACTGGTGGATTGCTTTCCCAGCAAACTTTTTAACTAGAAGGATTTTCTAGAGCAGATTTGGACTCTTAGGTTTTAGTTTTGAGAAAACTTCTCGGTTTGGTCTCACTTTTTTCAACTCTTCATCGTCATAGAGGACTCTAGTGCAACGAATGACCATTTTGCCTGCTCTGAAGTTGTCATACCTTGAGCTATCAAAAACCGTTTGCAAGAATGATCATCGGAGTTTAGTGCTTTCTGGGAGTTGTCCCAAAGGGGAAAGTGGAAAACTCCAAATACTTGTTTTTCAGGACTGGTATCCACAAAATCCATAGTGAAACTGTTGAGGGAGCTGCGGTGTGAACTTCTCATAACTTTGCTCTTGCAACTTATTGTATGTATGCTAGTGCAAATTCATTACTCTTTTGTATGTAAAAATATCCATAATACTGATTGATATTATAATCAGTAACAATTCACATCACAAATCAAGTAAGTACTAATCTTATCACCATTAGTGTCCTCGTTCTGCTACCTAAGTCATTGCATCATTTATTAATAAAGATGGTTGATTAATGGTAATGATGATTACTAATTAACTACTGCTACTCTAAATTCATTATTTTGTTAATTAATTTTGTATTGATAATAAATAGTGTAGCTAGTCCCACTGAATCCTCCAATTCTGATCTTCATATTAAAAACTGATGTCAACCTGTCCAGTAAGAGCTCGTAGTGTCATTAATGCTAAAAAAAATATTAAGTAACTGAATTTAAGAAAAGTGTGCTGCGTTGAAAATTACGCTGTTTTCTGTTGCCCTGTAAGGCTGATCAACCAAGCGCAACTGTAAATTAACCAAGTATCTACGCCCATATGTATATATGAGGATATATGCACGTGTATATATAAACTGTATGCGTCTCTCATCTGTAACAATTGTTATTATAGTGATCATCAATTAATCTGCTATTGGTAATACCAATAATAACAACTTCAACTTTAAGTTCTATATTTAACAATAGGAATGATAACAGCAAAGCTGAAAATAATTTTGTGACAATCTAAAGCAATAACATTGTGATAGCCAATAAATTAAGTTTTAATTAGCCAAAGCTAATTTGGGGTTTAGTTCAGCCTGCAATGTTTTCGTTTCCCGGACAGTGAAATCTCATGCTACTGGAGCATTGCGAAGAAACTCTTTATGACTTTATTTCAGAAATTAATTAATTTAATTCTTGAATTTCATCAATAACACACAAGCATGTAGTTAACATGCACGCTCATATCATATATAAAAAAAAATTCAAGACAACTAAACAAATAACCAAGTCAAGGCACATTTTGGTCAAAGTATAAAGACTTTGAGCACGTGGTACTATGAGACCAATAGGTTGGAGAAGGAGAAGTTAGGAGAACTCATTGAGGGAAATAATGACTACCATCTGACAGTTGAACTCGTTTCATAAACAACTGAGTTCCATATGTATTCAACTTTTTCCATAAGGGCTTTTGGCATATATGTACGACAGAATCTTACACTGCTGTCATCGCAAGGTCACGTGGCACAAATATGGGTTGGCTGTAAGGTCTTAGTCATAATACAATAATAATAATATTGATATTATTATTATTAAAAATAATAATCCAATTATAACAATTATAATAATAATAAAAGTTAAAAAATAGCAATAGTAACATAGCATCAGTCTGTGGTGACCGAGAATATCGGCTAGACCCTTGTTAGGGCCAAGGGCTAAGGGAGATCCCACTGACAGAAAGTCAAATCCACTGCCATGTGGAATAGGTCCATGTAAGGACAAGGGGGTCAGGGACATAAGTCTGACAGAAAGTCACCTACTCATAAATCTGATGCAGTGTGTTGGTGGAGGACCAGGCAAGCTATGGTTATCAACTTGTTACTGGCACAAATAGACGGAAGTATTGAAGAGAAGATAACAGGACTGTGTTGGAATGCTACTTTGAAAGTAGACCTGAAGTAAGGGTATACAGAAAAAGAATAGATTACATTTGAAATCAGTGAGGGGGTTTCACATCAGTGAGCAGAGACCGGCAGACCAAGTGCGAACTATAAAGAAGTATCAGTGGTTTACGGATGACCAGCTGGACGGGATCAAAGAAACAATGCAAGAAAGGGAAAAGTGGAGCAAGGCTGAAGGAGTTAATGATGGAGTGGATGACAAAATGAATGAGGGACCACCTAGACCTGTAACTTAGAAGGAAGAGAGCCAATGATGAGAATTGTGAGAGACCAGACCTCGGATGTGGAAAAAAGAACTGATTGATAGAATCATAGAGGAGCGCAGTAGACTGCCAGGAAATCAACCCAGACCAACTGCCCCCAGACATATTGAGAGGGGGGCAACATCATCCAGGATTTGGAATGGATTGAAAAGTCTTTGGCCAGTGTTGAGATCAACAACTGTACCGAGCTGAATGACACCATCATGACTTGTGCAAAAATTGTAACAGAGAATGTTTGTAGGAGTGGAAAATCAAGACAGGCCAGGGGTCCCTCAGCATGGAAGATAAAGCTGCAGCAGAAATTAGAAGTTATTAGATCAGATTTCAGTAAAGTGGTTCAATGTGGAGGAAGAGATTATGACGACCCAATGAGAATGAGGCTTGAAAAGAAGTATTGGATCAGGAACAAAAGATATCATATGGTTATTGAGGAACTGAAACAAGATCTGAGTGCAGTAAGTCAGAAGATGAAGAGGTATGCAAAAAGGGTAGAACAGTATAATAGGAACAGGACTTTAGTAGTAATATATGAGCAGATCTCCCTACCAAGTGTTTTTTTGTGGATTAGACCTTGGAGTTTAGGCAATGGGTTACGACGTTGGATGAATTCGCCGAGTTTATATTGTATTTTACTTGAGGGGTATTTGAGTGGCATTTGAGTGGCATTTGAGTGGCATTTAAGTGGCATTTGATTTTTGATTATTTTTTTTACTTAATTTGAACTCATATGGCAGCTAGATTTTGAATGTATGGCATTCAAGTTTTGATAATTTTTTTACATAATTATATACATAATTCTAACTCATAGGGTATATAGATTTTGAATGTATGACATTTAAAGTTTGATAAATTTTTTAATTCCTACTCATATGATATCTTGAGAGAGAGGAGAAAGGGAAGCATTAGTTATCTTTAGAGAGAGGAGAGAGAGAGGAGAGAGAGAGGAGAGAGGAGCTACATCTACACTGAATAAATCCGACGATTAAAAATAAAACAATATTTGAATACATACATTTATTGTATAATAAGTAGGGATACATAAAGAGAACATATTAAATATTGTGAGCTTGAAATAGTTCCAATATCATTTCAAATGAAATAGTGGATGATGAGAGATTTTCATCCATTTGTATGTATCTATTGTTGTACTGATGTTATAACTTAGGAAGGAAGACTTCTGTTCTATGTACTTTTGATTCCATAATGAACTAAAATAAAAAGTTATGTATTAGTATAGGATGATTAAACAAAAATGTAAAATAATTACATGAATTTGAATTATAGTTCTTTTTACATTGGTTAGTTAACATTATATAGTAAAGGGAAGTAACTCACCAAGTTATATTGTTCGGTTTGTTTTTTCTTGAGCATAATTTTCATCAAGTGTTTTTGATTCTCTCTCTTCTATCTAAAGCAACACAAAAAAAACAATTACTTTATAAATAAATTCTATCTAATTGAAAGTATTACTTATATCAGTTAGTTTACATTAAATAAAAAACACTCACTAGGTTGTGTTGTCTGACTTGCTTTTCTTGAATATAGTTTTCACCAGGGGGTGTTGGTTCTCTCAAAGATGTAGAAGATGTGTTTCCCGCTCCCATTGAAAGCACTAAGACCTTGTTCTCAACAACCTCATCTGTAGTAAAGTACTTCATCTGGTTGGAATCATCAAGTTTGTTGGATAGGTTTTGAGCCGTTTCTCTCGCTTGTAATGCTGTGAATGTGATTATATCATGTCGATGATAACCAAATCTACTAACTTCACGATTTCTTACAAGTATGACTCCTGTTCCAATTCGTTTGACATCGCTAGCATGTTTTTCAGGTATATATAGAACTCCCATCATCAAACCATCGTATTGCAAACATCTGTAGTTTACCAGTAGCGCATCCATCACCACTTCTCCGTTAGGTAATGTTAACTGAGTTGATATTTGAGGAGATTCAAAACTGATTACACTTCCAACAGCAAATTGAGAGAGTGTTGCGATACGAACCATACTGATCAACTGACTAGGTGTTTTTTTTTTTATAAATCTACTTAGCTGTTTAGCTTCCTCAAGGGAAATATTGGATGGAAAGTTGATAGGGTGAAAGATTGGATGTTTGCCTGAATCGAATCCCATAAAAACCACCAGTTTTGGAACATCCGGTTGTGTTGGAGCTAATTTGTTATAATCCTCATTTCTCACCATGGATCTCACTTGTCGCCTGTTGCCAAATGTTTCGACATTGTAGCGGATAATGCATAAGTTTTTATATACATCCTCAGTTGGTCTTTCGATGGAAATTATCTCGAGAAGTGATGGTGTTTGATTTAAGTGAAGTGGTTGAAACCTTCCAATCATTACTCTGTCATTGGTATCGCAAGAATTGAGCAAACTAGCAGCATTTTTTGACAAGCAGGAAAGATGAGAAAGAGATGGTGCTTTCAAAGTCCAAGCATAGTCAATCGTTTTATTTCTATCCGAATCCCATGGCTTTGGTCGAACTGTTTTCAGTTTCCTTTTTATTATATGTGAATCAGGAGGGATATTTTCTTTATCATCAGAGTATGGTTCGAATGTTGAGAGAAATGAGGTATTACGGTCTTCATTCATATTCAGAGCGTTCAGTGAAAAGTTGGAACTGAAAAGAGAGTAAAAAAATATGTAACAGATGGTTGGAATTTTGAAAAATATTTGAAAAGAATAAACTAACTAGATATTTATAAAATAAACACATAATCAAAACCAAAAATAATTTTTCTGATGCGTTATGGTGAAACTATTTGATCTTTTATTAATATGTTGGAACTGAAAAGAGAGTAAAAAATATGTAACAGATGGTTGGAATTTGAAAAATATTTGAAAAGAATAAACTAACTAGATATTTATAAAATAAACACATGATCAAAACCAAAAAAATTTTTTTGATGCGTTATGGTGAAACTATTTGATCTTTTATTAATAAGAACAAAATATTAAAACACAAAATTAACTTTCTGAAGTATTATAGCAAATCTAGTTGAAGTTTTCTATCAATATATGTTAAAGAATTATTTAGTGATTCTCACCTTATTGACTGAAAGTCTTTCTATAGTTTCAAGTAAATGTAGTAGTTAATGTGTAGATGTTGCTTCCTTGCTAGCTATTGTAGAACTGGATGCTTTCTGTGTGAAAACACTGGTTCTTAAATAGCTAAAGCTGTACTAATTAACCCTATGAAACCTTCTTTATAATATATCTATGACTCAGCAGTTTTTTCACGCGATATTCCCGCAAAAGCTTTGGTTTTTATTCGCGTGAAAATTATTTTGTTTACTCCCGCGAAAGCAACGGTTTTATCCATATTAAAATAATTGTTTTATTCCAGCGAAAGCATTGGTTTCTATCCGCGTGGAAATAAAATGTTCATTCCCGCAAAAGCAACGGTTTCTATTCGCGTGAAAATAAACTATTTATTCCCGCAAAAACATTGGTTTGTATTCGCGTGAAAATAAAATATTTATTCCCGCGAAAGCAACGGTTTCCATTCGCGTGAAAATGAAGTATTGATTCCCGCGAAAGCATTGGTTTGTATTCGCGGGAAAATAAAATTTCTATTCCCGCGAAAGCAACGGTTTCCATCCGTGTGAAAATAAATTATTTATTCCCGCGAAAACATTGGTTTGTATTCGCGTGAAAATAAAATATTTATTCCCGCGAAAGCAACGGTTTCCATTCGCGTGAAAATAAAGTATTGATTCCCGCGAAAGCTTTGGTTTGTATTCGCGGGAAAATAAAATTTCTATTCCCGCGAAAGCAACGGTTTCCATCCGTGTGAAAATAAATCATTTATTCCCGCAAAAACATTGGTTTGTATTCGCGTGAAATTAAAATATTTATTCCCGCGAAAGCAACGGTTTCCATTCGCGTGAAAATAAAGTATTGATTCCCGCGAAAGCTTTGGTTTGTATTCGCGGGAAAATAAAATTTCTATTCCCGCGAAAGCAACGCTTTCCATTCGCGTGAAAATAAATTATCTATTCCCGCGAAAACATTGGTTTGTATTCGCGTGAAAAAAAAATATTTATTCCCGCGAAAGCAACGGTTTCCATTCGCGTGAAAATAAAATCTTGATTCCCGCAAAAGCATTGGTTTGTATTCGCGGGAAAATAAAATTTCTATTCCCGCGAAAGCAACGGTTTCCATTCGTGTGAAAATAAATTATTTATTCCCGCGAAAACATTGGTTTGTATTCGCGTGAAAATAAAATAGTTATTCCCGCGAAAGCAATGGTTTCCATTCGCGTGAAAATAAAGTGTTTACTCCTGTGAAAGCATTGCTTTGTATTCGCGTGAAAATAAAATTTGTATTCCCGCGAAAGCAACGGTTTCCATTCGTGTGAAAATAAATTATTTATTCCCGCGAAAACATTGGTTTGTATTCGCGTGAAAATAATTTTGTTATTCCCGCGAAAGCAACGGTTTCCATTCATGTGAAAATAATGCTGATTCATAGCAGCGCAACTTAAGCTATATAAGAAGCACTGTTTTCATACAGAAAGCATTCACTTCATCGTTAGTAACTGAAGGAAGAAGATCTACTACATCATCATCTACTACAGCCCTCCTTCTTCATCATTTGAGTTACATAGGAAACAGCTGAAGTTCAAACAACTATGTATATAATTCATCTAATTCAAAGAAAAACAAGTCTTCATTTGTGATGTAAGTATTTATATTTCGTTTTAATTGTAATCAATTTAAGCGTGAAGACATTTTCTGAACAAAAAACAAGATTATTCACTATTTAAGCTATCAAAAAATGCTGTATGTAAGTTTTAATTATGTTTATTCTTATTATTTCAGGGCTTCAAAATGAAAAAAGTACTCCTTCTTCATCCGAATTTTATAGAAAGTAGCTCTCAAGTTCAAACTACTAGGAATATCATTCATTTTAATTCAAAAGAAAGACAAGTCTTCATTTCTGATGTAAGTATTTACATTCTATTACAATAGTAATCAGTTCAAGTATATTGAAAAAAAATTGAAACCTTAGTCTTTTTTTGTTTTTTTGCTATAAAGCATTATCATTTTTTTTTTTTAGAATAATAACGAACTAGATCAAAAGGAAAGAACTTTCCAACAAAACTTCAACTTGAGTAATAACTGAAGCTACTACTTGTATTATATATAAATAATGTGTCGAGTAACAAACAACAGATATGTAGCAAACACTATTTATAATGAAAGAAAAGAAATGCGAAAAACTCGGAATTGCTTTGAAAATACTAAAGACTGCACCGAATGGATAGATGATAGTTTACTCGTTACTTCGTCGTTGTTTTTACAACGAAATTTTCCTGATACCACTGCAATCACTTATGTCGTCGCAACTTATCCGGATAATCACTGTAGTCTTTTGTCATTAAAATTACAAAAAACTATTGCGCAACTTTCCCCAGCGGACTTTTTCAAGTTCATTTGCAATGAACTCTCTTTTTATGAAAGAGAGACTTTAATGCTTGATGAAAGTTATCGAAGAAAATCATTTATTACAAATTGGAGACGAGTAGGTAAACATTGTGGTGAAAACATGGCTGCAGCTGGTTTCTATAACCTTGAAAAAGACAACGCTGTTCGATGTGTTTTTTGCCAAGGGGTATTACTAAACTGGAAGGATGAAGATGAACATCAGATGAAAGAACACGCTAAAAGTTTTCCGTTTTGTCGATTTGTTAGAGGATTTAACTCTCACAATCGTCTGTATAGACCTAGGAAACTACTTGCAGATGAAATGAAAAACATCTCAATTGTCAAAAGTTATACGATGGAAGAACAAAAGACCAGAAGAGGAGATTTAACTGCAGAAGTATTACCTCTAGGTATATCAATTGATCGTGCTGATACACCACATTTTGCTACTGAAACATCTAGAGAAGACAGTTTCAAACAATGGAAGGGTAAAGTCTCCATGAAACTCCTTTCCAATGCAGGTTTCTACTATACTAAGTTCGGAGATAGTGTAAAATGCTTCTTTTGCTCAGGTGAACTTAAAGAATGGGAAGAGAGTGATCTACCGTGGGAGGAACACTGTCGGTGGTTCCCAGACTGTTATTTTTTACTCGGGAGTAAAGGTGAAGAGTATGTTGAGGATGTTTACATGCGAACAGAAAAAGGCAAAAGGTGTAAGCGACGGGTTGAAAAATATCGAGAAAAAGTAAAACAAATAACGCACAACAATGACACCGAAGAAATGAAACTTATTTGCAAAAAACTAGGATACAGTCAAAACGATATCGAACAAGTTTTAGTGTTAAATGGAAAACCTTTCGAGCGAATAGGTTTTATGATTGAAGCCTTACATACTTTTAAAAATGATTTTACATCTGTTGAGAATTCGTCAACACTGTTAAAAAATGATGTTAAATCAATTGATTCATTAAAAAAAGATAAAGATCAGACTAAGCAAAGCAAACTCGCTCAATGTGTGTCTGAGACGCATGAAAAAAAAGTAATTGCAAATCATATCTCTCTTCCATGTGGTCATCTCATTTACTGTAGTGAGTGTAAGGAAAAAGCACTTACTGAATGCTCATCAGAAGTAAAACCTTGCCCAATCGATGGTTGTCAGGTTGAAATTAAAGCATTTATGAAGATCTACATGAGCTAGCATAACAATTAACTCAAAAAAAGAAAAAGTAATGAATGATTAAGTAGGTGTTTCAATTTGAAAACGTATCATTCGCGTTTTGTAATTTAACGGAATAACAACAAATATGTTACGTGTTGAAGGCTTTGCTCACCAAGAAGCTTCTGATGCTATAGGACCTAAGACTTTTTTGGCTGAGGTTTCTGATGAAATGTTGAGGATTTATTTTACGGAGGAATGTGTATACTGTGTACTAGGAGGAAGTTTTTACAAGCAAGCAACCAATCTATCGCTACTAAACTGTTACTGTTCACACGTTGATGACGAATGTATCACTTGTAAAAGATATGCTGAAATGGTTGAAGGTGCTACACCTACCAAAAAAGAATTGGGTGATGCTATCGACTGGATTGATAGAAGACAAGTTTTGAAAAATGCTAAAATGGGTTTTTTGGTGCATGATGAATGGATTAATGCTTTTTTGGATCTTTCCACTGATGATTTGAAGTCTCCCTTTTTGTTAACAAATTTGAGAGCACGATTAAATCCCTACCTATTACCTACTAGTCAGAGCAAACTGGCTTATCAACGACTAAAGGATAAATTACTTGCGATAGCAGAAGGATATCCATACGCTCACACTCTTGATGAAAAAGAAGACTCAGTCAACCCGATAATAACTATTGATTCGACAAATATATCTGAAGACTCATAAAAGAACTGCTACAAAAAAAGTTGCTTCATTTATCTCTGAACTACAGCAGAAACATGAGTGGAAAAACTCAAGGATTCAAGTCAATTGGTACATTGGCTGATTTTGTTCCTAAGTTCTTAAGGACTCATTTTGAACACACTCCTTTAGAGCGTTCGACTCCTCTTTTTGTTCAACTCATCACCGAAGAAGTATTTTATTTTGTGTTAGGATTCAATCTAGTTCGTAAATCAATACAAAGCATGCTTTTGAGCTGTAATTGTATTTCAAGAGCAAATCCTCTCGAATGCTTAAACTGTTCTAGGAGCTTTGATCCAAAAGTATGCTGTCCGCAAGCCAAGTTGATAGATTTTGAAGATCTCAAAAGATCGATCGAACTGATTGATATAAAGCAATGTTTGAAAGATGCTGAACTGGGTGATTTGATAGATATTTCGATTTTAAGAGGTTTGACTTCATTTCGCTGGACAGAAACACATGTTCTTTTGTCTCAATCTCGATTGGAACCATACTTACATTTTGGTAACCACTTTGATGAGATTGTTTCACATCTTCAAAATCGGTTGAGAGAGCTGAACAAGCCGCTAGCCACTTACGTATAAATAGAAAAAACATCAAGAAAGAAAGTATTCAACTTTCAACACTGAAAGCAAAAACATTTTAAAAAATGAGCTGCGTATTCATCTTGCTACTGGCACTAACATTTCCCAATGTTAGTGGAGTATTCTATACCAACGAAATTGATGAATGTATAGCCGGAGCTATGGATAAAAATGATGTCTTGGTTTTTTCACCTTTTGAAAGGACTATACGATATAAAGATGAAAATGGAAAAAACTGTGTGCGACTCTACCCTCCCGACTTATTATATTGTGGTTTTTTCATCCCTCAAAGCGCTTCTTGGATCTGCAAGGACACAACTTCTACAGATTCTGTGCCTTGTGATACTACAACAAAATACGTTTTGAATCAAGCGGAATGTGAAATGGGTATTACAAATAATACGGAAGGACTTACTCAAATTACAAAAGTATATCGAAATGGGGGTTTATGTGCATTTCAATACAACAGCAGATGTGTGATCTGTCCAATAAGAAGACAGTTTGAGACATTCAAATTTGCATGCATGCAATGCGCTCATTCCGATCATTCGATCAACAAGGAGCCTACAGATACCCTGACCTGCAATACACCAACAAAATACACTCTGAATTAGGAGGAATGCGCAATAGGGGTTAAAAATAATACGGAAGGTCTTACTCAAAATACAAAACTATTTTGGAATGATGAATTATGTGCATTTGAATACAACACCTCACGTTTGATTTGTCCACCAACAGAAGAGTTTGAGACAACCAACTTTGCATGTGTGGAATGCAATCGTTTGACCAACGAGGAGCCAAAAATAGCTACTATCATCACTAACATCAATGGTATTGAAGGTGTAAATTTGTCATTTTCGAGTTTTGAAAGTTTGAAGTCTGTTCAAAACAAGATTATCATCAGTATCACATGTCAAGGAGATACCAAAGATAAATGCAATCCCAAGGTTATATATATAGAGCTTTAGTTGAAGCATATTAACCAAAGACCACCGAAATGCAAGACAGTTAACTCTAGATGATGAAAGCATAAACTAGGTTAAAAGTCTCTCTCTCTGAATAAAAAAATGAGATATCGCATCTATCTCCTATTATTCCCAATCCTAAGCGGTTATTGTCTTGTAACAGAGATTAAACCATTCACTTTATCTCATAGAGCGTCTGGATGTTTTCGGGGAATTCTTAATATGGAAGCGGTTGATTCAGTAACTCGTATTTTAAGAAAAAACTTAAAATATCGTATGCTTAGACTCACATGTTTCATGGAACCTGCTCACCTATGTAGAAGCTGTGACACTCATGATATGTGGCCTCAACACTACTTTGTTTGCAAAACCGCTGAAGCTTTAAATTACATCCGTTTATACGATGAGGGATTACTAACTACGACTCGAAGAACAACTTCAACAACAACCACTGCAACTCCACATACAACGACAAAAATCACCACAACTCCGCAGACAACGACGACGACAACCACTACAACTTCAACGTCGACAAAAACTACAAACAAGCCAGTAGTTCCAGCTTTATCACCATCAATTCCATCTCTTCCACAAGCTCTGGGTTTAGTCGATTTAATTTTGGAACAGCCAAGCCCTACAAACTCTACTATATACAATTCTGAAGAAATCGAAACTACTACTGATTGTGTGTGTGATAGATACATCATATGCGAAAACAATTCAGTATCAATTACAAATTCAACACCGTCGATTTATAGAGTTTTTATTTATAATGATTTGGAGGGTTTTTCAAAACTTTCTCTGTCTATATCGGAAAATAGTAAACTTAAGCTTGAAGAAAATCTTCTCATCATCATTGAACCTGAATGTGATGATATTTCTTGTAAAGTCATCAAATACTTTACAAATTAAAAAGTTTTTATAGACTTTAACTCTATATATTCAACTTATTACACTCTATTATGATGTCTATTTTATTACATTCTCCTTTTTTGTAAATTTGTACAATTAGATGAAATTTAACCATTTAGAGAATGATTTCTTTTTGCAAAAAATTAATGAAAATTGAATGAAATGAAAAAATATTTCACCAAATACCTCTTTTTTGTCAAAGAAAGGTGTAGAATAAAGAGCTCACTCAAAAATTGATTTCAATACAATGGACTACTGAATTATTATATCATTTTCAATCAGATATATGTAGATACATACAAACGGATGAAAATCTGTCATCATCCACTTTTTCATTTGAAATGATATTGGAACTATTTCAAGCTCACAATATTTAACATGTTCTCTTTATGTATCCCTACTTATTATACAATAAATGTATATATTCACATATTGTTTCATTTTTAATCATTGGATTTATTCAGTGTAGATGTATCTGTAGAATTATCAAAACTTAAATGTCATACATTCAAAATCTATATGCCATATAAGTTCAAAATAAGTAAAAAAATAATCAAAACTCAAATGCCACTTAAATGCCACTCAAATGCCACTCGAATGCCCCTCAAATGAAATACAATAAAATACAATATAAACTCGGCGAATTCATTCAACGTCGTAACCCATTGCCTAAACCCCAAGGTGTAATCCTCAAAAAAACACTTGGTAGGGAGATCTGCTCATATATTACTACTGACTTTCGTCAACAACCAGAAATGGTTTTATCAGGACTTACAAGAAACAGAAAGCAGTTGAGGCTCCGGATGAAGAGGAATCGATAGAGTTTTGGCAAGGAATATGTAGTGAACAGACAAATCACAACAGTACAGCAGATTGGGTGAATAGAGTTGAAAGCCGATTGGAGCATGTAGGTAGACAGGGGAAATTTGAGCATAACTGTGGATCAGATGGGGTTCAGGGATTTTTCGATCAGGAACGTTTTAAGTTTGTATCAATTGCTACTGAGTCATTTACGGAGGTGCTTGGATGATAAAAATGTCCTTGAATGGATGACATCTGGATGAATAGCTTTGACCATGAAAGACCCAGCCAGAGGGAGACAACTCGGAAACTACCGACCTATCACATATTTACCACTTTTTTGGAAGACATTGACAGGTGTTGTGAGTGACAAACTATATGAACATCTGACTGATCAGAATGTTATTAGAGATGAGCAGAAAGGCTATATTAGGAAATCATGGGACACTAAAGATCACCTAATGTTGGATAAGGCTATATTGCATGATTCAAAAAAGAAAAGTATTAACTTAGCGTTATGTTTGATAGATTATCGGAAAGTGTGTGACATGCTACCACACTCATGAAATCTGGAAAACATGAAGATAACTGGAAAAACCAAGAATGTAACTGAGCTGATGAGAAACAGAATGTGGTCTTGGAACATTGAGCTGGAATACCTCGGTGAAAAGATTGCAAAGATAAACATAAAGAGGGGATCCTTGTTGATCCCCCCCCCCCCTCTTTGTGAATGCACTGGACCCTACTCTGATTCTTATGAGGGAAGCAGTTTGGGATTACAAGTTTCGACGAGGCCGAAAGGTTAACCACCTACTATATATGAATGACCTGAAGCTTTATGGAAAGTCTAAAACAGAACTAGAGGCCCTAGTGAATACTGTCAGGATATTCACAAGTGATATAAGGCTGAATTTTGGATTGAAAAAGTGTGCCACATTAGTAATGAGTCGAGGAAAGAAAATCGAGTATGAAGTAATTAGTATGCCTGACGGACAGTTTTTACAAGACCTTGGAGAAGAATCTTACAAGTATCTAGAAATACTGGAGGCTGACGAATAAAAATGGGAGAGATGAAAAAGAAGGTCAGAAAGGAGTATTACCAAAGGCTAACTTGCTGTTGGATAGTGGTTGCTACCAGTTTTATCAATGCATTAGCAGTCACTGGTGCTGCGGATATTGAGCTAGAGCTGACAGTGGTAGCAAGCAACTTGTTCCCATTTACAAGCAAGATGTAAAACGAATTGGCTAACTGTTCAATCAAAGCGCTAGTCAAGTTGAGTTTTCCAACATTCATCATCATTAGCGCATCCCTCATCTAGCTATCATCAACCAGTTTAATAATAATGGTTGTGCCACACCACTTCCACAGGCAATTCAGTGGTGGTTTTATGAGCATATTCTAAAACCATTTACCAAGCTCTTTTTTTTCACCTCAACCGTTTCTACTCCTTGTTTCAAATATCCAAAATCAATCAACAATAAAAATAATTGCTTTATGTATAACTTCCAGCCTAGAACCATGGATTGTTTTACAAACAACTTCTAAAGCTCTTATAAAACTATTACATTTAACTGTGCGTTTGTTTCAAAATACAATTGACAGCCAAAACCTCCTGTTGAATAATTTATTACAAAAAACTTTTGTTTGCTTTTGTTTGCAAGTCTTTCTGGTGATAGTTGCTCTTTTTCTCATTTCCTTTTTATTTAAAAGCAATATATTGTATCTAACATTAAATTGGTTTTAAGGATTTTAGTCAAACCTTTGATACATAAAGAATTACGGGAATAAATTCATTATTTACCATTAGCTGTTTTAAAAGTTTGAGACAAACGTTTGATATGGAAAATAGTGGAATATTTTTGAGTCTAAAAGAGAATTACAAACATACTACCTCTTTGCTTTGCGCAAGTAAATTGGTTTAAACATAGTAGGTCAAAAGTAATGCTTTAATTACTACATGTAAAAAAACGTATTGTTATAAACTTATTTCCACAATCAGATCCTCACAATTGTAACATAACTTTTTTATAACATTTCATCAAATATATCAAAACAAATCAGTCTTACACTTCAGTAGTAGACCATAACTTGTCTATTATTTACCACTAGACAGGGTGTATCCCTCACCGGTAATTTTTCAGACTGGTCTATCTCAATAGATAACATGCAACTAAAAATAATTGAATAATGCGTTACTGATTATTTCTGAGAACAAAAATGTGTTTGCAAACAAAATTCTTGCCAGTTTGTTCTACGTCCACATCATAAACAGACATTTATTTTCTGTGGGTTTTGTTAATATTATGTCACATCAACCTTTTATTTATTTTTAAACAAAGATACTATCCGTTCTAGAATATTGACAAGTCATATCCTACCAATCCAATTTAGCATGTTAGGATTAGCATAAGCATTCTCATTTATGCATCATGTTATAAATACATGATAATGGTAATGAAGATTATCCAGCCAACAAGTTTTGTTTAAAACAAACAACAGATAATAACAGTCAGTTGTTTAACAAACAGAACAAGGAGTTACTGCTTTGCAATAATGCGTTCATCGTCCTAGTTTAAGTTTTAGCGATGAACAGGAGTAAATAATTACTTTGGTAAAACGGTTGGTGAATCCAAAAAGGAACTGAGTTAAAAAATGGATTTGTTTGAAAACGGAGAAAACTGAATTGTAGACTACAATAAATGGCCAAATTTTTCAGTGTTTATTTCCAATAATTATAATTGTTTTTCCAATGATCGATAAAGCTCTGTTACCAATAAAAAATTTAAAATTTCTTCCCGTAGATGCTTTTGAGATAGTTGGAATAAACAATATAGCAGATAATACATCGACGCTGCTTTAAAATACTTATTTAGAGTCGAGCATTATTAAATGTTACTTAAACACTAAACTATTGTTTTCAGTAAAACTAAATAAGTATGGTTGACAATAGAAGGTTGTTTTCAAACAAAATTATCTCTCAAAAGTTCAAAAACTCTACAATTAACATGAAATGAAACATCGGACAACTTTAAATTCTTATAATTTTTCATCTGACAAATTTATTTCAGTGTCGTGTTTTTATAATTAGTACTTCTACCATTATCTATACAAATTTCTTACGTAAGAAAAGTATAGCAATAACTACACAATGTTGATCCGTCATATAAAGTTTAGTTACCCATGAACTTTTGACAGTTATTTCCATCGGTACTTGTAAACATAGTTTGGAATAAACAATGTGGTAGAAATACAAGGAGGTTGCTTTTAAAAATACTTATTTAAAGTAAGTATTATTGATAATAATTAAAAAAAGTAAACTATTTTCATCAGTAATAACAAATCAGTATGTTTGCTTATAATGTTTTATTTTTTGCTAACAAAGTTACATTTCTGATGAACTTGAAAATTCTACAACTCATATTTAAAGGGCCTATGACGCCTAATTTGAAAAGGATTTGATTTAATTTACACTTTCTGAGGTGGAAATGTGTTCAGAAAAATTATCTGGAGTTGCCCTCTCACCAGTAAGACGATTCCTATAGACGCAGTCAGCACTAGCCAAGACGCCTTTTTTTCTCGAAGACACAAAAACTTATATAGAGCTATAAAGCCAGTTTTCAAAAATGTGGCTTGTTCGCATAGAAATAGGGCGTCTAGAGATTAGTTTTGTTAATTATTTTGGAGCTGTTTTGCTCAAGTCAGCAAATTATTTTATCTTTGGTAAGCTCGCTATTATGTACACACTGGCGTTCGCGTGATAGTGTTTGTTGTCAAAATCAAAAGAAATGATGAATTTTTTTATCAAAATGATAATTTTCATGTGAAAATTAATCAAACAATAACATTAGTACACTTTCATAATAATACTAAGTGAAAAAAAAACATTGCCGAAATTGTATTTCCGGCGTTGTTTTTTTTTACAACAACGATATATCGTTGTTGTAAAAAAAAACAATTTTATAACAATTAAATCTGAAATACCGGCTATCTTTCCGAGAAAAAACTTCAAAAGCACTAAATAATGATAATTAACATTTTTGAAAAGTAGTTTGGAACTGAAAAAGTAACAAAAATGGTACAAACTACTTGCTGTAATATACTACATAATATCATAATGTAGATAGTCCCTTCTGCCGAACGCATTTTCATAGACCTCCATACACCTCTACATGATGCCTTTTGGTGTTTTGTTGACGCGAGTGAGCTTTCTCAATAGTTTTACAATGCTTGATGAGAAAACAACAACACACACAAAGTGCCTCATGAAAATCCCGTCCCAAGCCCTTTAATGAAGCATTAGACAAAGTTAAGTTTCTTTGTTTCATATGACATATGTTGTAGGGTTGGACAAAATGAATATTGATATGGATATATACATTGACATTGACATGTACATAGGATGACATGATTATAGACATGGCTACAAATGGGAATGAATATGGACAAAGAACATGTACATAAATTGGGATTGGTATAAACATGGAATCGTCCATTCCAATGTACATGTTCCTACTCAGGTCCATTTCCATGTTTATGTCTATTCCTTATCTTGTACAGTTTAAACACAGATGTACAATATACACTCTGTACAAAAATTTAGCCTAACTTTTGTTTCCAATGTAAAACTCTTATATACTTCACCCTATCTAAGACTTACATTTTATCAAAACTCGGACTTTGTAATAAACATTAGATACATTTTATCCATTGTATTTTATCTATTGTTCCAATAAAACTGTAACAAAATGCAATATAAACCTTCAATAACTTAAACTTTTCAAATGGGTAATAATCATTACTTTGTAATTATTGTAATACTAATTACTTGAATGACTAATGATTATTTAAATAATTATTAATATAATTGATAGATAACGATGAGAGATAGTACTGTCTGATTAAAATAATTATTAATATTATCAACCTTCAAGATCGTCATCATGAGAGTAGTGGGTGATCTTTGTCATGGTGTCTAAAGAAAATAAGGTTCTCCTGGTTCAGAGTGCCTTTGTGTGTTCACCAATTTTAGTGTGTCTTCTCAATTTTGTTGTTATTGTATGATCAAGTAAGTCTATACTGTGCAAGGTTTGGTCATATTGGGGTTGATATCCTGATTTAAACTGTGCTCTTGAGTGTATAAAAATAGTATGTGGGTTGTTTGTACTTAGGCTCGTATTGCATTTTGCTACAGTTTAGTTGTACAGTTGGTAAAATACAATGGAAAAAAGATGTATACAATATTCATTAGAAAGTCCGAGTTTTAATAAGATGTTAGTACTAGATAGGGATAAAGTATATAAGGGTTTTACATATGAAATAAAGTTTACGCTAAATGTTTGTACAGATCTATATTGTACATGAGTGTTTAAACTGCACAACATTAGGATAAGACAAAAACATGCAAATGGACATGAGTAGGAACATGTACATGGGAATGGATAAGTCCATGTTTATATCCGTCGCCATTTATGTAAACGCTTACGTCCACATCCATTTCCATGTCCATATTCATGTCCGTTTATGTACATGTCCACGTGAATTTATGCACATGTACAAATCCATGTTCACTTATGACAATGTCATGACCATGTACATAACCATCCGTGTATGTGTCCGTGTCCCAGTTTTTTATTAAGCGTCAGTAGGTTCTGTTGACACTCTTTTAGCAGAAAAGTATGTAAGTGGAATGAAAGAATTGTAAAAAGGGTTGAAAAAAGTTTGTAAGTTCAATGTGAGTCTTTACCCGAATCAAAGACTCACACTCCCAAATCAAGATGATTGCTCAAACTAAAGTTGGGATATGCCCTTTATTTTCAACCTTTCTGAGTTTGGAGATGCTCTTTATTTTTCAACCTGTCTCTATACAACTGAGCCCATGATTTTTGTTTTTCAGGATGAAACTGCTGGTGTCTAGTATTGTTGAGAGAGCAGTCGCGTCCATGCCAAAAATATCTTTGAAAATGAAAGACGGTATGAGTTTCAATACAAAATCCATCAATGTGGTGACTTCGTTGCCTGAGAGAGTCTTCTCATCCATTGAGCTGATGTCTGATGTTGATTTTCTCTGCAATCCTTTGGTACTGTATCCAGCTGTGTACTGACTTGATACAATTTTACCAAATCTTTGACAAAGGAATTATTCCTCTTTCTTCTTCCTCTCTCTTCTTCGAGGTTGTTTGGTAGGCATTGACTGCATCATAAACCATTGGTAGAGAGCAATTGCATTGACTCCATAGACCCGGTCGCAAATTTCTGCTTCTTTTCATGGCAAATATTTTCAAATTCTAGTCATTCCCTTTTTGTGGTATCTGTGCATCACCAGACTGGGTGCTCCAACATTGTTTTTCTTTATCAAGGAATCCAGATCCGCGTTACATTTGTCAATCAGGCATATTAGGAAAGGCTATCAAAAGGACTTGCCAAGTTCTCGTAAACACAAATATGAAAAAAGTTGCGGAAGAGATAGTTGTGGAGCTTTGTTAAACATCGAGCGAACTGAAAAACCTTGTAAAGATACAGCATCTTTCAACATATCGATCCAGTGTTAGTTGTAGACAGCTCCTCGTTTTTCCAACTCTTGATTGGAGGGGGTTACTTCCAAGTCAATGCATTACTATGATAAATTTCTCATGGTGCTCATGTTTTCATCTTTCCATACTTTTTGACAACTGGATTACTCTTTTTTGCGGATGCTTTTCTGCTTTAACGCGATGTAAAAAGCTCATCTCGGCGGTAGACGCTTTTGTTTCAGTAGGCTCAAGTTTTACAACTCTTCGTAAAAAAAAAATTCATTTTCTGACTTCCATTTGCACGCTTTGAAATACATTTTATAACTGTTTCTGGGTGCAACAAACTTTGTGCAATGCAAAAAACGACAATTATCCGATAGTTATCACATAAGTCCTGGTTCTCTTTTGACAGCAAGATTGAATTTTTTGTCAGAGACTTCTTTCAATTGTTGTAGCAAAATTCCTTTTATCACAGTTATATCGTAGCTCTGCAAATTGAATCCCAGAATAGGAAGCTTTTCCGTGTACTTTTCAAATTCATCCAGAACTTTGGATACTCCTGGTTTTTGTCGAAATGGGTTTTGTTCGAGTGGCGACCAATGGAGGAATATGTGTTTGGGTTTTTCCAATCGATGTATTTCATCTTCTGTTCGTTCTGAGATTTGTGAAAATTTCTGTCCCGCTTGGACATATGCTTCTTCACTGATGTTTTGCATGTGTTAATGAGTTTTTCGCGGCACTTTCTAACATCACCGTTTTTGATGATCCATAGAGGCAGCTCAAAACCGGATACGTTTGAACAATTTGAATTGCTCAAGAGTTTATGTTTGCTGGTGGAGACCAGGTATATACCTATATTATCATCGCTTTTGGCTAGCAAGCACTCGATGCAGTACAAAGCAAAATATGGATAATGTCTGAAAGAATCGTCTATGCTGATGCTTATTCCGAATTGTTTCTTTAGCTTATCGAAAATCGTGGTGGAAGGTTCATATTCCCCTCTTGGAAACTGAACGCTCGCTGCGTCTGAGATTGAGCATCTGTCTGTTCAAACTACCAAGTCTGTCAAAACAAGTGAAACACGTTGAACATGTGTATGCTCTGGGGTATCCTTCCAAATTTGTGAACAGACTAAAGTTATTGATATAAAGATTCAGATCGAGTATCTTGTGTTGGAGATTCAAGTGACTGCTTGAGTATGGTCCACGCTTAGAGCAAAAATCGTTATATTTAGCTGAAATGCTTTTTACAAATCCAGCAAGTCAGACTCTTCTGCTCCTTTTTTTCTTCATATTTCATAAGTAACTGACTGCTGAGTGGTTTTGATGTCACAACTGATGGATTTTCCATATAAATTGAGATAATTTGTTTTCCAAATTATTTCCGGGAGTTTTGTAGACCGTCTTTTTTCTGCAGTCATTTTTTGCAACGCAAAAAAACATCTGAAATAAAAGATTGTCAGTGATTCACTTCCCATCGCGATTGTGCAAAAAAGTTTGTACATGCTTGTTGTTGGGAATGTAAGAGGGCAGAGTCATTAAAGGTGAGCCAATTCTTTCCGTTCCGACCAATTTGTAAAAAATAAAACGTAACGATCAAGAACAAAGGCTAGCAAGACTAAGGACCAGGGACAGGAAGCAGATATGAGTGTGTTTGGTGCAATGACTTAAAACTCCACTTACCACTGCAGTGTGCCATTTACCTTTAACCCTATATACTCTATTTGATTCGTTCTCTATTTATATATCAGTGTTCATTCGTTCCTTATGTATTATTGTTATGCGATTGTTTAGTACTCATAATTAATTCCTCTGCATTGCCTATAAAAGGCAGAAATTGTGCACCAATAAGTCAGCTGTAATGTGCCTTTTACTACTCGTTTTATTCTGGATGAATAAATGCATAGATACTCAACAGCACTGATTTATGCCTCTGAGCCGAGGGCTCCTTGCTAGTTATAGAGTTAGGGATAGTCTTTCACACATCTCTCAGTATCATACCGACCTGCTGTTGTCACAGGTTAAACGACAACTGGTGGCAGCATACCTGTTAGATTGCCACCGACATTAGTTAGTGGATTTCAGGCCTAAAAATCTACTACAAGGCAACATACGAGACAGAAAACCTTTACAATATAACTTCTACTTATTTCAGAATCTATTTTAAAAATTAAAAACCAAATATTTTATTTACCCAGGACAAATGACATCTTCGTTCAATATGTATGCCTTTATAAACATATCATACGTTTTCTATTAAAATGAGTGTCCAACAAACAAACTTTTAGTCATTCTGTTACATTTCTACATCTTTTCATTTTGATTATTAACCCAAATGTTTATCTAATTAAAAAGTAACAGTCAACTGGTAGATAAATTCCTGATCGAGATCTCACTATCACATATTAAAGGAGGAATTCAATTAGTATCATTGATTTCCTTGCGAGCAATAAATAACAAGACAATGATTGTTGTCTCACGCACAACTCAAAACTAATCTGATAACAAATGAAGACCTGTGTCAAGTGTCAATCACAGATCATGTAGGATTGCTATCCACGTAATAAATGTTTGTGGAAAAAAGTTGAAAATGCTTCTGAAAACAATCAAGCCCTATTTGAATCGAAGACGACATTCTACTCACAACCAATTTTTTGTTTCCACAACGTTCTTTCCCCATCAGTAATGAGTAATTGTACATCATTGAAATTTAACTGAACAACCACTGTAATTGGCTGTAACTTAACTTACCAAAAATTGGTTGCAGAACTTTTTCGAAATTAGTTTTTTCAAGTTCATTTATAATGAATTTTTTATGAAACAGAGAGTTCGATGTTTGATGTTTTTGTTTTTAACCAAACTGACACACACACACACAGATAGATTGCTGGGCAACCACATTGCCAATTCGAGATTTTACAAAATCGTAAAAGACAATAGCATTCGGTGCACATTTTGCAAAACAAAATTACCAAGGTAGGGGAGTGAAAATGAGATTCAGATGACAAAGCATGCTAAAACTTTCTGTTTCGTAATTTGGTCACAACAAGTATCTGCTCATAATCAGAAGTGCACATCTGAAAAGCTGACAAACTGATAATTCCATTATCAACAGGTCGAGGAACAGAAAACCAGACCGACAAAAAGTGAAAAAGAGGGAGTTTTACTCCTAGGTGTTTCACATGATTGTGATGGAGGAATCTGATTGGCTCCCGAGTCGGCAAGAGAAGAAACTTTTAAACTGCGGAAGGGTAAAGTTCTTATGAAACTAGTTTTTGAAGCCTGATTTTACTGCACAGGTTTTGCGATGAAGTAAGACAATTTTTGCTAAAGAAAAATTATAGATGGAGGAACGAAGGGCAATAAACCGTGGAAAGAATATTGTTGTTGGTTTCTGTACTGCTTCTTTTTTATTTATGAGTAACGGAAAAAAATTTTGTTGATGAAGTTCACAAATGGATGGGCCAGTCGAAAAAATGCAAGCTAGAGACTGAATGTTTCATTTGAAAAGGAAAAAGACGTTTAGCTGAGTTGGTTGATAAAGAAAAAGTCTTGTTGCTAAACGGATGATCTTTTGATGTGATAGGACTTATGATCGAGTCTCTACAAATTTTGGAAAACACGAGACTTACTTCCGGAAATCTACAAGAAAGATTGATTGATGGTGAAACAGTTAATTTAGGAGACAGTACACAAGCGATAGCAAACCGTGCAGTGAAAGACTTTCGACAGGTGCTTGAGAAAATGGAGAAGAGTACAAAAAAAGGAGACTGCTCGAAACAACACTAACTTACTCATTGTCATATGGGTTGCACGAAAATAATGCCCTAGCCAATCATATTAGTCTTTCATGCAATCAGTTGCCAAGTGTCAAACGCCGCCGAGATGCTGTCCAATACACAATAAACAAGTTGAGCTAAAGGGTTTCAGGATAATCTACCTGATCTAAAAAATATCTATTATCCTCAAAAATAATACAAAAGAAGCCAAAGAAGTACATAACCTAAAGATTAAATGTCTAGGCTCTTTTAATCATGCATCACTGGTTTTTTGCAGCTCGTTGGAGAAGAACAAACTTGTTCTGCTCTAAAGACTTCTTTTGACCAAGAAGTTTCCATGGTGATAGGAGCAACTCCTTTATGGCTGAAGTTTCATATCAAATGCTGACAATTTTTTTCATCAAAATTGTGTGTACTGCAAATTAAAAGGTATTTTTAAAACTAAGCAACAACTTTTTCATTAGTAGAATGTCACTGTTTGCAAGCACCTATCCAATGTTCCATTTGTGACAGACACGAGGGAATGGTGAACGTTCTCGATCTTACCGAACAAGAACTGTGAAATGTGATAGACTCCATCAATGGGAGAAGAGTTTTAAAATACTTTAAAATGGGGTTGCTGGTGCACGATAAATGGAAAATCACTCTTTTAAAACTTCATCTAAATATTTGAACACTACTATTATGCTAATAAACTTACTCGCCATACTACATACCCATCTATCAACTGCATCTCAAAACAAACTATGTTACCGGCGACTAAAAGATAGATGACTCAACATAGGTGAAAGTCACCTCTACGCACTCATCTTGACAATGATCACTCAACTGACTCAATGGGTGATGATGACTCTATGGATGCCATGGATTCATGAAAGTAATGACACAAAAAATCTACCATATTCATCATTGCAGCTTGAATAAAGTATTAGCGGAAAGAAATGAAGTCTCGAGCAAAATGTGCCACTAATAGTTTTGTTCCCATGTGCTTAAGATAGTCCTTCGGGGACGGCTTTAGGAATTTTCAGATCTTTTTCTCGTCAAATGCATTACCGAAAAAGTAATAAGCTTTGTGTTGGTTTTTTACTTGGCTCGCAAGTCCATACACAATGTATTTTTATTTTTTCATTTTATTACAAAGTCATCTCCTCTTGAATGCAACAATTGCCGCAGGAACTTCGAACCAAAATTCCGTTTTTCTGAAGGCAAAGCTATAGATTTTGCGGATCGAAAAAAAGTAATTGAACTAATTGACGTGAAAAAATGTTGGAAAAAGCCAAGCTTTGTGATTTGGTGAATACTTCAATTTTAAAGGGTTTGTGCAAGTTTTGGTGGACACTCTCGAGTATCCAATTGTCTCTAGCACAAACAGAGCCATATTTACACTTTGCCAAACATCTTAATAGAAGCATTGAATACATCCAAAAGCAAACCCAATGGCATAAATATGCCGAGAGTTGATTGCATATGAATGTTGAGCTCGACATGAAAGTCAAAACATTTGAAAATTGATAACGAAAGTGCAATCATTTTGGAGATGAGTTGTTGACTACTTTATTTTTCAACTCGAATAGAACCTTCTCCACTAACAACTTGGATCAATGCGTCAATGGAGCTATGGAGAAAGATGAGGTCTTATACGTTGCACCTTTTGAAAAAGTATAAGGTGTGCGGAGGTGAATGATAAAAATAGCTCAGGATTTTACCCCTCCAAGTTTTTGTGTTGCAGATTATTAGTACCTTGAAGTGCTTTTTGGATTTGTAAAAGCCAAGAACCAACAAATGTGTTATCATGCGACAATCAGAAAAAAATACAGTCAATATGAAGAGGATTGTACAATGGTAGTAGAAATGAAACGAAGATACTTACAAAAAGGCAAAAATGTTTCAAAAGGGAATTGTACACATTAAGCTGCATATCGTCATGTCTGATCTGCACGATGATGTAAGAGTGTAAAAGTTTTGACTCCGCGTGACCAAAATGCAATTGCTCCAGCAACACTGATTCAAATGCGATCATTGTGCATGTCAATGATGTTAATGTTGTGAGTGTTTTCGTTCTTGGGTTTTACAACACCGAAAACTGTGAAAAACAAAATCATCACTACCATTACGTGCCAATGAGATAAAATCAACAAATGCAGTCCCAATTTCCCAAATACCGAGTTTTAATTGTAACATATTAGCCTATTACAACCGCCATTTGAAACAGTTAACCCTAGTCATTAAAAGCCCAAACTAGAGCAAAAAGTCTCTCACAAGAAAATGAAATACTGTCTCTGTCTACCACCATTTTCTACCCTATTTGGTCTTTGTCTTATAATGGACACTCGTCCCTTCATTTATTTTTCTCAGGCTTTGAGATTTCACCATAAAAATCTCGGATACAGAGGTATTTGAGTAGAATCTTGAATTTTAAATCAGACTGTAAAATACCAAGTGCACTTGCTGATATGCTCTACGGCACCTAACAATATCTTTCAAAACTGCTTGAGAACCAAAACGATGAACAATCACCAATTTGTTTTCAGAACCGATAAAGATTTTGAATAGATCTGAGCACATAGTTGTTAACCAAAAACTAAGATTCCAGCAACGGCCACAACAACAATGACGATGGCAACAGACACATAATTTCCCTTTATATGCGCTTCAAATAGGGAAAGGTGCTTTGGAGAAAATCTCGGTTTTACTGAAATTCGACTGGTAATGCCTATTTTGAATCAATCGTTAAAATTCAACTTCTTTTGTGTTTTTGTGCCTAGTAATGTCTATCAACAAACAATGCACTATCAAAACCAGTGATTGCAGTAATGTATGCAAAACAGATGAAGCTATGGCACATATCGATAGATATAAAATATCTCCAACAACTTAGCAAATTCTTTTCCACGACTCCAACAAACTGAACAACTGCAGTAAATACAACTGCAACTACTGAGATCCAAAGCAAGAGGAAACCCTACAGTATAATCAAATAACAAACTAATGAGATTTTGACAGCTCTTTGCAACAGTCAACTATCATTTAACTTACCCATCAAAGGTAAATACACTATAACTGTAAAAATATTTATACCGAAAAGCAAAAGCATTGTAATATGTTAGCAGATCTGTTTTCTCATGAAAATGCATGTTATACTAACTAACATGTCCAACAGGTCTGTATCCAATGCAACTCATTAATCGCACATGAAACTAACTTCCATATGTTGGTGAGCTTTGTTCTTATGCAGGTCTGCTCCTATTAAACTGATGCTTCTAACAACTATATAACTTTGGTGCCTAAAAGAAATGTTCCTCCAGAAGATACTTGTTTACTTTTGATAGAAAGTAGACAAGTTTACATTGAAGAAAAGAATTCATCTCCCTCAATCACCAAACTCTCGAATATGAGATAAATATAAAACATTGGACATATAAAAGTTTTCTCCAACTACCAGCACTCTCTCGTAATAGAAGTAATCGATATGGAAAATTTTATGAGCAAAGAGGAATGTAAAACACAGTTCAGAATAATTTGGATATGTTGTAATTACTACTATGAAAAAAACAGCAAATGTTGCAGCTTACAGCTTACCGCCTATGTCATTGGCGAGAGACGTAGAAATCTTTGAATGGACTCATGCTTCTCTACTCATCATATTGGAAAGCGTCAGTTCTAGATTTACTGTATGCCGAAACATTGTCTACAAACTCTTTTCTTTCGAAGTTGTGATGAAATAAACAGTATGAATGGACTTTAACATAAGACTTGTCAAATGCAAAAATATGATGACGCCTCTTTAAAAGGATTGTTCAATCTAGAGGAATTTTGATTTTTGCCCGAAGATATTCCAACTTCCAATAGTAAAGTCAAGAGTGTGTAAAACGGGTCAAAGAAATTGTACTTTCCTATTGTGTTTTGTTCTTTCACGTATAATGGGTGCAAATAATAAATTTAACCATATGCACCTTACTCAATTCTTGATAATATCATAGAAATTTCATTTCCAGCCACGTTGACCCTTTATAATCTGATCAAAATAATAATCTCTCTACGTTTGTAGTACTAAGCTTCTGTCTAAAATACGGTTACTGAAGGTGTTCATAAATTTTAAATATTTATCTCAATTTACAGTTTGATATAGTTATACTTTTCCATCACTACTTTTTTGGTGGAAACAAATGCCTTCTCAATAGACATTTCTCATACCAACACACGAACCATCAGACCAACCGGGATCAAAATCAAAAGTAATATCTATGTAACAAACTTATGCAAAACGATAAATAAACAAACATGTATACAACATACTATTCTCATACAAATTACCAACTCATACAGCCAAGCATACACACTAGCATACACCCAAGCATACACACACAAAAACGCACATATGCAATATTGTTTTAACAAACCTAATTGATGCAGGTTCGGTCCGAATAAATCAAAGGACTTTTTCCATTTTCACATTACAAACTGACTAAAAAATATTTTTTCAGCATCATCATATTTCACGAATTTCAAACTTTTTTAAAACATACATAACAAATTATGTCAAACAGATCTTTTAACTTTACATATTCTCATTTTACACTTATTTCTCACATTTCTTGTTTCTTACTGTAGGATTCCATCTTATAAATTTAAAAGTTCACGTTAATTGAACTCTTCAATCATTCGTCACGTGATCGCAGTTCTGAGTTTGACTTTTAGTTCCTTGACTTCTGCTCCGTATAAACTATTCACAGTACCACAAACTCATCCAATAATCGTTTTTACTCAGTGAAGTGAGTCTTGAGCTCCTGGAAGCTTGCTCGCATAAGTTTATTAGCTTGGGCTCCAATTTTTCCCAACCGGCCCGACTTCAGTTGTTACAAAAATTTTGATCTTCTTTACCTGCTCCTAATCCGTAATCCTAATACTTTCCTATTGGTTACAAAGGTGCAATACTAAACGTTAATAGGTCAGCCAACTGTTTTGCTACCTGTCTGTAGTTTTCAATAGAATCATCCTCTCTTATTTTTCGCCCCATGGCGCATGTTATAACCAAGTCAAAATCTTTCGTTCACCCAAAGTACCACTGTCTTTTAATAACTGCATTTCAGGTGAGGAGCCTGATTGTTCTCTGATCCAGTAGATGTCATTTGTTACAAATCTTCCTAGTTTACATAATGCCAGTAAAACCTTTACCGGTGTGTTTCATTTTGCTCAACGTTTAGCCTGCTAAATCTTCACCCCTGACACAAAGCTGTAAACGCACCTCTCAGTGGCGAAATGCAAAAAAACGATAACCATCTATCCACATCATTTTTTGTGTGGTTGTTAAAACCTTCACTAAATTTTGATCTGAATAAGAATATCTGACAAGAGAACTTCCTCAAGAGAGCCTTTATTGGCCTAAATAAACTTGTAAAAATGCTAAGAGATTAGCTTTAATTTCATAGTAAGCTTCCTAGAAAGTTTCTTTTTTCACTTAGATGATTTTTTATGGGTGCTGATCACATTTTAAATTCAATCTTTACATAATTCACCAGATCTATGAAATCCTAGTGTTACTGGACCCCGATGACTGAAGAATACTTTTTTGATACTCTATGTTTATTGTTTGATCGATTTGACGTTTAGTAGAGAGCAGTCTCAGACAATCACTTAAATAACAGCTCTTCCATGATGATGAATGTGTGGAATATTTTTTGAGCAGAAAGATAAAAAAACCTGCAACCGTTAACCAAATTACATCCTATTAAATATTTATTTGTTCCCAAGGTTGCAATGATACTATTTATTGAACTCTTTGCAGCTCACTACAACAGTCAGAGCTAGAAAAGTCACAAGTGGCACTAGCTGAGACTGTTTTACGAGTTTTTTTTTGATTTTTACAAAAGTTCTGTAAAATACCGCAAAAATTGCGGGTTTTATTCAAAAGTATTAGCTTATGTACTATTTTAGACCAATTTTCTGAATAAAAGTTAAATGCTATTGAAACCTTCAGGCGTGGCTATTCTTTAGTGAACTTAATAACAATAGGCAGCGAGACACGATAACTATGTTTACCGCTGAGCTCCCAAAGCTATTAGCTCTAGAGTGGTGCAGCAAGCGAAAATGGTTACAGAAATGCTTCACCTTCAAAATTTCTCAGTTCAGATGGTGTGTGATCATGGTATGTCTGCAAACTGCAGTTATACAGGTAACGCATATCCAAATTGCATGGGCATTCCACATAAAACTTTTCATTTCTCACTGCAGCAACCGGTGGTCCTAAAGGTATAGGAATTTTAAAACTGAATTGACCTACCTTACAGGGCTTCTACAGAAATAAGACATTCGTATTAAAGCAATGTAGTTTTTAGCGAGTCTTACCAAACACCATAAACTCTGCAATGTTGAGAGGTTCAGTGTGGAGGCTATGCAACGCTAAGTGTCTAGCAACTATTGTGGGGCTAAAGTCTTCTCTATGTGCATGTGTAGTGGGGGGCTCTGCTAGGTAGCGCAGGTATCTCCAGTTATGGTTGCTGCTATCTACAGTGCCTGGTGCTGTCACCACGGAACTTAAATACCTGATTTTTTGAAAGCAGGATTCTAAAAATACAGTGTCAGCTTCACAGTCTACATTTTGGCAAGAAGTGATAGCTCGCTGACAAGGCTTTGGAGAATGGTAATAATTTAAAAAGAAACTATGTAACATTTGTGCATCCTGTGTCAAATCAATCTAAAAAATCAGTTACCTAAAAATTGACAACCAAAGTGCCAATTATGAAAGATTACGCAGAAAGTATCTGACAGAATTAGCATACCAACTTACCGTGGTCAAGCCTTAAAAATGTTACTATTGTTCTCACGCTGTGTCCAGCTAACAAATCTACCCTCCAAAAATGTTGTACGACATTCCTTCCAGAAAGAGTGAAATCATATGCTGAATCGTAAACTCCATTCACCGCTAGACTCGGCTGAAGAGCATGATAATCGTTTGGATCACTGTGTTCAGCAAAATGGTTTGCTGCGATGTTTCCGATGACTGTAACACATTACAAACATGACATTTATAAACATGAGTGTGTTGTAATAGATTTGGATCCTCTATCACTGATACAACAGAATCCTCTCCTTCTCCCTCCTCACATTTCGGGGTCTATCCCGAATAGACTTTAACAACTTGCACGGGGTCCTCGACCCAAACACACTACTAGAGTTTCATCAAACAAATACTTTATTTGCTACACAATTAAAAGGGTATTTAATACTATCTGTTCAACAACTGATCAACTCAATGTACAGCAGCTCCTTTTATAGGAGATAAGAGACCATTCTATTATCTTATTAAGGCATAGCCAATAGTAAAACATAATACAAGGAATATACCAATCACATAATGCAATACAAAATAAAATAACACAGCAAGCTAATTAGAACAAGAACACATGTTGACTTGGCACTGGGCTCTTCTTCCCACTCTTTTCTGGTGGTGGAAGCTTTCCACTCCTTATTAGGAAGTGTCACTTCCTAGTCTGGGCTCCTGGGAGAGCGAAGGCTCCGGTCTCCATTCTGTCAAGGCTTTGTGCTTCGTAGGGGCACAGGCCCCATGAATCGCCCTGTTTGGATACAATGTTCGGATCATGACCCGGGGTAGGTCCGGGGTAGACCCGAGGTAGCTACTTTATGTTAATATACGGGGATACAGGGTTGATGCTGGCCCGGGGTACCCAGTATCCCTTTTGAAGGGGAATTTAGGTAATGGCACAAGGGGGAGTCTTGAGAGTACTATAACTCAGTTACCAGAGGGCATAGGGGGTGTAGGAGGGTTTTAGGGTGGAGAACGGTGTTGAGAGAGTCTGACACTACTTAATCACCGTGCAAATTTCCCACATACTTCACTCCATTAGTGACGGAGTCTCTAATTAAAATGTATATAGATAATGCATGGTTGATTGGGGAACTTTACCAGGGTGTGTATTTATTGTTTAGAACAGATGTACAATAACTTGGCAATATTAGCGTTGCCCCTCAAGTCAATGTCCAACTGTCGTAAAAAAATTTTCTCCAGCTTTGCTGCCTGATGCTCCAACTTGATTTCTGGTTTTGCTGCAGAGGGGGTGTTGGCGTCAAGTAGGGCTTGTCGGAGAGTAATTTGGTTGCCCTCCAAGTCTCTGATAATGTGGTCGATAACTCGGTCTGCCATTTCTCTTTTCACTACAAAAGTTACCGGAGGGCTGAGGGTAAGGGAAACTCTAAAAAGGGGAGGGGGGTCAAGGAGGGGTGCTGACTTTAGGTGACAGGGGATTTGGCCAGGGTGGGGGTGTAAGAGGGGCACTAGCTGGTACTGAATTCTCGGGAATGCGATATTTGGCCAGGGGTACGGACATTAGACTAGGTGTTCTTGTCAAAGGGGGTGTACAAGAAGGGGATCCTGGGTGATGAAGGAATGTAGGCGTTTGACTGGCCGAGGGAGTGGGGGTATTGGAGCTCTGGTCTGAATGGGTATACAGCGTTCGAACACAGGGTGTGTTCTCCGATCCGTGTACTCGCAAAACCTGGCGTAACGCTTCTGATCGTCGGCATAAATCTTTCCCTGTCTTTTTATGGTGGTCTGGGTTCCTCCCTCATCTAACTTTCTCTGGTGGCTATAAACAGCATCACTACTTTCACTGGAGAAGGAGCACTGACAGAAATGCCTGACATGATGTTTAGTAGAGAGCATTGCCAATTGCCGCTATTTCTGGCCTATTATTGGCATTTAGGACACTGGTAGTGGTCGGCCTTTCTTATGAGGCGTTGTATACGTTCTTCAGTGCCTTCCCTAAGCCACTTCAGCATTTGTCACCGGGCAGGATTACGCTGTCTGTCTGGAGCAAGGGTGGTGAGAGGCTCATCTATCAAGGTGAGCTGGGGGCGTTCAGTACGGACGGGCCTCAGTGTTGGTGGGGTAGATATTTATCATTCTAGTACAGGCGACACTAGGTTATTGCATTCTTCCATCAGCTGGGGGATGACAGAGTTGTCTGGGGAGAGTGTGGGCTTGGGCAACTGGAACTAAGGGTCATTCGGTGGCTGGTACACAGGTGGTGGGGGAAGAGTTACCTCTTACTTGATTTGTTCGTACTTTTTGGGCGGCGAATTAGGTGGTAAGGTAGGGGGGCTATGGGTGGCTTTTTTCAAGACGATCATGCTATCCCGGACCGGGGTGGGGGATCCAAGGCTAGGGTAGACCTTGGATCACCTTTTTAAGTGTGGAGCGACTTGGGGGGGGGGGTTCTCTTACACACTGGCTATAGATACACCGGGGGTGGGGTTGTAATCTTGGTGTAGTAGTGGCTGATGGTAGGTTGTTACGGGAGGAGGAGAGGGGAGCTCTTCTAGGGTTGGAAGGGGGGCGACAACTCTCTAGTATTTAGGACCAGGGGGTCGCACACAGTAACATTTTTTAAAACCCAGTTGTTGTAAGTAGTCAACTCACCCTCACGACTACTTGTAGCCGTATCTGTTGGATGATTGGTTGGCAACAGAACTTTTGTGTTGGGGATCCCCAATAGTTCATTCTCATTGGTGCTGTGGGGGGGGGGGTGGGTACTTTGCCAAGCCCGCCTCGAGAAGTAGGTTGTCATCTTCCGAGTCCAGTTGCAGGGAAAGCAGATCGAGGTTAGTTGGCGTTTTCTGTAAGTGATTGATCAGCAGCTGGAGTAAGAAAGCGGACCTCTCAGTGATAGATCCAGTTTGCAAAAGAACTGTACTTTCTTGTTTGTGTGGCTTCACTTCGGTTTTTCCTACTTCTCGGAAGGTATGACTCTTGGTAGTGGGGCAAGGAGGGGTGTTTTAGGGGGGCTCTGTAGTCACGGGGTTTAGGCGTGGGTGCTAAGACTTTTGGAATAGGTAGAGCAGGTCTTGGCAATTCTTTTAAGACTGGGCACGGGGGTGTGGGGACCTCAGTTTTAGTACTGAAGGCGTTAATTTGGCTATCAGTCTCATCATCTCCTGATATTGTTGTTCCAACACCTGGTTGTTTTTAGCAGCTACTTGGTGAATCCACGGTTCTCCATAGCATTGGGGGAGGTTTCACATTATGCCTAGGGCAGCCAGTAGGTGCAGGGGCTGCAGTAAGGGGTGGTGTGGCTGACGGGGGGCAACTCCCACATTCAGGGTTTGGCTTCTATTTTGACCAGTGCTGGGTCGATTTGCACAAAACTTGCGGTGGGTGGAGCCTCCTCTACATGTTGCGGTAAGTGGGGTGGCGTTCTTTCTTCGACCAAGGAAAGTGGGGGAGATGGTAGTGCGGGAGGAAAGTTCAGGGGGAGGGGGCTCTAAGAGGGGGAAGGGGATGTATTGAAGGGAAGGTGGGGACTCCTTCGCCTGCGGGAGCTGCAGCACGCATATTGGATGGGGAGCCGGTTCCATGGCTGCTGGAACATGGCCGTAGGGCTCCAGGTAAGCTTTGTAGGGCATGACGCGGCTACCATTTTGTACCGAACGTTGACCATGCCTATCAATTAGGTAGGTATGGTTGCTGTAGGCCTCTTCTGTGATGTAGGGTCCGACGAAAGTAGGTTGGAGTTTAGGGCTCTCTTTTTCTTTGTCTTTTGTTTTATAGCCATACTTCGTCTCCTGGCCGGAATAGTTATGGTTCCTCTCCGTCATCTCGTCTAACTTGTCTCTGCTCCATCCGCAGTGCCTCGTGGACATCTTCTAACTTTTTTGCAGAGCTCGGGGGTATTCATGGACTGGTACACACTCTAGCAAAGGGGGGGGGGGGGGCATGGTAAGTCGGTTGGTCGGGGAGATGAAGTTCTCTGCCCATCATGAGAAAGTTGGGCATTTCACCCGTGGTGTAATGTTGGCGTCGCGGAAAGCTCTCATGATTTGGGGAAGGACCAAATCCCATTCTTCTGGTTGTCTTTTCAGGAGGAGGGAACAAAGGGCATCTCCATGGACCCTGTTATTCCGCTCCACAACTCCGTTGGCCTGAGGGTGGTAGGGGGCAGTACAGGTCTTTGCTACCGGTCAGAGTGTACACAGCTGTATCATCAGGCTGGACTCAAATTGGACGCCCTGATCCATGTGCATTTTTTTGTGTAAACCGAAATAACTTAACACACTCCGGTCTAGGGCAGTGGCCACTACTGGGGCTGTAGCATTTGGAAGCGGAGGGTGTCTGCAAGCAAGTGAAATGGTCCGTCAAGACGAGGATCCATTTGTTACTTCTCCCAGTTTCAGGAAGGGGACCAACTAGGCCTACTGCTAGTTTTTTCCATGGCCGACCGGCGTTCATACATTGCCGAGCAGGGTTGGGTTTGGTGCCTCTATAATTAGCAGGCTGGCAGGTTTCGCAACTATTGACTGCTTGCCGTACATCAGCCATCATGCCTGGCTAATACCAGGTGAGATTTAACTTCTTCAGAGTCCGTTGTATGCCTTGGTGGGCCATGACGTGGGTCTCCCCCACAACTTTGCCTCGCAGACTGAGGTGGCACAGAGGCCACCAGTGGGACTGGGTCTGGCCGGCATGGTGTATCCCCAGCACACCATCAAGGCGGAGATGCATGGAATGCCTTCTCTTTTCTAGTTGGCGCAATTCGTTGCTGCCAGCTTCATAAATGACCGCCAGGGGGTGACGGCCAGTCTTCTGCGCCTTCCATCAGATCTGTATCAGGGGGTGGTGGACGTGGATGGGCAATGGCGACTACCCGGGGGTTGGATGGAGTGGAGTGTGTGGACAGGGGTTGGGAGAAGGGGGTAGGGGAGGGGTTTGGGAAGGTCTGGATTACTTTGTCTTTGGTGGGACCAACATCTCTGCTTTCCATGTGAGTACATTGTTTGCAGTTAGAGGGGCAACGCCTGCTTAGTCCATCTGCGTTTCCAAGAAGATGTCCACTGCGGTGCTTGATGGTGAATTGAGATTCAGAGAGGGCTTCTAGCCACTTGGCTTGAAGGTTCTTTTCTCTTACAGAGCCGCATGAGTGAGGCGTGGCTGTCCATAGAGGTAGGGTTTGAAGTGTTTAACCGCTTTGACCACGGTCAACAATTCTTTGCGAGTGTCGCAGTAATTGCACTCTTGGGTACTCAGCGTTTTACTGTAACACGCTATCACTCGTTCCTCGTTTTACTGGGTCTGGGATAGGACAGCTCCGACACCGTCATCACTGGCGCCGGTGTCTAGGACGTAGGGGCTATTGGCATCAGGGTAGCATAGGATGAGGGTGGAGATCAGCCCCCCTTGAGCTGTGCAAAGGCCTCTCTCTGAGGTTGTGCCCATTCCCATTGGACATCCTTGCAAGAGAGTTTGGGCAGGGGCTTGGCTATGGTGGAGAACCGGGGGAGGTACTGTCGGTAGTAACCGACAGTTTCAAGGAATGCTTGTAATTCTTTGAGACAGGTAGGGGTGGGCCATCCCCGGACTGTGGCTATCTTCTCCGGATCGGTTGAGACACCACGCTCGCTGACAGCGTGGCCAAATTAGCCTACTTTGGACTTGAGAAGCTCTCATTTACTGGGTTTCCACTTCAAACCAGCTGCTTGGAGTCGCTGGAGCACTTCTGCCAGCTCGTGGATATGGGTGGGGAAGTTGGCACCAATGATTATGATGTCGTCCAGGTACAGGAGGAGTGATTTCCAATGGAGGCCATGGAGTACCCGTTCCATGAGCCTTTAGAAGGTGGCCAGGGCCGATGTTAATCTGAACGGAAGGACTTTCCATTTATACAAGCCAGAGCGGTGGAAAAAGCAGACTTTTCGCTGGCATCAGTGTCCAATGGAACCTGCCAGTACCCGTTTACTAGGTCCAGGGTGCTAAAATAGCAGCTATCTGACAAGTCGTCTAGGCTCTCATCTATGCGGGAAGGTGGTATGCATCCTGTTGCGTCACTGCATTCAACCGCCGATAATCAATGCAGAATTTCCATGAGCCATCTCTTTTTAACTAGTACCACTGGAGAACTCCAAGCACCAGTGCTGGGCTCTATCAACCCTCTCTCTAGCAGTTTGAACATGTTTTCTTTGGCTTCTCGTTCCTTGCGGGTGCCTAGTTTATGGGGGTGCTGCCTGATCTGTCTGGGCTCCGGGATTCAAGGGATTACTATGTGCCACGAGGTCGGTGTGACCCATATCGTGGTCTCCCTTACTGAACACCTCCTCGTAGGAGTGCAAGAGCCAGGCCAACAGTAAAGCTTTATGGGGGTGTGGCAGTTGTCCAGTACTTTTATGTATAGCGCCTGTAGGTGTTCGGGAACTGGGCGGGGGAAGGAAGTGGGAGAGGGAGGTAGGCTGGTTCTCTTCCAATGGTAACTCTATGTCACTGATTTGTATGCCTCTATACTGGCCTATGGTTTTACCAGCTCCCAATCTTAGCGGCTGATTAGTTGGGTTAAGGCATCTCACTAGTAAGTGGTGTTTGTTGTCATGAGATTTGAGACTGACGGCGAGGGGTGGGGAGTCTGGAATACGCTCTGCTATGCCGAGGGGGAGGTGTGAGGGGTGGGTAACTTTACATAGCACCGTCGCCTCGGTATGTGGAGGGATGTCGGTGTCTCGTACTACTTGAACAGCCGTGGAGAGAATCCTACCCTCTAGGTCAGTGCATGGTAGTGTTTGATCATATATTTCAATGACTGAATGGTCAAATTTCATGTGACACTAATTACAGGTTAAGAAGGGCATGCCTAAGATGGCGTCTTAGTTGATCTGTCTGACTAAAAACATAGCAACAGTCTTTTTATCTCGCAGTCGAATGGGCAGATGTAGGGTACCGAAGAAGGGAATATGGGATCCGCCTGCCAAAATACCGTGGGTGTCACTCTCTTGTAGCAAATCTTGGGTGGCAGAAGAAAGCCAGTTTAAAAGGTGCTGTGATAGCAAGTTTGTGGTGCCCCCGGCGTCAATGAGTATGAACAGCGGATTTTCTTCAACTCGACCGCTCAAAAAATAACTTGCCTTGTAGGGGCATTCTAGCGGGGAGTAAAGAGCGCCTGTTGGTCCAACGGCTGATGGCCTAGGGACAGGGGGTTGTCTCTTTTGAGGATGGGAGGGACGTCCTCTGGTTGGTGAAGTGGGGGAATTTTTGGGGTGAATCCCTTTGTTGGGGGCTGGCAGGGTGTAAGAGGCTGAACTCCTTTGGCTGGGTAGTATAACTTGTGGATGTGATCAATAGTGTTTTGCTGACGAGGAGGATAGGGAGGATCAGCGTACAGGGGGAAAGGGGAGTAAGATGGTCGGTTGTCACCACAAACAGACGGGGCGGATGGGTAGAAGCCTGTATCTTCCAGACCCTGAAGCAGTGTATACCGGTTGGCAGTGGGTATTTGCCAAGGTTCTGGGGTTTGCACAGGATACCGTCTTTCTCGATGGGGAGGGGGGATTTGAGTCACATGGTTATACTGCTATAATCTTTCTAGCTCCTTCCTATAGTTCCGGGGTGCCAGGGGGCAGTTAGGGGCAGGTCTCCCTACTGCGGGCGATGTCCGGATTTTTAGCGTTTGGTTAGGAGGGGGCAGGGGATGGCCAGGGGTTGACAGGACAACTTCTCTGTAGACGATCGATGTTGCCACATACCCAACACTGGGGGAAAAGATGTTAGGGGGTAGGAGGGGTGGGGGATAGCCAGTGGGGGAGTTGGTTGCTGCTTCAGTCTCTGTAGTTCTTCAGACTGAAGCTTGATGTCGTCAGTCAGCAACTGCATGTTCTTCATAAAAAAACAAGGGTGTCTCGTGACGGGGTAGCTGTCTGGTGAACTTGACTTAGGGGAGGTTGGCTGGGGTTCCGTCACTGAGCGGCTCTGGCATTTCCTCTTCTTCCTTCACTACTCTAACTCTGGATGGTTTGTCTTCAAAGCCTGTCTTGATTTGGAAGAATTCACTGCCTGCTCTGACTGCTCCCTCGACAGTGCGGGGTCGCACTGCCAGTAAGTGTCATTGAAGGTATGCATCCAGCACAATTCGGTCAACTCTTCTAGGGGGGTAGGTCGTCAAAAGGAACACGGACCAATTTTTCAACTTCATTGGTGTGTTGTTGCAACAAAGTTTTGGGGGAGCGGCGCATCGTAATCAGCTGGGTTTGCGCTTCCTTGGGGGTGAACCCAAATCCTGCATGTAAGGCAGTGAAGATACCTTCTACATGGGAAAGGCGGCCACACTCAAGGACATCGTCTCGTAGAGCGCTTCTTAGATGCAGCAAAGCAGTAGCCTGGCCCCAATCATTTGCATCGGCCACTTCAGTGAACCGAGTAATAAAATACTCAACACCGGCCATGCCATCGTATTTGGGGGGTTTGAAAAGGATTTGTGCTGGCTTTTATTTTTTTTTTTTTTGGGGGGGGGGGGGGGTTGTACCAATCTCTGCAGGGCATCTGTCAGTTCATCTAAAGCGACTGTGAGCTGGACCACAGCGGGGTTTCTACCAGCGCTTCTTGCTCTCTGGGTTGTCATATACGTTCAATGGCAAGCTATGGGGTATTGAGTGGCCGTTCTATTAAGAAGAACAGTATACCGGGTATCCCGGGTCATTATAGCCCTTGGGAAGGGAAGATGGTAGTGTACAAGGTGACACTGGCACAGCATAGCTTTGGGGTGAAGGGGGGGTGGCAGTATACAGGGGACACTTGTTATACCGGCACAGTATAACTTAGGGGTAAAGGGACATGGCAGTATACAGGGTATACACGGTATAACGGCACTCTATAGCTTTGGGGTGAGGGGGATGGCTGTATAGAGCGTATACAGGCACTGTACAGCTTCGGGGTAAGAGGGTTGGCAGTATATAGAGTAGACAGGCACTGTATAGCTTCGGGGTAAGGGAGATGGCAGTATACAGGGTAGACAGGCACTGTATAGCTTCGGGGTAAGGGAGATGGCAGTATACAGGGTAGACAGGCACTGTATAGCGTAGGGATGAGGGAGGGGCAGTATACAAGGTAGACAGGCACTGTATAGCTTCGGGGTAAAGGGGATGGCAGTATACAGGGTAGACAGGCGCTGTATAGCTTTGGGGTAAGGGAGATGGCAGTATGCAGAGTAGACAAGCACTGTATAGCTTGGGGGTAGCTCTTCTGTTCTTCTCTCTTCACCAATGTAATAGATTTTAATCCTCTATCACTGACACAATGAAATCCTCTCCTTCTCTCTCCTCACACTTCGGGGTCTATCCCGAATAGGCGTTAACAACTTGCATGGGGTCCACGACCCAAACACACTGCTGGAGGTTTTATCAAACAAATACTTTAATTGACACGCAATTAAAAGGGTATTTAATACTATCTATTCAACAACTGATCAACTCAATGTACAGCAGCTCATTTTATAGGAGATAAGAGACCATCTCATCACCTTATTAAGGCATAGCCGATAGTAAAAGATAATACAAGGAATATACCAATCACATAATGCAATACAAAATACAATAACACAGCAAGCTAATTAGAACAAGAGCACATGGTGAATTGGCACTGGGCTCTTCTTCCCACTCTTTTCTGGTGGTTGAAGCTTTCCACTCCTTATTTGGAAGTGTCACTTCCTAGTCTGGGCTCCTGGGAGAGTAAAGGCTCCGGTCTCCATTCTGTCAAGGCTCTGTGGTTCTAGGGGCACAGGCTCCATGAATCACCCTGTTTGGATACAGGGTCGGGGTCCTGACCCGGGGTAGGTCCGGGGTAGACCCGAGGTAGTTTCTATATGTTAATATAAGGGGATACAGGGTTGATGCTGGCCCGGGGTACCCGGTATCCCTTTTGATGGGGGATTTAGTTAATGGCACAAGGTGGGAGTCCTGAGAGTACTATAACTCAGTTACTAGAGGGCATAGGGGGTGTAGGGGGATTTAGGGTGGGGAAGGGTGAGGAGGGATTCTGACACTACTTAATCACCATGCAAATCTCCCACAGTATTATAGAGCAATAGATGAAGTAAATATGGAAACAACAGTAAGACAAATTTCTAGATAGATTTGTAAATTTTTGCAATCAAATCATGAAGTTTGTGATTGTAATCTTGTAGATGCTATGCTAAAAGGTGGCAAGTTATCATCGTTTCAATTAAGCCTATTGTGACTTCTAATATAACTTTTTGACAAGTAACTGAACATAGGTTAAACAAAGTTTTATTATTTGATTAGCATGGAGTAATGCTCTCCTAACCATAACCCTGGGCTATCGACATAATGAAGTGCACTTTTCTCAAATAAGTATCAGTATTTACAACCAATGCTTTTTAATTGTATTAATGTATTGCCTTTTTTTCTATGCTTCCCAGTCTTAAGGACTTAAACAACAGTCCTTTTGAAAATCTAATTTTGAAACGGCTCCTTTTTTTACCTGTTTTGCACATCTTGAAATGAGGCATTTGTCTTAAACTTTTATTTGGTAAGAAATATCCATGTATGCTTCAACTTTGCTTACTTCCCTTGTGCAAGATTTTTAGTGAGTTTTGAGACATGGTAATAATTTTCCATGTAAACTGGTGTCCCATTATTTACACGTTAATGGAAGGCTTAAAAGTTTGCTCAGAATGTGAAATTGAGGATAGGTTGAACCATTCAAGGCCCGCAATTTACAGACTGTTCACTTTGAAAGCTTTTTGAAATGGAATTTTCATGAGAGTATTTGATACCCATATATCAATAAGCTTCTAAAAACCTGGAATAATTTGTCTCTTGTAAAGCTGTCTTCATTACAAAATACATGTATTCTATCCTCTTTTGTACTACTTTTGGACTGCTATTGAATATAGAAAAAACATAACATCATGTTGAGTTGTTTTCTGTCACGCCCTAAACCCATCCAAAATCAGATGTTATGTACTTGGATGGTACAAAACTCAAATTTTCATCAGTTGAAGGCTCGTTAAAAATTTTGTCATGGTCAGGGTCATAATTTGAGAAAAATGATGAATTAAGTAAACTCAAGTCAATTGGTGACTGAAATTCACGCAGCGCTGTACTTTGTGAATCTCTTATAGTGGTTTGATAAATGTAATTGAAATGGGAACCTTCAGTTCTTATGGATAGGGTTGTTAACCGTTTCTATGGCTCACGGTCACCAGTAGACTAGTAATCACTTGACAATAAAAAACACCAGTCATCACAAGAAAACAAGAAAAACTAGCAGAATACTGCACTATAGAGTATGATGAGGAAGAACAGCTGCCATCAATTTGATTTCTACTCGGATTGTTTTTTATCTTTATCCGTTATTATTGGTTCACAGAATTAAGCTATTTACATTGACATGATTGGCTGCCTGTTATATCATATGTATGTCTTATTTTACATCAGGTTCTGTGGGAGATGATGTTGTCAGTTTATGACAATTCTTTTTACTTTGGAAAACGTTTCTGATACATATTACCCTGGTTAGCTTTGTATTTGAAAAAGACGCAATTTAAACTGGTTGAAATATGTCTAACAGTAGAATAATAGGAGCAAGTCTCACTACTGGTGTCTAAAAACATGATGGTTCTCATGGTTCCAAGTGTTTTTTCGAGCACGAGGTGTCCGTGAGAACGTATTACAGGTACCTTTTGAGTGAACCAGATGTTGATTATTCTAGTCAATTTTGTACTGCTACTATATTGTATATGGTTAATGTTATTATCAAAGCACTTTTTTGGCAGCAGCAGTTGTGTATATTGGGGTTTGTATCATGGTTTTATTGATGGATGATGCAAGGTGCATGCTAATAATTACTTTTGATTAGCATTGTTGAGTTGCAAGTTTTGTAACCTGATTCTATAATACGTAAAATATGACAGGTAAAATGTATATAATAATTGTTATGAGCTCAAAGCTTTATATAAGTTAGACTGAAAGTGGTTATAATAAACAAAAATATGCAGACATTAACTAATGTGAGAGAAAGGAAGATTTAGATATTGTTGAAAGTTTGTTTTGTTTTATCGCTTGCTGGTCTGTTGACACTCCATCAGACAATACTCTTTTTTTTAAACTGAAAATATGTGAGTCCTTTTTTCATTTGCCTTTATGTTAGGATTTTCCATCGTTTATAAAAAAAAACCGCCACTCTTTTTTTCAAGTGACTTTATTTTCCTAATCATGTTAAGATGACTGTGATAATTGGAATCATTACCTCTCTTGGTTCAGTGTTGAGGGTAACAACTAAATCTCCCGTGAAATCCTCTCGAACAAGCTTGGTGTTGTTTTTTGGTGTTTTTTGCACTCCTTCACAACAATCCCACACCTCCTACGCGATATTTATCATTTAAACCCTCAAAAACTCATTATCATCTATGAAGTCATGGTGAGACTGCAAAATTTATATTCAGTTGAAAAAAACATACTCTAGCAACTAACGGGATAAATTTTAAAAAATGAATATACATTTTATTTTGATTTTAAGTAGGTCTTGGAGCCCAACAATTTTTTGGCACCTGCGATTTTGTAAAAGTCTTCTTATATCTCGTTCATGAAAAGGAATTTTTGCCTGTGATGCGAAATGAAGCTTCCCTGGTGTCGTTGATGTACTTAACCTCTGTTGCTTTTCTTTGTCGGCAGTTGTTTATGTATAAGCAGATTTTCCTGCAAATTTACTGGTAGTGGCGCCAACTCTTGACTAGGATCCTTATCTTTGATTTTTCTAGCATCTAAAATCTGATGTGCCACAAGCTTTAAAAGCCTTTCTGGGGATGTGTTCTACAAGCTGATAAACTGTGGTAATTTTCACAACCTGTTTCAAGTACCACTTTAACAATGAACTCATTAGCAATATTTTCTTTTCCAACAAGCTTCCACTAGCGAGTGTTGGGGGCTTTTAGGAAACCTTCGGAATTGACAAGATTTCTCAACTCATTGCTCATTGCTCAACTTATTGCTCACAGCACAACATCATGTTTCCAAAAAAATTGGAAAAATTTTTTAAAATTTTTCTTCAAGTTCATCAGTGACTTTGGTGTTATTATTGGAGAATCAAAATAATTTTACTGGTCAAATGATGTCTATCACTTCTTCCTGAATAAATATCTTTTCAAGCTGTTTGAGATTAAAAGACTCATCAGAGGTGCCGACAAAGTGTTGTTGATTTGTGTGAGTTTCTATGCAAATCAACTAACCGAGTTCCCAAGCCCAGATGGCTGTGTAGCCCAGGTTTTAAAGATACTCATCTTTGAAAGTTTCTTCATGCTGTGGTTTTATCGATTTTTGTCCAGCATGGTGAAACTCCGGAAATTTAGTACCGTTAAAAAATTAGTTGTGTCCATGCCAAAAGCATCCGAGAAACTGATAGACAAATTGGTTTTGAATTCCAGTCCATTGATGGGGAGACTTCGTTGTGCAAGAAACACTTCTCTCTATTAGGCTGATATCTGAGGTTAATTTTTTTTGCGAACATCCAATACAACGACTTGTGTGCTTGTTCACCGACTGGCAAAGTTTCACCGTATCAGCGACGAAAAACTTCTCCAACACTTTTTTGAGGTTTTGCAATAGCCTTTGACTGCATCATGCATTACAGGTAGAGAGCATTCACGTTGACTGTAGAATTTGTGGTAAATTTTTTTTTGACAAGCCAATGTTTTCCAATTATTGTCCATCCTTCTTCGTGGTGTCTGTGCATCACCAGAATGCGTTTTCCAATGATGTTTTTTTTACCGAAGAAAACAGATTTGCATTGCATTTTTCAATCGGCCAGGTTGGGAGAGTTTGTTCAAAAGAATTGGTCAAATTCTTGGAAATTCGAGTTAAAAGAAATTCGTGGAGGTGCCGGAGGTTGAGCTTTGTCAAACGTCCAGGGAATTTTCAAACTTGGTAAAGGTAGATCAGCTTTCAACAAGTCCATCACATCTTCCTTGTAGATAGTTCTTTGCCTTTCCAAAGCTTAAACAAACTGCGTTACGTAAAAGTTGTTGCATCAAGTTCAGAAATCTCTTGTATTGCTTACGTATTCATATTTTCTCAATTTTTGACCTACTGTGTACTTTCCTTCACAAATGCTTTTCTGGTTTGATGAGCTGTAAAAAGTTTGACTCAGTGGTATGTGTTTTTGTTGCAGTTGACCAAGTCTTTCATCCATGAGTAAGGGGAGAACTATTTTGCTGCTTCACATTTTCATGCTCTGAGCTAAATTTTGTAGGGTCGAATAAAGACTGCAATTCACAAACAAAAAGTATCCTATAATGACTATGGCAAATCTGTTTTACGTTTTTGACGATGAAATCTAAACCTTTGCCGGAGATGATTTTTAGTTGTTGTAGCAAAACTTTTTTCATCAAGTCGTTGGCATGACTCTGCGAACTGAATCATGTAACAAAAACTTTCTCTGTGTATTTTACTATTGCATCCAAAACTCTATAGAGTCCAAGTTTTTTGTCTGAACTGTTTTTGTTCGAGAATACTTTTTGCAATTTTCCGAGCAACGCATCTCAACTTCTACTCATTTGATGATCCATGAAAGTGTTTTTAGTTTGCTGAAACTCTCAAAATAAGTGCAAAAGTAATTTCCAAGTTATTTCATGCATCAATGTATAATGGACCCATTAGTTACTATGTCTTTTAGATCTAACTAAAGAATGCTTCCCGCGAAAGAGAGATAGAGAGAATCTTATTTGCATCTTATAAGAGATGAACTCAACATTTACCTTAACAATTCTAAAATAGTTTCATAAGGTTTGTAGTATTCAATACAAATACTGAGATAGTTTATTTTTATATACATTTTATTTGTCATAGCAAATAAACTTTCATTATGATAATTTATTTTAACAATATAGTTAGAAAATCGGTTCCCTGTTTCTGTACCCCATATATTCCTTCTAGTGTATTGTCTGGTGTAAACTCGCAGCTAGGATAAGTCTGAAGGATAAATCTTCGTACTGAGTTATCTCTCATCTCATCGTCTCCTATATTTCGTTAGCTTCTCACAATTTCATCCATACTCCATCCTGTACTTTTCGGTAAGCAAAAATATATACAGTAATCACTGTATACAGTTAATAAAAAGTTTTGAAGCTGCATCTCAATACTTCATATTGAATCATTTTTTCTCTGGTTGCTTAGCAACTCGCTTACATCACGGTAGAAGGAAAAGGAACGCCAAATGAGTAAAACAAATCCACACCAGAATCATTAGCGTACACAGCTAACCAATGCTCTCCGGGTTGATGAGAATAATGAGTGTTGAATACGAAACAGCCGGTTGGAAAATTAAAAATTTGCTTCCAAAACTGATCTCTAGCTCCTACGTGAATCCCTACGCTGTGACATAAGTCATCTGAAGATAAGATCGATCAAATCTGCATGGTGTTCAGGTCTAGCTCACTGTTTAGAGCACTACGTCTCCCGCAACGGCTAATTGAAGAATTTTATCCATCTCCAATACACCAACATTTACTAAGTAGGCTACCAGGGATAAAATTCAGTTGTGTTGGTGCTAAAATGAGTTTCCACAATGGTTGTGAAATTTTTCATGGAATGAAATCCTTGTTTGAGAAAATCACCCGTCGAAGCAAATCCGTATGCGTAGTACCTTTTAGATATGGCTTTTTCCTAACACCAATACTTTTACCATCAAGCAAAGATCCGGTAGTGTGTAGGAATTGATGATATTCTTTGCCGAAAACTCCTTCGGCATAATCTGGCTCAAATCTCCTTCCGATCGGACAATCGCCAACTCTCAATACAATACTCTTGACATTGGCGTGTCGCATCCTATATGGGTTCTTGGTGAAACGTCCACTCAGAGCGTTGTGATCAACCAAACCTAAATAGATTTGTTTGGATTTCTGCTTGTTTTCTTCCAAAGATATATCAACCTGTCCAACTCCATTGCAAATTCCATACAGCTTTACCCATTTTCGCTCAACTGGATAAATGTAGTTGTGCCCTTTCAATGCCAAACTGAGTTGATAAGTTTTTATCGTAGGATCTACCTTGACTTTGCAAAGATGTAGTTCAAATTTGTCGATTCTTATCTTCGCTCCTCTTGCTGGTGAATCAGAGGTGGCAAACAAAGACACTTTGCTGGAAGCCCGTTCAAACTCCAGTTGCATACTAGAACCAGGAACTATTAGCTTTTTCTGATGAAATAGTACGAGATGAGGTTTCCAGGTTAACTTTATTGTCCTCCCATCTCTGATTAGATCTCTTCTTTTTGTCTGCTGCGCTGTGTTTCTCAGCATCTTTGCTCGTTGAATCACCATAGAGCCAATCTTCCATCTCACCTTGATATTTCTTTCTGTTTACACTGTTTTTGAGTCGTTGTGAAAAGTAGGATCGTAAACTGTAGCTGTTAGCATATTTAACACTATTTCCTTCTATAGACATTTCAACTTGCTGAATATTCCGTGAGTTGAATCCTTCATCCACATAACTGCATTGTCGTTGTTACCCGCAATATCGTTTCCATCGTATTGGACAATTGTGGCTTTGACTGGCAGAAACAAGTTGAGAAGATCTGTGTAATGCTCAATACTCCCTGACAAGGTCAACTCAATACTGACAAAAGGACCTAACCTATCGGGTCGGATGATAGCAATTTCCGATCTCTCTACCGATATGCTTGTAGGTTCCATAGCAAACACATCCAACATGGAGTTTATGTTGTAGGAAGAACCTTCCAACTTATTACCCATTGATTCATTCGGATTAGACATCTTTTTGCGAGTGATGTTTGCTCGATGCGTTATCACTTAATGAACACAAATGTCATCCTCTGGTGTCTTTATTTGCGAAACTGTTAGTGTAAAAATATGGGATGTCTAGATTTACCAGGACCTCTCCTCTTTCCAGGTCCTGTTTTTCTTCTCCTTTTTACACGATCCGGACCCACTGCACTGAGTATATCTCCCCCAAGGTCATTTAACTCCTATAATCCTCTCTTCTTTGTGGATGCTCCCATGCTATGATCATCAATGACATCGCGTGCTATGTTACTACCTACAGAGAGTGCTCTCTTACCAAGACTTATTGCCCCTCTCTTCAGCAGCGGTATTGCTGATTTGAGTATACTTGAAAACAATCTACCGAGTCCATAACCTCTTATACTAGGCATCACTCGTCGTCCACTATACACTCCAATTCTATTTCCAGTTTGCATTTTGTAGTACGTCCCAAAAAAGTTCTTTTGAATCTTCGGGGTTGTATTGTGCTCCTATTTCTCTAAAGTGAACCGTCAACACGAAATTTCACTATCAAATGGTATTCGCTCACCATCGTCACTCATTATAAGCACTTGAATGAGATCGCTATTCAGTGATAAAGCGTTGAGGTAAAGTGGGTCCTTAAACTCTTGGTGCACAACGCTGCTTTCCTTTCCTTGCACCGATACCATTTTCAGCAAAGGTACATTTGTATCACCTACCATTCTATTAACAACAATGTTGGAACAGACCTACAAAGAGGTTAGACAAAAAAGGTATATCAGGAAATGTAACATTATTGTATCTACCACGGGGAAATGTAATTTTCCTACTTGGTTTGAATCCAAAGATATATGCCAAGTCTTTGGGAAAGCTAATTATTGTATCAGGATCGCCGTTAGTTAGTAAACTGGTGTTGGTTACTTTGTTGTAGGAGATGGCAATATTTTTATCTCAGCTCATTTCATGAATTCTTTTTCATATAACCTCCTGAAACTCCTCCACACTATCGTATCTTCCATTACCAATTAAGATGAAGGAGTTTTTGCTTCTACCGGAGACATTAGTCTTTTCTAGATATATTTTCCCTTTGGTAACATTTTTCGAATTATTAGACTACAACACATGCATATCTAGCAGAGCTATCTCCCATTTACCACCGATGATATCTAAATATTGTAATGGATTTGCACAGGGCGGCTAGAAATAGTCAAAGTGTGCAGGAGTTGTCCCAGCAACTGGTGGAGATGACTCCAGTCCCCATTCACCGTGGAAGCCAACCAGCTAACGTACAAGTACAGAAACCAAGTAGAAGTGTTGGCTCCCCCACGCGTTACAGCCAGTTTTTTTGCAGCAACAAAAGGAGTGGATGGACAGAATGCATGTGGCCAATTATCTAAAGTGAGGGGAAGCTCTCTTAAGTCAGTTCCCATTGAAACCCCTGCAAGCTGGTTGTCAGTAGAAGGTATAGAACCTCTTTCAACCACTTGTCAAGCTCTTACTCCAGGCAGGAAAATCATCCATTTATCAAAGTTGTTGAATTGGACAAAAGTTTAGGCGAGAAACTATCCGATGACAGAAAACTACTAAAACGATTGCTACCAAACCAGAAGTATATCAACTCTGGCTGGGATATAGCTACCCCCCTGTACTGGACACCGTTTATGGAAGAACAGTTTATCAAACATGTTAGAAAAGTGTTGAGTTCGTACCTGCACCAGTCCAAAGTAACCGGCGCTCAAATACAGCACCCGTCAGCCAGACAATTGTGAGGAATCCACCTCCGCATGTCTGTCAACAAAGCATGAGTCAAGGAAAACGTCTGTTGAGCGCTGGAACCGCCATTGCTACGTCACTTACCCAAGCTACAGGACGTGTTTTCATCGCTGCTGAGTTTGCTCAATGCCTTTCAAACTTTACAATGGATTGCTCTCTTGATGGTTCAACTGCTGAGAACGCCGTTCTTCAGCTAGAAGAAAAAGAAGGATTCTTGATGGAGATCGATGATGCTGCAGAACAGCCATCAGGGAAGAACTCTGCTCGTCACCACCGTTGACAGTCCCCACCTGATCAGAAAGTTGCTCCTCCAGTGCAGCCTCGGCATTCAGCCAAGATCAGGCTGCCACTCCCTCCTTCTGACCACCAACTGGACAGCTGGATACAGAAGCACAGCTCTCCCAGGGATCCTTTGGCTTTAAAGCATTCCTCCCCTCCCTCCAGCTGGATACGAAATTCCCTCCACTTCCCTCTGGCAACCGATGGCTATCTACCACACCCGTCACCCGTTCCCTTCCCACAGCAAGAGTGCTGCTGCTACAAAGCCTGTTGCTGCTGCCGTTTCCTCCCTTCATGGTACACCTACCTCACAGCACATTTCCTCCATACTTTCATCGGTATGGGACCCTCTTCCAACGACCACCCTCTCCAGCACGGAGCCTCGTCATAGTATGGTGACTATTACTGTCAATCCAGGCACCTGTACCCGTGTACCACACACTGCTACACGCGAACGGATGCAATCACTGGGAAAGATTGTCCCGAGCAAACGTGAAGGAGCCTCTCTTACAGCTGGTCGCTCTTAACAGAACATTTTTTCCACTGCCGTGTCCACCAGTTTTTTATTTATCAAGCCAGACCTTGAACCGATGAGCGTTAGGGCACTAAATCCAAAACCCTCAAGCAACTCCCCATAAAGGACCTTATAGGTACCAGGCATAAAGCTGAGCCCAATTACGTGCTTGCCTTCGCAGCACCTGTAGCTTCCTCTGTATCTGAAGTTATAACTTCACCATCTACTACTCTTCCATTAGTACAGCTAGTAGACGTTGGAATTCCACCACCTCATTCCCTCGCTGTTACTGAGGAAGTTACTGCTCCCCATGCCTCCGGCAACAAGCCACCTATTGCCCGTCGGCTTTTGCAGTGGATAGCTCTTTCGACTGAAAGAGCCATACAACTGCAACTCAGGAAAGCCAGGCGTAGTACCTGTCAGCTGTGTCACTATCAAGCCAAGATTATGGGCCTACTCTCAGTACATGTTCGCCAGCATTTTGTCAGGTACTTCTGCAAGTGGCATTATTCCTCCAGCTTCTGTGAGTGTGTCTATGGCCATCAGAAGAGCAGGGCACGGGACCAGAAGACACCGATCATTACTAAAAGAAGGGCTATATCTATGCTGTCGACAGCAAGAGTTTCCCGCCTTCGCAGATACCAACATTGGTCGTCTTCTGAGGAATTTGGATCTTGCAAACCCACCCAGACAGGCACTGTCACCTCCTCCATTCCTTTTTCCCCGGTGGTGATGGAACCCCTAACCATAGTTCCTCCCTAGTCGGAACTTTCTCCCTCGTGGTCCGGCATCACACTACCGATGTCGCTTCTCTTGGCAGGCTACCGTATTCCCAAGAAGAAAGCGCTTAGGAGGCCCTGCACCGCAGCTGCACCCAGTTCTGAGGACATGGCAGTGTCCCCTGCCCCCCTTGTCTCTACACCCCCAGATTGTGGCGAGAGGTGTTCCCTTGTCTGCTGCCTCTGTACCTCCTGTAGAAAATTCCATGGAGGTAAACCTGTCTGTACAGTTCATGCAGTACCGAGCCCGTTGGTCGTCATCTGTAGGCGAGGGCATTGCTAAGTTTGAGAGTGAGCTAGAAGAGCTCAAGGCAAGAGTTGTGACCAGGACTCTGACCGATGCCGAAATTGAGAGGTTAAGGACGAGAGCAGAGCTGCTGAAGATGGAGATCTCCAACCTGAAGGACATCCAACAGACTGTGCATTGCTACCTCTTTTAGACATGGCACTCCTCCCTTCTTCCACGTGACGCCATGCTGATGTATACCACACCGTCTTGGTGTGTCCGTTGAATCCTCAACCCCTTTTTTCCGGTTTACTCCCCCCACTGTCGGTTGGCAGGTTTTAATCATATTTACTCTTCGCACATGGTCTTGTGCCCCAGGACATACTCCGTATGTACCCCCTGGACAACAGGTTTTGTAGTTGACAGTCTCTTCGAGACTCTCCGGTATATACCTATACCTATGTACTCCCATGTTTATCCCCGGCCTCTTATTTATCCGGTCACCCTGTGCCTGTTTTATTATCAGTAAGGAAGTACTTGATTGTTGAAGCGGCCTGTGAAAGAGATTTGTACAGTGCGGCTCTTCTTTCTTCAGCCGCTGCTATTATTCTACAAACACATCTCTCTTATACATAAAGATTACATGCTAGATGGTTACGCTTGAATGCACCCAAGAGTACAGCTGACCTGCTGCTCACACAGCCCACCCTAAGGGTGGATTCCCGCCACTAGTTAACTGGCGCATTCACAGAGATTTATATATATATATTATCATTTAGCATTAATGTGCTAGCCGATTGACTCATGGATCTCTTTTGTACCTGGTTATGATTACCTTTTTTTACACCTCGCTGGGGGTATTTGTTCTGTCCAATTGTATGTATATATTTTCAACTGATCACCTTTCCTATAAAAACTCTTGCATTCATCCCAGAGGGGCAAGCATTTAGTAGTAGCTATAGTGAGAAGTAACTCTTGTGTAGCAAGTGAACTGTTTTGACCAGTTACTGTTGAGTCTTCACTCGACCATTGACGCCAGTTGTTACCATTCTCGTTATTATATACTTTGTGTCAAACCTTCAGTTTTGTGCGTGAAGTTAGATATTGTTTGCTTTTGTTGGTAATAATAAGTCATTGTTGCCTCCAACTCTGTGATATCTGTGAGGCCGGTTGCCTGAACACAGTTGGGTCTGCTATACAGCAGCATCCGGTTGTATCTAGTGCAAGATAAACCGTACGGACATGTACTGCCTTGCAGAGGCGCTCTTAGTACAGTAAAAATAAAATCAGATAGTATAGCCCTCCTTGTAGTGCCAGTAACGGTTCTATCCAGTGCTGGAGAAAACCATTACAATATTAAACAGTCTCACTGTAAAATCAGAACTGGTGTTCTCCGGAAACTCTTCAGCGCTTGAGTTTGAGGGTAAAGTTATCAGCATCGACATTTTATCAACGTATGATGATTATATCAAGCGTTCATTCCTCATAAGTATTCATCCACCCACTTGCTGAACTTTTGTCCGGATCCCAACCATTTGAACAGAATATCTTTTTTGCCTCTATTCATTCTTCTTCCCAATATCTTTTCGATTTTGAAAGTTTTAGGTTTTTTACGTTTTGCAACACATTTTCGTAAAAGGTACCGTCAATCATCTCCTTAGCAGAATCTTTTACGCCATATATGACAGGTTTTTCATTGGTGAGCGCGTCAGTGATTATAAAGATCTCGATGGTCCAATTTGGGGTGTAACCTCTCTCAAAGGCTCCTCTTGCCTTGCTAATTCTCACACAATCTCTAACTTGTAACTCTGGTTCTTTAGCCAAACTGTGCTCTTCTCATTCATACACTCGATTCCACACAAGTTCCTGATTTTCAAAATTCACGTCGTTTGGTCTCATGCCTATAGCGGTGTGAACAGTGTTGCTGTACAAGCTAACAATGTTTCTGTCATCATCTTTGTACGTCGGATATCTGTAAATAATTTGTTTCAAAGTCCTGTTAAAAAGCTCGAACATTAATGCTTTTATTGTCTCATTTTTGGTTGTAAAGCGTTTGATTTTTTCTCTCCCAGGAGACTCTTGACATTAACATTGTCAAACACTTTACCTTTATCAGATTGTAAAGCCTTGTAGTTTTCCATATCTAGTATCCTTCTCAATCCTGGGGCTACAGCATACCCGGATTCGGCGATGAGTGGCACAGCCCAACATTTTCTAGATAGAGAATCAACAGCCGTCAGTAATAATGCTGGGTTATCATTCTCTTCTTTTTGAGAACGAACATCCGGCAAATCTATTTGAATCTGCTCTCCTATTCCAGCCACAATAGTAGACACTTAAACTTAGTTAAGGCTTTTTTATGTAACGTGTAGGTATCCTATCCGCTCAACCATTCACTAATTTTTTTTTCTTCCTCTCGTTTTCTACGAGCTCTCAGTAAAGCTCTAGCTCCTCATAGAGATGTATGTAATGCTGGATTGTAATACAGTTCTCTTAACGTGTTGACATATATTTACCGGTGCTTGGAATGATCAATTTTCTCCCCTGTAGTGTTTGTCGTGGGGATTTCCTAACATTTGTGATTCCTTGTTCCGCTAACAAGCTTTTAAATTTACTATAGTTTGTATTTCCTGATTGTACGCTACCTGATATCTCGTAATCAAGTTTTGAAAGTTTTAGGGTTCAACCATTATCTCAGATTTTCAGCGTGTTCTTATCCGAGTCATACTTACTAATTTTACTCAATCAATTCAACATTTTCACACCGATCGTTTGATCACCTTTTCTTTCTTGTTAAACTAGATACCCTTTTCTCAAACCCTGCTAAACGATCCTTTTCACTCTCATGTTCATCTTCTCCATGAGCAATGAGCATACTTTCAAGTTGGGTTGAGCCGTTGCTATCGAGCAATTTATTTTTCATTGAAACTAACTCAGTGTCATCGATCATAGTTGTAGAGGAGGTTGATTCGTTTGGTAAAAGAGTGTCAGTCAGTATCAGTATCAGTGTCAGTATCATCAATAATTGTGCCATTAACCAAATGATAATTTGGTTCTGTCTTTGCTTTCCTAATAGGACTCCAGTTAACCGTTCGCTGCTATTTATTTTCATTTTTTACATTGCTCAAACACCTACGTAGGTTTTGAACATTTTCATCTAACTTTTTGTGCTCGGATAAGTCAAAATTGAGCGCCATTTCCAGTAGAGTATCTCGCTTTTTCTTCATAGATCTCACAGCTATATCTTCCATAGGATTATAATACATCGGAGGTGTGTTCTTCTCTTCCTCTATCACTTTTTCATGCACAGCTTTTTCCATTGGTCTATTGTATTCATTTTTAGTCAGTATGAAAAACCGTCCGGAAAATGTTAAAGGTTGGAGATTCATAGCTTTATTGGTTTTGTTGATGATAAAACATGTGCAATAGGAGTTATTACAGTATCCAAAAGATTACCTCTATCAGTCTGAGTCAAAATTCATTGCTATCACCAACTGTTCCTTTAGCACTTAGTTTACGTAGTGCCTTCTTGTAACGCTGGAACTCAATAAACTGTTCAGATTCCAGAGAAACATTCCTTAATATAATATTTTTAACAGTTTCTATCGATGATTGAAACAGATCCGAGTTGGCATTTTTGACCATAGCAATTTTTCTTCTCTTACTCAGATCACCCAGAGCTAAAATAGCCATTCTATTCCTCATCATTCTTTTTGAAAGATTCATCTTTGTCCTCCTAGTCCTCCATATACAGTTTTCAGTATTCCAGGAACTACAGTGCTGACAATAGATCCTAGTAGAGACGCTAGAAATCCTCCTTTTTGCAACACAGCTTTTTGTCATCTAATCTAATTTTGATTTGCTAACCAAGCTGGTAATTTCCTTCGTGTTTCGTTGCAACTGATTACAGTGAGAAGCTGTCAATGGTATCGTTCCATTTATAATAGCTTTAGCGCCTTCCATTAGAGTCATAATAAACTCTGTTTTTCTGCTTTAGCTATTACAGACTTTTGAATTGCAGATGATGCACTTCTGAGTGATAACAGTACGGCTGCATTTCTTTTTAATTTATGCTGTAGAGTTTTAGTCATTATATTACTAACATGTTACACCGTTGAACAACAAAATATGTGTGAGATGAAACGAATAGTTATCGCATTTATATGCTTTCACTTGGGTACATATAAGATCATAGGATCATCTGATGTAAAGTTTCCCAATAGCCTGCGTTGATCATTCGTTTGCCGAGTCGTATCTAATCGTAGACAAAAGTATGGTTTCTTTGTCGCGTGTTCAGAAGCCTTTTGTACACATTTTATTCTTGAGGGAAAAAATTTACGTACCAAATAGGTAACTGAAGAAACATCGCTAAGGATTTTAAAAATAAAAAAATAATGACTATTCAAGGAAATTGTACGATTTCCTTTTAAAAAAAGATTCTGAACAATAAAAAAGACACATATGTTCAAATGATGACAAGGTTTTGTATACAAAGCATCGGACTCAGCTTTAACAGAAACTTCATCCATCAGGTCATCAATTATCAACCGTCTGTTTTGTCCATCTCTGGTATTCAGCACCCTTATGATCACAACCTAAACTACAGGGTTTTTTCACCGCTTCTAACAGATGAGTTGTCTAGCCAAAGTAGTACTGCTGAGGTTCAAAACAACATTCTTTCCCGTTATTATGTAAGACTGTAACGGTTTTCTGCGTTAGGTGCAGGAAAGACTGCCACAGGTACTGCAAGAAGCTATTGATTTGTGCCTACTCTGTGCTCTTGTTTTAGCGTGGCTACAGAGTGCAAGGTTTAGTATCTCTCTATACGAGACAAGATATAATGCTGCTTAACTGCAGTCACAACGATGGTTGGCAAGCAGCCAAACTGATCTCAAGTGGTTGAAAGTGTAAACATAAACTTTATTCCTCACTTCCTTAGAACGCACAAAATTGCTATAATGGTGATTGCAAAAGTAGTAGCAAATAGTAATGTTTCTTAAATACTGTTGCCTGTACGGGTAAGTGGGTGTCTTCTGGCGTGATCTTGAGCTGGTGTGGATTCCTGTGAGAGTCCAAGCGTCTTCCTGGCTTGTGGGATCTTCTGTATGGTAGTGTGAATCTCTCAGCTGACTTGCCAATGCAAAGCATGCACGAGTACTATACAGCCGCTTACAATATCTCAGCGCTACTGATATCTAAACAATACTGCCCAGCTGCGCTGCATACAAGTGCATAAATATGAGCAATAAAATCCTATAAGTGTATAAATGTTTGATTGGCTAGCAAAGAGTAAACAACACTGCATGTGTCATATGTCAATGCAATAATTAACTAAAAGAGCGGCAATGACTCATCTGCAGACTGAGCTATAACTATAGTGCAACCGCACTGCTGTGGGCGCTCAAGCAGTATGAGTCATTCTTGGATAAGTAGTTGATTAAACAATTGAGTGAATAGATGTAGTGCTGGCTGCGGGTGAATGGCAACACTGTGCATTTCCATTACAAGACTACAGTATTCTGATACTAAAAATTGCATTATAATTATTCGTATCTACAGATACAGGTTGCCTTCTCCTTCCCTATTTGCTCAAATACACAGTAGGGAGCAAGTTTGTTGACTCTTAAAAGTATCGCGATTATCTGCCTAATTGGAGTTCCCTCACGCAAGAGCTGCGAACTTACTGCAATTACTGAAGAGGTGAGCAGACTAGCTCACCAGCGCTGAGTGACATTTTTAAATACTGCTGTGGTCCAAATCTTTATACCGATATCAAAATCCTCACTAAGCTGCTCATGACCATTTCAATGACTAGCGCCACTACTGGAAGGGCTATTTTAACTCTGAAGAGCATCAAAGCAAAGTTTAAATCTACCATTTGCCAAACTTCACTGAATGTGTTCATGTTAAACTATAAGCATAAATACCAAGAAAAAAAACTTAATGTTGAGAGCCTCGTAGATAAGTTCATAGATATGCGTCCTAGAAGGCTTCTCGTTTCGTACCCTACATCAGGGTAAAGTTCAGTTACCATCATGTATCGTCTGATGCATTACTGTGTTCAAACCCCAGCTCACATGTGCAGTGTTTTCTCAGTTGCCAATATATTGACTGTTGATCTTAATAACTTGAGTAGATATCAGATTAATGTGTCTGTTAGTAATACATTTATATAGAACTTTTAACTGTACACATTCACTTGGAAGTTCACTTGAGACATATTTTACATGGAACTGCACATAGTATACGCTTATATGCAGCTTGAATTTTATTAATTTAATTAATGTGCTCAACATAGATATACAAACATTTTGGGCCAGGATTGAATTTTTATTTACAAGGACAATTAAAAGTGCAGTATTTCCAAACGTATTCTACAGCTTACTGTTATCATCGGAGTTACTGACAGAAAACACAATTTAATTTGGTACGTCAAAATCAGTCTTAAGTCTCATCTAAAAGCACATTTAAGGTTACTGTATTTAACATCATCGAAACATGAGCAATGGTGTAACATTGTGCGCACTCGAGCGCTTTTACGCCTCCCCCCTGCTCTTTGACAAACTCCTAGAATGACCCCTGGTTTGGGCTTTATTATAATTATTATATACATTCACCTATTATAAAAACAAAGCATAAAAAATTGCTACTCAACAATGCAAATTAACGATACTATGAGCAACCAACTTTCATCAGTCCAACACTCAAAACCCTGATAAAACCCCCAAAATGAACAGTTGCTGCACAACGAATGCTTGTATAATAGTCATAATCATCGAATAGAAAAACTGTACACTATCAACTTTGATAATCAACACCTAGCGCACACAAAAACTTACCAAACAGTTATCATGTACACTTGGTGCACAAAGCCGCCCTTGGAACCAGGAGAACCATCTCACCCTCAGACACCAGTATTCAGATCTGCTCCTATTAGACTACTTCCAACTTAGCATTGCCGAGACAAAAAGCTAAACAATTGGTTTAAAATCTGTGGTTTGGTTTAGTTTACAGATCATACAAAATCACCGGCAGGTTTTTATGTCAGCGTAGCTGAAAGGTAAGTTAGCACCGTTGGTGCAGCGCGCAAAAAGTTGGCAATGTGCCACGATAATCAAACTGAAGTGGCCAATACTGAACCAGATAACAGATAGTTACGTTAGTATCCTTGCAGTCAGTCGTGTGCAAATAGCATTAAAATAAAACGGTGAATCATTAAACAGATCTTGATCACCACCTTGCGTAATTGCAATAAAAGCAAACAAAAAGTTGTAATCAAAGTGTTGGTTCGGTAACCAACTATTCAACAAGCGTTAAACCTTATTACAACGATAGCGCACTTAGATTGTGTTAAAACCGCTTCTGAATTTGTGGTTAACCGTAGTTAGATAGAAGGTACCGATGTTGGCTATCCTTAGCAGGGCCTGATGTCATTCGTATTTCAGTAACCATGGAGAAAGTTTTGGTTCAACAGTTGTTTTTTCTCTTGTAACTAATGCTCACAGTTTCTAGCGGAGATAGAGCTGTTTTAGTGAGACATTTTTCTAATTGTATTTGGAAAAGGTAAGTCGCAATGTCCTTACAATGCTTAGCATATGTTCATTGAAACATCTGCACTGTTTTAGTACTAACTTAGAATTGAAAAGTACAGTCACAGTAAATATATGTTGTAAGTGAGCTGAAAAAATTCGGTTTCAGTTAACTTCTTCTATAATTTTCCTCTCCGAATAAAGTTAATTGTGTTTGCAATAGCTGCTATTTTTGCCTTTTTGTTTCAAATACTGCTTACAAGCTGTGGTTAAAACTTTGTTGGCATTTTGGCCCGTACTGTGTATGGTTTGGCTGCCTGAATTATTTTTACTGGAATTTCTGTCATTCTTCATTTAGAAGAACTCACCAAAGACCAGTTTCAAACCATTATTTACTTCATTAAAAATGTTCAAGATGTGTTTGGGATTTGTGTGATCAATTTTGAATGCACAGATATTAGAAGAAATGACAATCGAATGAAGCCTAAAACTTGCAATACTTAATTGCGCGTTTGCGTGAAAGACTATACAATTCCATAATGAAGAGCTTCAAAGGAATTTGAGTGGTATATTTGGATTTGTTTAAGAGCAAAAAAAATAATAACATACTTCAAGCGTTGGCCCCATGTCGGGGAAAAACTTTGGCTCCCTTGAAAAATTCAATTGCTTTGTGGGTTAAAAACTACTGCATGCTGAAGGGTGGTAGAAGTAGCCCCATGGTCAGTTTGATTTTAAAGATGTGGGTGGAGTCCATACAATTGTCATACGGTAACCGTTAGCTGGGATGAGGTGATAAAGTCGCTACCAATCAGGTACAACTACATTTTTAGGCCCTGGTAGCATAGGATTACTAAAGGGATAGTCCACAGAGAAAGCCAAAAATGACATTTTTTGATGCTAGTTTACTTGATATTGGAATGGTTAGGTAGCACTAATTTAATACATAAGCTACCAAAAGACAGTGATTTTCCCAATAGGGGATCAAATTTTATTGTAAAACTTTCCAAAAGTATAAAAATAGCAGTATAAAACTGTCATGTTTGCACAAATCTACTTTGAATTTCGCGCTGTTAGAAATATCGCCAAAGACTCGTTACATTGTTGTTTATAACGAGGGTACACCCCGCACAGACATAGCGTGCAATCAATTTGTGCGACATTAGTAAACCACCACCGCTGGAGCGCGACTGTGTGTGACCCCCTAATATGACGGGACTGGCTTGCACCCCTCGTCATTATTACACAGATACTTATCAGCCTTGTGGTTATTTCACATTAGTCTATATCAGTGATAAGTGATGACAATAATTATCACCGACAACTTCTCCTATCATCGATCATTATTAATAATAATAAGCGCTATTATTGCATATCTATTGGTATTATGTATCATGTTGTTATGATTATGAAATAAAAATATCAAAAATATTATTAGAATTTTTTTATTTAGTAATATTATTATAAGAATAATACTACTAAAAAACTAAATATTATTATTATTAATTATAATTTTATAAAAAATAACTGGCAAAAAAATTAATTATTACGGTTTCAGCAATGAATGGCCCCTAATAACTGAAAATATTTAATATTTAATGTTTTTTTAGTAGTCCACAAAGCAAAAATACATGAATTGGGGAAACTAAGGGTGTAACAACACTGGAAAATGATAGCTTGACAATTATAACAATTCAATCGTATAAGGAAATGAACATCGTTTGGGGTGTACGCCAATCCCGGTGACGAACCAAAGAATGTATTGCCGATATCCAAAATGCGATTTCACATTTTCCCTTATATCTCACAAACTAAAATGTTAAAAACAACAAAGATACTCCCATATTTATTGTTACTGCTATTCAAAGTTTTTATCAAAATTTAGTTTTCTCTGTTGACTATCCCTTTAAAGGAAACACCGAGGAACCAATCAACATGTGGCTATACTTATCTTACACCAAAATAAACATAAAAATGGCAGACAGTGGAACCAAGGCTAGGGGGCTTATGTGAGATATCTGAGACACATTGACCTGGGACACCTTGAACTACAACAATATTGCAACAAAAACACCTTCTGTATTTCCATCATTTACATCACAAGTTGTACTATTAGTAGCTGCTTGCCACATTTTATTATGTGGAGAAGCTAGGCCCTAAAACTCTGCTGGACAAAAATTTCCTATTGGAGCCTTTACTTCATGCTCACAGACCTAGTGGCACAAATTTTTCTACAAAGTTGCAACATGGAAGTTTTTGATTTTTTGTTGATTTTGGACTTCCCCGAACATTGTAAGTCACAAAGTAACAATAAGAGTATTAGCGACCTCCGTTCGCCGAACAAATTGCAATGAAAATCATGAGACTGGCAATGAATTTAATCAATGAATAATCATTTTGTTTGGAAATCGTGGATAAAAAAAGTAGCTCACTGAATAAAAAAAAATAATCAAAGAGTTTTTCTTAATATGGTTCGTAGGTCGCAAATGAAACTGAACACTAATTAGATAATAACAAGCGAGTTGATTTATTTCATTTTTATAGGCCGGTTTTACCTCCTTAAAAATAATCCGAAATAATTGCAGGCATCCAAAATTTGAAAATTGAAGGTCAGCTTGAGCATTTCAAATGTTGGTATTTTCTCGATTATTTTGAAAACTAAAAGTTATCTTTTTTACGGTTTGTTCGGTAAACTATAAAATTTCATTGAATGTTTATGTTGTTCTAAATAAATGTTCTGTTGCATTCACAACATATAGAACTACAATCACTTATTATTTTTTTCGTATTGTTCAGCAAACAGGTCACGAATAATCTTATCTCATTCTTGCTTATGCAGCTGGGTTTGCTGGGTTAGGATCTGAAATTTTTAGCTCTATATCAGATAGTAGTTGTTTATGCATTCCAAAGCTCATTTTCTTAATGTAAACTGAGCATAAAATTTAACTCAGTACAAAGATACGATTGAATTGAATTGTTTGTACTGCCCTGTTGTATTTCACCTTTATTGTGGAGTTACTTGTATTTAAATGTATGATCGATTGATTTCTTCATAGGTATGACGAACCTCTCTTGTTTTGCAAAGCACAATTATCATAGCTAGTTTAGTGCAGAAGTTATTGGGATATTGTAAAGTAACCTCTAGCATCTCTCAATATAGTGTTTCTCATAAACCATCTACATTAGAATTCCTATTGAAAATTTTGCTCAATGATTCACCAAACCGGTGTATTCAGAAGGTTTGTATAATTTGTCTTGGTCAAAGAATCTATTTTCATTGGCTAATATCTGTTTGGAGCTGACTCCTAGCCGGTTTGGACTCGGTGCGAGTTTGACCCAGATCTAGCATCTGGGTCAGTTGAGGCAGAATAGCTATGTGGACAAAGAGGCAGACGGGGTCCTCGTGAGGTCAAGACACCGGCGGTCTTTGATTGTAAAGTATGCTGTCGGGTTCATATTAGTGAACTTACTGGAATGCTACAGAAGGTAAGTGTGAAGAGCTGACGAATGCTTCAACTGGCAGTATTATTATTTATAGAAGTGCACAAGCAAATTTCGTTATGACTTGGGGGGGGGGGGGCTGTAAAAGTTTCTGCAATATTGAAAAATGACCTTTGAATATTTATTTTAGATTCAATATTTTACTCACCACAATAAATTCGTTTTGCATCATTGGATGAAATGGAGTTACACGTTCCGGTTATTTTATTAAAACTGAGGTCTGTTCCGTTTACCTCAAACTGAAATACTCTGATGTTTCCTGATGTGAAAGCTGCCATATCACTAACATGTGCTGGTTCTAAAGAATACTAACGTATTAATGTCCGTTTGACGCTCTCGAACTGCATGAAAGCACTAATAAATATGCAATAACAATAAAACACCCTAAAAAAACATGATATGGAAATGCAAGAAATATTGACTGTCTATGCACAAATTTTTTTATACTCACGTACTTAAGTTGTTCTTGCAGTGGACTTGACGGCTGAATGGTCCTGAGTTGGCGTAGTAAAACACTGTTTCAGAGTCATCTGTCCTATCTTTTCCTTGATTCCACAACCTGACATTACGCATTGTCAGCTATTTGAAAACAATAGAAGCTTTAATTTCTCAATCTCTTGCAAAAGAAGAAGTTTAACGAGAAAATATTGAATGAAAACTAGCATGGAGATGACATACAAGAGAGCCACTTTTGTTGGAAGCATTTTGTGATTTTGAACACCATGCCCTGAGGCATGTACAGTCAGAGACGGTAGGGTGAATACATCTTTTTATACAGTAACATAGAGCATGCACTATTTCACAAATTTCAAAAATACCATATTCTTGCATAAAGAATAATACCATCATTTTTTCAACTCAAAAAATTGCTGTATTTGTTGTATAAAAACTTAAATATTGTTACCATTGTCCACAAAATTTTTCTCAACATTGATAATCACAATCACCAAACACTTCAGACTGGTCTTATTTTTTGATCTGAATATCTAATGACATACATTCAGTTTGATTCCCCAAAGAGACGAGTCATCAAAAGCTAAATGTGAATTCTTTTTTTATACATTTCTGTAAGCTAAGTTTATAAAGCAATTTGGGATTAAATATCTAACCCCAAAAACTGGCTTTATTTAAAATGTCAAACAATATATAACCATATGCATTCACCTCAAAGCAAGTTACACTATCATATACTGTGATTTGTTGCGGCAACGGATACTTTCCATGTACGTGGTTACATATATTATCGAGGGATCTGCCATAAATATCGGCCAGCAAGTAAACATCTGCCCACAGTTCACATATTATTCCATCATTCCCACATTTAGTTCCATAAAGAGCCATTTGCTGGGTAGCACTTGGTGTATTTGGTGCTGTTCTTGCTATCTCAGATGGTGCCAAACTTAGTCTGAAACAGTATAATTTTAATTCTGTTAATTATTTGATTTTTCAGTGTTGGGAGTATTCGCGACATGTTTGTCAAAAAAGAACCAAAAGCAATACGTGTTTGGAAATACAAACTTGAGGTATGATATGGGGATTTAGTGTGAAACATTTATTTTTTCAAAAACTGCTGAATACTGACATTCAAATCATGGAGAAGAAAGCTCCCAATTTGAAAAGTAATGATGAAAATATACAAAAGGGCATTGCTACAAGTTAACCGAGTTTAAAAGTTTGTCCTTGACCATAGTATAAGTTCTTAGATGATGGTTATCTCCTCTCATTTTTAATAAACATATAAACCCAGTGAATTGAAATAGAAAAATTAGATTTGCTTATCATATTTTGTTTTGTTGGCAATCTCGTTTTCAACATACGATACTAATACAAAATCTCTTGTCAGTTATTTTCCTTTATTCAATGACGTATTTTTTTGTTGGTCCTGTGATTCTTTTTTGATGACTTTTTATACAGATATGAGCGTTTTGTTGCATTTTTGTTTTGTTAAGTGTAGATCGGGGACACAGTTAATGTCACAAATGCATCAAGTCAGTGTGAAACTCGGTTTACATGGACAGCTGTTAAGGTACAAATTCGTTTACATGTACTCCATAATCTGATGCTTGAGCTGCTAGCTTCTTCTCATATAAAATAGCAGTACGAAGAATTGTTAAAGCATCAAAATACTTTAGGATACTTAGCCACTCAATAATTGTTATGATGCATAATCTGATGATAAAGCCTAGCAGTACTTAATTTTGACACTTTTAATAGAAAACTGTTCGACACAAAAAGTATTGCAAGAGCTTAGAGTATTTATCCAATACAAATATATTTTTCAAATCAGCCTTCGGAATTTAAACAACATATTGTGGTAGATTTTGGTGAAAGATACTAGTGAACAAGGCGTTCGCTACACCACTTCTCCACTCTATGCGCTGGCGATGTACCTACGATCATCGGTAAGATGCTGTGCCGGTAGCAGAGCCATACTGTGCCGGTAGCACAGTACACAGGGCCGGTACCGGGCCGGGAGTGACCTCTACAGGGTCAGTAGTGACCTCTGCAGGGCCGGTATGCTGCCACAGGGCCGGTATGCTGCCACAGAGCCGGCATAAGATTTTTGCCTTAGTTGAGGAACTTGGAACTTGGCCAGAACTTCTCACCAAGCCAGGAGACAAAGCTATCTACCCTAACATCGATGGTAACCAGGACCACAAGCTAACTGGAGCCTTGGGACCTCATGGAACAGCCTGATTGGCCAGCAGGAGATAGGACTCCGCCCTTCGCCACTTGGAATCACCCTTATTTACTCTCTTACTCTTACCTGATTGGTGGATTATTTATATAAGCACTTACATTGGTTTGTTTACTTCCTGTCTTGTTATTCTTATATGTTTATACTTGTGAGCTCTCCTATAAAAGGAGAGACATTTCATGTGTTCTGTGCATTCATTCCTATGTTGCCATGGTATATGCTCTTATATTGTTAACCCTAGAGGAATAATTACCCTCAGGACTGTCTTAGAGAATATAGCCATTAATACAAGCACTACACGGTACTGTTTGTTTTAGCCATGGGCTCCTGCCTTACCGGGTAATTCGGTTACCCTGCACAGTTGTCACTATCGGTCAGCACAGTGTCCCCTCTGGAGAGAGGTATAATACTCGAGACTACTGGATGTCCGTGGTAACAGACCGGAATCCATTACAATATCATGGTGTAGAATCATATTTTGCAGTCACAATAGTGGTAAACTTTTTTGTCTCTCATTGATGGTTACTGAGAAAATGAGTTTTAAAAATGACTCTCTGCACCAAAATTACTTTGTTTCATGTTCGCACAGCGGTTAGTTTTACGCCTCATTATTGATACATTAGAGTGAAATCTGTGACGCATAACCAAGCGAGCATAACTAATTTGCGGTTAGTTACCAATTACTTCATGGTAATATATGTTAAAAAAATTACGTTTTTATTTGGCAAGGGAATTATTAAATCTATTTGCATACCTCCAGATGTAAAGGATCCATAACAAATAGTATATCAGCAGGTCGGTAATCTGACAGGCTAGTGATATAACATTAACTAAAATCATATGGTCCCATGGCGCATTCGAAAATTTCTCGTTCGCAACGTGGTTTTCAAGCATTTTTTCTGAAGCCTACACATATATAAGCAGTGCAGTGATTGGTTAATCTCATTTGGCAAAGTGTATCCTATTAAACCCTTTTAGAATTTTGTTTCTAACAGCATATGGTTCCAAATTACTGAAAACTTTGTAATTCCCGAACATTTGGAAACTGAAAAAAACCGGGTGCTACAAATATTTATACCAATGCTTTTGACGTGTGACATGATATTTCGTGATCAATTTGTAGACGCTAGAGTATTATGATTTCTGACGAATGAAAACTGGTGAATTATTTTGGTAGATTTTGCTGTACAAATGGCGTAGAAACCTGTGCCATGTCTACTGCATTGCGCAAACACTTTCTCTCAAGACCGAGACAACTCTCTCCCTTCAATTCACCAACAACCACTCATTGGTTGTGGTTTGCTTGCTGTTTATTAGCCACCATAAAAGGTGCCGACCTTGATAGCAAGGCAGAGTTTGTCATGGCTCATGCAGATCCGGAATAGACGGATGCAGATCCAGTACCAATTTGGGGTAGCTGACCTAGGATTAAAAATTTAGATGCAAAGCTATTATAGCTAAGGAATTCAAGACTAGATTTATCCACCAAAGAGACCCAGATAAGGAGATGTTAATCTTCCACCCTCAAGCGGCTGTATTAACTCCGCCCACTTGCCACTAGCCACCTCTTTCATTTATTTTTATGTACCTTAATGTTATTTTTTGTTATACACATGCTATCATTCGCTAGAATCATTTCCTGAACATGTGATCGGCATAGAAAATAAGGAGGTCAATTATATTTTCTGGTATTGTCCATTAAAAGCTGAACTTTCCATGGATTCAGTGCATAATGTTATATACCTTCTGCCAGACATTTTTCATGCTTTTACTCAAAATGAAAGTCCTTTGATCGTGAGAAATGTTTTGTCCAATGTCTAATATAACCAGCAGAAATGCAGGCGCTATAGTAAGTTTTTTTGCAATGCTAAAAAGAATAGGGAGAATAGGGTAGTGTGTGTAGGGTGCACTTATATGGTCACTGCTTCATGATTACATTTGCTGCACTTATGTGTAGGAATATTGCCCATAAACGATTTTGATTATACCTCTCTAGTTTACCGATTATTCGTAGTCCAATTTTCCAACTCAGTTGGAATCACCACACCATGATTAGGTCCGTTCAAATCAATCTAAAGCAAGAGAATGCTATTGCGCCATTTTAGTCTGTTTTTTTTTATATTGTGACAAACACTTTTTTGAAAACTGTCAATTCTTTTATTGTGATGCTCTATACTTCAACAAAAACCATATCTTTTGTCCCATGAACAGTTATTTTTAGCTTGTTTTATTCATAATACAATAATAAACACAGTGATGGTAATCATTGGAGCAATTTTTTCATAATCTGATTGTTTGTTGTTAACAATAGCGATAAAAGTTTTTTTGTAATAAACCAACTTTTTAATAAATGTTTTTGGTGTTCATGAATATTACAAGTGCTTGCTCTTATTTTGTAGCTGCTCTGGCTCAAGTTAAAAGAAGCCTGCTTCTCTGTTAATAATAGGTGTAGCTCATTTACAGGCTCTAGTCAGCATGTGGCATTGTATCCAAAAATTCTGGACAAGCTTTAAGAAACACATTCAATGTAGGGTAAATTGATCTATTTTGAAGATATGGCACTACTGTTCTCACATCTTTATTTATTTTTCAAAACTCACAAAAAAGTTTGTCCATTTACTACTGTTTGGATTTTGAGCAGACCACTCCAAAATATTTTGAGCCAAAACTTTGAACTCGCAAGTTTAAACTGTCACATGATTTTTAGCTTTAAATAACATCGAAGTAACAAACACCCTATGGAATTCAAAGAAACTCGAAGCAAACTCGTTTGTATGCTTTCCGACAAGCAGTGGCCGGGTGCAATCAAATAAATAGATACAATAGCATTTGGAAGAATTCAGGAACCCAATACAGAACTGTATCTTTTTTTTTTAAATGTTATGCTGAGGTAAAAAATTATAGGATCTCACATTTTTTAATTGTTTAATTGAGTACAACTCGCTTCCTTTTGCTACCATCGGTCTACTGTTTAAGAACTGTGAAAGCATCAATTTATGTTCATAGTGATCACTGTTGTGAAAATGGTGGCGGGTGAGTGTACAGTGGAACTAGCATAAATCTACACCCGGGAAATCAACAAACTCATTTTCTTTATGCCACAGTTAGGGTCCCGACATTTACATATTGAAAATTGCTTCAAGAAAGTCAATATTATCATCTCCGGGTTGTTTATTTTCTGGACTAGTTTTCACGATAGTTTTGTGAAAAGCCTTAAATAAAACATTGTGCTGGCAATCCGAAATTCTTCTGTTGAATTGACTAGCAGAAGTTTTGTTAATCTTGAATCTGGATCACATGCTATCCAAATTATGTCATCAAAGAGTTATCTCCTCTTGCGATTGACAGAAATTTTTCTGAATGCATTTACTAAAGTGTCTCAGCAACTTCAACATGTAATTTTCTTATCAGTTAGATTTTTTCAATTTTACTAATGTAACAAAGACCCAATGCTATCTCTCAACTATCATGCATGGTTAATAAAAAGTTCACGCCATCTAAACATGTTTTTTCAGCTAGACGAAAAAAAAAACAGTTGAGATCAATGAGTGAGCATTTATTGTTGGAAGTGTTCTTGAATGATCATTGCCATTCACTGATGAAACATTTCATCAATGATAAGGATTTTAAAATTTAAACCAACAAACTTACTTATTTTTATTACAATCAGTTAATAATATCGTTAGTATCCCAATATAAGTAAATTATCGAGTCACTAATAATTATAATCAACAAATGATGAAACTTCAAGTTGTTTTCATTGTTAAAATTTATTCACAATATGAGAAAAATGTGCGAATTCCATATTATTATTATGTTGTTAGTTGCAATATAACCTATTATTACTATTTTAACTGTATTTATAGCCTCCAAAGGTATATTCGAGCAATTCAATACCATCCCTAATTGAATGGTTTATTTTCATCTCTTCAACATTGATTTACGAAGGTTTCACTGTACTTACTTATCCAATTATTTGCTTTTACCATTATTAGAAACTTCATTGTTTGGAGGATGTTTTTGTTATCATAAGAACAATTTATGTTTGAAAAACCTAACAAATATAAAAGACTCTGTCTCGTAATAGTTTTTAATAATTTTTTTATATTTATTGAAAAGTTCTTAGAAAAATATTTGAGTTACTTCAGTGTTGGTTTTAAAGCAAGCCAGCACTGAACACTTTTTTTGTTGAGTTTTTGCTTATTGAAGTCTCAAGCAGCAGATTGATGTACATGTATTAAATAACCCTCTAGGCCTGCTCAGCCTTGATTCACAAGCTTGCCAAAAAGTCATTGGTTTCAGCTGAAATTTAGCTTACTATGACTTCCATCAATGGTTGAGTATGTCATTTTTGGATTGTGGGCATTGTCAATGATAGTAAATAATGACAAGCTTTTATAAATGGATGGAGTTACACAGTCTGCGTTTAAAATGGACTTTAATCAGGACAATCATTTAGTCTTAGGTCTACTGAGGGTCATTGCGACAGGAATAAAGAATCTTTATGAAGACACCCCATCAAAAATTGGTTCCAAGATTTAATGTTGATATGTATATACATATCGATGATAATGAGTAGACTATACCTACCATTCATTGTAAAATTATCTAAACTAAAACAAATAGTATATTAAACTCTTTTATAATGTACAGCTGAACTAAAAGAATCTTGGCACAAAATCATTCCTCATGTTTATAAATACTTGCAAGTAGATGAAGAGCTATCTTCTGTACATACTTTTGAACTTATGATAGAAGTGTTCCATACCTATCTATATACGTACTATAGTGACAAAAATTAAAAAAACTAAGGAATACGCTTTTGTCAGAACTGTAAAACCATCCAAGAAATGTAACTATCAAAAATATTTTAGGGATATATGGTAAGTCTTGTTTTCACCAGTAGAACATATGATAAAAATTTTTCTTGCCTATGTAATGAAGATATACAATAATACAACACTTCATTTTTATACAGTACCCAAACCATCCCAATCTAAAACAACATCCAAACTCGTATCTAAATCAACATACCAAAACAAAATATTATAACACCTGGTGCACACAAAAAGGCACCAATGGGGACCAGGAGAACCCCATGAATAATCAATGTACCACACCAATAAATACCATACACTATAAACACCTGGTGCATACAACAACACAGCCAGTGGACTAGGAGAACCTCCAGAACTTCAAACACACCATATAAACCAATTTCTAAATCAACGTTCCACACTATCAACTTTCATACATTCTAAACAACTGGTGCACACAAAAAAGATAATTCACAGGTTCCCATGGTAACCGCTGCCTACTTCAAGTACACATGGAACCAGGAAAACCTTCACCATACACTCCATGACAGAGATCTGCTCCCTTCTTACTACTAACAACCATGGTGCGTTGAGCCATTATTGACAAAAGATAATTGAGACAACCACTCGCTAGGACCGTCAGCAGAGACTGGGTTCATGCTTGCTCCTGTAATAGGTTGATTGAAAATGTACCAGGTTGATGTTTTGGTTTTCAAAAATTTCAATGTACAACATTATTATTTTATACTTCCTCTAATTGTCTACAATAATACAAACAATAATTGTCACTGCTGCTCGATACTACAGCTACAAGCCTTGTGTAGAAACATTAATAGTTAACAGTATGGTAATGATAGTAATTAATAAGATGAAGGTAATAATACTATCATCGTAAAATTAAAATGCTAATAATGATGAAGATGACAATGAAAATGACGATGATAATAACAATAATAACGACAATATTAAAAGTAAAGATGAAAACGACAAATAATGATATTGTCATTACTACCAATGTTATAAATTATCATTAATAATATTATGAACAATAATAATATATCTTTATAATTTAAATTTTATTCCAGTAGATTGACTATTATTGGCTGATTGCCCGTTATTACAATTAACGGTCACTCAGCAGACCATTATTATTATTAATTAGTAATTCATTTTATTGTTTTATTGCTGTTATTGTACAGGATCTTGCGTATTTATGGGAGCTATGCACAATTTTCCACAATTATTGAGCAAGTTCTGAGTGGGTTGCTTGTCAGTCAGTGCTATGGAGGTCGACTTATCTATCCCGATATTTGCGTGAGGGCAAAAATGGTTGGCACCATACATCGGCTAGCGAGTGTATGCAGCAAAGGGCCGAATTGACGGGTTACTTTCTACCAAGTTTCTCCTACACAGATAGTCGGTTAGTGCAAGTCGTAGTCTGTTCTTTATGACCCGGCTTGTATTATCCTCTTCAGCCAGTGTAGCGAAAAAAAAAAACTGACAGTCAGGGAAACTCTGATTTATTTCATGATGACAGACATTTAAATACAACAGGTAAAAATAGAGATCATAATTAATGCCTTACGATACCAGAAAATAATTTACTACAATTCTGTGAAAACTTGGTTAAATAAATACTTAATAATTCTAAAATACGTAATTGTCTCTATTCAAAATATCTAGAGTAAGTATCGATAAAAATACAATGTGTAAATGTACACGAGGTTGCCTGGGTAACCATTGTTTACAATGGCGTTCCCTACATCCCCCCTCCCCCGACCCCCCCCCCCCCCCCGTTGGCAATCCTGGGGCCAATAATACAACTGGGGGCGAAATGAACATGCATAGAACCGGTAAATAGAACGTCCAATAAAGTTTCTATGGTAAGCACCTCTCTCGTTTTATCTTTTCCTTCAATTTCTCTGCCCTCTGCAAGCAGCGGTAAGTTTCTAGTAACTTGATACAGTTCTTCCTCGTAACTCTTTGTCTTTGTGTATCTCTCCTCACGTCTTTATTCATCGCTCTTCTCCTGATCTCTTTCTGGCCTCTTTTTCACCTCGTCCGCCACAACTGATCTGTGCTCAGTCACCCTCTCACTGGATGCATCCTTCAATCTGTAAGTAACTATTCCTCGTCCAGCTGTCTTTTTTTCTATTTCGTTCCGGCTGGCTTTAACAGGGGATACTGTTTGTGGTTTTAGCTTTACCACTTTCTGTGGTGTTTCATCTGGTATTGGTCCTAACCGTCTCTTGATACCGCCCCTAGTGTGGGAGCGTTGTCTGTCTGGTCCTTAATGGGGATGGGTGTGCCAAACGCTGCGGGCTTGCTCCACTTCATGCTTCTACAAAACTCTCCATAAGAGGCGGCGTCCACTTCAAACAGGGGGCAAGAGTCTCCTCTGTGCATGAGGTCCCCATTGTGCTGTCAAATATGCTTGAGGATCGTGTCACGTGAGCTGCTTTTCTCGCCACATCTGCAGAAAAAAAAATCTAGTGCTGTCTGGTGTGGTAAACGATACGTTTTCGAGGTAACCGTAATCGGCAGAGGGTACACTCCCAGTCTTTTGTAGCTGTGATTTGTTTTGCGGCCTGCTTAATGGCTAGTTGAGTGGCGTCTGACAGCCATACTTCTGTTGGTTTGGTGGTCGGGGAGGGGGAGCAACTAGCTGTTCTTACCTCACTCTACTCGTGCTGCTCTTGGCTCAGGTATTTCTATTTTGTTGATTCTTGTTGGAGAGACTGCTGCAGTCATATCTTTCTTTGGCACTATACTTTGACTCTCTTTCCACCTTTGGCTTTCCTAGCACTTCTCTTGCAATGTCGGCGTCTTCCTCTACTGATAAATATCCATTGTTTTTAGCAGCCATCTCTCTCTCAAATATTTTAACTGCCTTGATAATGTTTTGAAAGTCCGTTGCTGTATGGTGTGGCGTTGTTGGAGAAAAGGATCGTAATTTATTCTCCTCGTGGTAATTGTTGTTGCGAGCATTGTCATTGGCTAATACTTTTTCTCTTTCTATTGTTCTTGTGGTCTATGTGGTGTGACGTATTGGGCGGTGGGCGTAGCTATGGTTATCTTTATGACTTGGATTTATCTCTATGTTGTTTTTCGGGGGAGTTGTTCCCTCTCTTGCGGTAGTAACATTTATCGTTGGTGCCCCCCCCCCCCCCCCTGTTCTGGTACCCCCACCGGCATTATTCTGTTCCTTTGTATGTGACTGTATTCCCTGTCGGTTTGTGTTTCTTGTAGATTTATCCAAGGTAAATGTACAGAATTTTTTTCTCTTTCAGCTGGGGGTAGTTTGGGGTTGTCTCCTCTTTCTCTTGCACCATAACAGTAGTAACCTGTGAACTTCACAGGCTGTCTCCTATTTCTCTGTGGCCTTTTTTGAGTTGTACTGGCTTCTTCTCTATTCGGCAGTAATGGCCAATCTTCTGCATCTAGCTGGCTTCTTTCCTCTGTATGCTGTTCTCCCTTTCCCTCTTCTCTTGGAGGGGTCACTGGTTCTGGGGGTCTGGCCTTTTCTCTATTACTTCTCTTTCCATTTTATGGGTTTCTATTGGCTCTGCCTCTGGTGGTACCTCGTCTAGGTGGTTGGGGGCTTCCGGTATTGGCACAGGCTCTAATCGGGGGGGGTGTTAGGCCTCTTTGGAGTTGTCTCTCCTTCTGTGGTGTCTGTTTTTTCCACTGTAGGCTTCTCGCGTGTTCAGCCAGACAGCCTGTTCTCTACTGGTAGGTGCCTGTCCAATAGGTCCTTGGCATGTCCTGTATTGCTTCAAGCGTCGGCCATTTTTTACAAATCCCTGGCCATCTTTCTCTAGCCTGTATGTGTGATTGAGGTATGCGTTTATGACTGTGTATGGGCCCACATAGCGTGGTTGCAGTTTTGGGTTGCTGATTTTGGTTCCCCTCTTGTTCTCCATCACCACCAGGTCTCCTTCTTCAAACCGAGGGGGTTCTACTGTCTCCTCCTGTCGGATATGCTGCTGCTGTTAGCGGACATACTCGTGAGCCACCTGCAGGTTCTCTTGGACATGTATGGTGTGTTCTGTCAGTCCGTGGTTGTCTAGGGTAGGGGGGGAACCTGTCAGCTGGTCCGGGAGTCGGACCTCTCTCCCCGGCATCATCATGTTTGGTGTCTCTCCTGTTGTGGAATTGGGGGTTCCCCTGCAGGCACGCATGATCTGTGGGAGCAACTGGTCTCATTCGTCTTGTCCCTTTGTTAGTATGAGGGTCGTAAGGGCGTCGCCGAGGGTTCTGTTTTGCCATTCCACCATGCCATTCCCCTGTAGGTGGTAAGGCATCGTCGTTGTTTTTTTAATTCCCCAGAGCGCACACAATTCTCCTAGTAAGGTGGATTCAAATTGTGCACCCTGTTCTGTGTGTACTTGTTCGGGCAGTCCCCAGTAGCTGAATACTCGTTCGTTTAAAGTAAAGGCCACGATGGGTGCTATGGCGTCTGGTATTGCTATTCCATCTTGCAATCTTATGAAATGGTCGGTCAGTACCAAGATCCACCTGTTCCTTCTCTTGGTGAGCGGGAGGGGCCCACCAGGTCCACTGCCAGTTTCTGGAAGGGTATTCCTGCGAACAGTCTCTGTCCTCCCGGTGTGTTGGGTTTTCTACTCTTCTTTGCCACGTGGCAGACCTTGCAACTGATCACTAGGCGGCGGGTCAGGGCCGACATGCTGGGCCAGTACCAGTCCAACATCAGTCGCGCCCTCGTCCGATGTATCCAGGCGTGTGCCATCTGATGTGTCTCCCACAAAGTACTCTGCCGCAATGATGGCGGGCATACTGCACAGAACTTGGTTCGGCCGTGCCGGTCAAATCTCATGAGTAACACTTTGTCCGGCCGGATACTCAATATCTCCCGCTTGTCGTATAATATCCGGAGTTCGGAGCTACTCTCCTCCAGCTCCCGGCGGGGTTAGGGTCCCAGGGCTCTGTATTTCTGTGCATTTCTATGCGATGGAGTTGCCTCCCTCTTTCTGTGCCTGAGCCAACTCCTTGGCATTGGCGGCAGGTCTGGTGATCATGAGATTGACCTGTCCGTTGGGCGGGTCTTGCCTCAGTTCCGTGTGAGTGGGTCTGCCATCTCGCTGTTCTATCGAATTGCATTGCTTGCAATTGGCACAATGGTCTTTCCGGCTAAGCTCATCTGTGTTGCCGTGTTGTGGTCCGGCCCTGTGCTCCAACTTGTACCTAAATTTGGCCAAAGTCTCCAGCCATCTGACCATCTGGTTGGATGCTCCTTGCGCCGACACAGCCAACGGAAGGATGCGTGATCTGTGCGTAGCCTGAACTCTTGCCCATAGAGATAGGGGCGAAAATGCTCGACCGCTTTTATTACTGCCAGGAGTTCCCTCTGAGTTACGCAGTAATTCCGCTCCACCGGAGACAAAGTCTTGCCGTAATTACACGCTCCGTTCCTTCTAGCTTCTGTGAGCCCAGGCCCACGGCACTGGCGTCTGTGTCCAATATGTATTGGAGTGTGGGGTTCAGGTAGCCTAACACTGGTGCTTGGCTTAGTCCGGCCTTAAGCTGGTCAAATGCCTGCTGCTCTGTCACACCGCGCTTCCAAGGGATACTTTTTCCTGTAAGTACTGTCAGGGGTTTTGCTGTGGTAGCGTAGTCCGGCGGTGCCTAGGAAAGCTTGTAGGGCAGGACATTCTTGGGTTCTTGCCATCTCTCTACAGCTGCTACTTTGTTCGGGTATGTTGCCACTTCTTCTGCGCTCACCACATGGCCCAGGTACTTCACTTGTTAGCTCAATATCTTGCATTTTGATGGCTTCACCTTGAGGTCTGCTTGTTGAAGTCGGGAAAGCACCTCCCCTAAACTTTCTATATGTTTATTGACATTTGGAGCAATTATGATTATGGCGTCAAGATACAGGAGCAGCGCCCTCCAATGTAGTCCCTTGAGCACCCTTTCCATCAACCGTTGGAAAGTGGCAGGGGCTGAAATGAGGCCAAAAAGCAGCACTTTCCATTTCCGCAAGCCACTCCTGGTGATAAATGCCGACTTGTTCTGGGCATATTGGTCTAGGGGAATTTGCCAGTATCCGCTGGTCAAGTCTTGGGTGGAGAAGTATTTGCTCCCGGCTGATGCATCCAATGAGTCGTCAATCCTGGGAATTGGATGTGCATCCTGCCTGGTGACGTCGTTCAGCTTTCTGTAGTCAATGCAAAACCTCCAAGATTCATCTTTCTTCCTTACTAGCACTACTGGTGAACTCCAAGCCCCATCTGTGGGTTCTATCAGGTCTTTTGCCAACAGTTCCTTTATTTGGCGCTCAGCTTCTGCCTCCTTTTCTGGGCCAAATCGGTGAAGTGGACAGCGAAGTGGCCGGGTTGTAGGTTCTGTGGGGATGGAATGCTCAGCTAGGTGTGTCCGTCCGATGTCACCGTCGTGTCGGCTGAACACCTCTTGGTATTTCAGCAGTAGTGCCCTTAACTGCCTTTCTTCCCTTGTGCTCTTGCACCCTTGGCGTGCTTGTTGAAACAGTGGCTGTAGGTGGCTTGGGAAGTCACCGTGTATAGGTCCAGTTTGTGTGGCCTCTGAGGGTAAGGGTTGAACCTCCTCATGTCCTATGCCAGTGCATGTTCCTATGATCTCGCCCGCTGGTATATGCAGGGTGTTCTGCGAAGGGTTAATGCAGCGTACCAAAACTCTCCCTTGGCTATCTGGTGCATTTATGCTGGCGACGAGCATCAGTCCGCCCTAAATGGTCTCTATTACCCCTGTTGGCAGGGATCCTTGTTAGTTAGGTAACAGGAGGTGGTGGCCTCCGCCTTTGGCGGTATGCGTGTGTCTTGGCGCGCTTGAACTTTTGAGATCAAATTCCTCCCGTGTCTGTCCTTGCAGGTCAGCTCTTGTTCCTGTATCCTCAAAATGGGTTTGTCAAACCCCATCTGGCCATGGTGGTTAGCAAGGAATGGCATGCCCAAGACTACGTCTTCGTTCACTTGGCTGACCACGAAGGTCTCTTTGTACTTGACTTGGAGGATACGTCTGGATAGGGTGATCAGCCCATAGAAGGGCAGCCGAGTGCCGTCTGCCATCAGCCCATGCGAATCGTAGTCCTGCAGATTCTTTTTTATTGTAGTAGGCAACTGGTCAAACACTCGTTTTGACAACAAGTTTGTTTTGCAGCCTGTGTCTATTAAATTTGACACCATCCGTTCCTCTACTCGTCTGGGGAGGTAGTAGCCGGACTTGTAGGGGCGTTCAATTTGGTTCAGGTGAACTGTCATGGGCTTGTGTTCAGGCTCTGTGTCTCTTGATGGCGGGGTTGTCTGACTGGATTTGTTCTGTTGCCACCTTCTCTTGGTTATCACTGGGAGTGTCTCTTCCTCCTCTTCTGATTCTTGCTTGTCTACTTTCTCCTTGACTTCTCCCACTAGTGGGGCGTAACTATTCTGTAGGGGAACCGAGGTGGGAGGCGCCTGTAGGAGGGCTGCGGGTGTTGGAATCGGAGTGTTCCCCTGGTGGTGTGTCCTGTCCGGTTGGCGGCCTCTGTGGTGGTTGTGTGCCCTATTGCAGCTAGTATGTGGCCCTATTGCTGCGGGCC
>OX183130.1:54156345-54221345 GCA_945261195.1 Cryptosula pallasiana | reverse complement strand
AATGCAACAACCCCTTTGATTATATGCTTGTGATACAAGGAACAGCTCTCAGTGGTTGAATAGTTTTATCGTCTTAGGCAGTTGACATGGCCACAGTTTAAACATAGATCGAGATGTTAATTTTGCAAGCCCCCTCATTGTGAATGGCAACCTCCGAAGGGTAGAAAAGGCCAGGGAGCAATCATGGCAAATGCTTTAATAACTGACTACTCCCCTTAGTACAAAGGCATGTGCGGCCAAACATCAAATGTGAACTGGGCACATTATGCACATAAGAAAATTTGTGAAAACTATGGTGATCGATCTTATCAGAAAACCTTATGGAAAAACAGAGTTTCTTTTCACTTTATCTATTTTCGACCTGGAGAGTGAACAAAATGATTCGCTGTGTTTGCCACTCAACTATTGGCCAGGATAAATACTCAACACAAGTTGTACAATAATATTCAGAGTCAACGCAACATACATGTTTTACAAATTCTCACAATCATTCCATTGCCAACGTAATATTTTAAATCTCACTCGCAGTAGCCTTTTGGTTTGTCAGCTGATACCTTCATGACAGCATAAATGGCAGCAAAAACTAGTTGAACTAACTGCATTGCCTCACTTCGGGGTTGATGGAAGTTGCAGTTGCGCTAATTGTCTCTGAAACACAAATAGTTTCATTTTTTATCGCCCAGTTTACTGATTATTTAGTTTGCCTAACTATTGTCATTTATGTCAAAATTAACTGAGACCAAGCTCTACCTAATATAAAAACAACAAGTTTCGTCTGTCAGAACAGCCGATTTTCTTGATCATAATGTGACTAACTATTCAATGCTGTAACTTTAGAAAATAACTTGTACATTTTGTGACCTTTAGCTCAAAACACCTTTTAATAATATAACATATTTTTGAACTTAATCCGTTTCTTAAATTCCTGAACAAATCAGTTTTTAATGAAGAAATCGGTACATGGCAACTTATTGCACTTCCTAAAAAGCTTTTACACTTCTGACGTTCTAATGATATAGTTAGTAAAAAATGTTTTGACAATCCGATTTTCAGATCACAGTACTTTTATTTCTTCTCTCTCTTTTTTGTTAATAATTCTAAACTCTTTCACGATAATTTTTTTTACTGTTTATTGACTGGATTGAGATTGTGGAAAGAGCTTGAGTTGTCAACAAATTTTAAGCGACTCAACTTGCAAACTGAAACATTTCAATTAGATGAAAGTAAAAGTGGCAAATATCATTTTTACTGACTATAATAGTTTACCTAGCTTTTTCTGTCCAGGAAATGGCTAACTTATTCATATCAAAATCTTTTGAAAATAAATTCCCTGCCGTATGTGTGAGCAAAGAATGCACTGTGTGATTGTTAACATGATGTCACTAATAATAAATGCTAATACATGAGATGGTGAGTTCTAGTTTGGCTTCACGCAAATGATGGCCTAGGTTTGGGGAACGAATTTTCAAAGCTAAGCAGAGTGGGTTTTATTGCTGTCTACAGAGCCCTATGAGTTACTTGGTATCACTTTGATACATTATAGTGAATGCAACTTGCTACTAATATTGTGTTGACTTACATGTCTACCGTGAATGCTCATAAATAAACTCTTATTACGCTGTATATTGCCATCTACAGATTGTTACTTTCAGTAAGAGCATAGGAATCACATCTAAGAGTTTTCAAGTCCCTTGATACACTCAAAAGTTTGTTCAATAATTGAAGTATTTAAAAGTCAGGTGAAACCTATTTACTGTAGTAAGTCAGATGGAGCTTGACTGAAACTCTTTCTTCTATACAGCAACTGATGATGAGATCATACACTGTGGGAATAAGTTTGAATGGTTACGGTGTGCCATGTGTAATTGTTGTGATACACTAAGAGTATTTGCAACCTGTTCGTTGAACAAAACACAAAAAATAAAAGGTGTTCGTAATTCACTATGTCGTGTATGCAACGGAACATTAGTTTAGAACAAAAAAACAATCAATGAAATATTATAGTTTACCAAACAGTCATAAAGAAGATAACTCCCAATTTGCAAAATAATCATGAAAATAATGAAACTTGAACTACTACAAACTGGAAAAGTTCGTCAAGCCGCACTTCAATTTAGTAAATTTTGAACGCTTGCATTTATTTTTAATTATTTTTCAAGGTTGTAAAACTCTATGAAAATAAAAAAATCAACTCGCTCATTATTATTTATTTAGTCTTAGTTTCATTCGCGACCTACAGACAACATAAATAAATACTTTATTACTAACTTTCCATGTAGCGCTACATAATGGTGTCATGGCTCAGTGCTTCTCAATAGCGATAAACCATCACGCTTTTCCATGAGCCAGCAATTACAGAAAGCCAAAGGTCATGAACCCTAATTAGCGAGTCAACTGCGACTTTGAGCTAATGAGTCAATGAGTGAAACTACTGTATGAAGGAAAATTGTTTCCACAAACAATTGGTTTTAAATGCTTTTCTTGTGTTTGTTTCATCTAATGCTACATACTCCACAGGAAAAAGTTTGAAGCAGCAGTGCTTGGCTAATGTGTAAATTATTTATTAAACTGAAAATAATTATTATTTATTTTTATTATTATTTAACCACGGCCAATTGATTATTTATAATTATTTACTTTTTATTATTATCAATATCTAAAATAGGGAAAAAAACAATTAATATAAAATAAAACACATAAATATATTTGTGATCACTAATTCTGCATCATTTTTAATTAATATAAGTGGTCTTGAAAGGCAACTGTCTCATATCCCTGAAATTTCTGTCCAAATTATTTAATTATATTGACTGCAGTGATGCTGAAAATACAATACACGCATGTGCAAACCAGTAGCGCTACGGCATTCCCTATTTCCATAACGCTTCAGTGGTCTGGCGTTAGTATAAGTCGCTACTTAGTAGCGACTTTCAATAGCGCCACATAATTAGTGACTTTCCATGACGCGACGCCGTAGCGCTACGCCGTAGCGCCACGGGTTTTCCCCTCTTGGAAATGGCTATATCGCTACTGAAGTCGTGATTATGTGGCGCTATTGAAAGTCGCTACTAAGTAGCGACTTATAATAACGCCAGACCACTGAAGCGTTATGGAAATAGGAAATGCCGTAGCGCTACTGGTTTGCACAGGCGTGTATTGTATTTCCAGCATCACTGCAGTCAATATAATTAAATAATTTGGACAGAAATTTCAGTGATATGAGACAGTTGCCCTTCAAGACCACTTATATTAATTAAAAATGATGCAGAATTAGTGATCACAAATATATTTATGTGTTTTATTTTATATTAATTGTTTTTTTCCCTATTTTAGATATTGATAATAATAAAAAGTAAATAATAATAAATAATCAATTGGCCGTGGTTAAATAATAATAAAAATAAATAATTATTTTCAGTTTAATAAATAATTTACACATTAGCCAAGCACTGCTGCTTCAAACTTTTTCCTGTGGAGTTTGTAGCATTAGATGAAACAAACACAAGAAAAGCATTTAAAACCAATTGTTTGTGGAAACAATTTTCGTTCCTTCATACAGTAGTTTCACTCATTGACTCATTAGCTCAAAGTCGCCGTTGACTCGCTAATTAGGGTTCATGACCTTTGGCTTTCTGTAATTGCTGGCTCATGGAAAAGCGTGATGGTTTATCGCTATTGAGAAGCACTGAGCCATGACACCATTATGTAGCGCTACATGGAAAGTTAGTAAATGATTATTAGTTTTATTCAGTGAGCTACTTGTTGTTGACCCACGAGTTTTGAACAAAATGATTATTTATTGATCAACTTTATTGCCGGTCTGATTATTTCTATTGCAATGTGTTTCTGCAAACAGAGGCTGCGAATACTCTTACTGCGTACTGCCTTTTATTATTGATCGTTAGCCAATCACTTGTGGTAGCTTTATTCACACATATGCTCTGGAAATTTAGCCTATGCTTTTCTCCATACCAATTCAAGTATCTTGATCGGTGCCGATTTATCTGAAAATTATCTGAATGTGAATCGGCTAAGGCCATTATGTAAATACTTGATGCTTCAGATACATTAAGGATGTGAGGAAACAGTATAATAGCTCCCAGTTACAATGATGGCACAGCTAAAAAATTAAAATGTTGCAATAATGAAGTAAAAATATAATCACAAATAAGGCATTGTATCAGTGATAATTTTCAACCATTCGCAGTAAGTTATGCATCCTATGATTGGTAGCTCATAAGCGCATTACAGTTGTTTCCATAGCATGACCACAAGCAATACATATCTTTGTCTGTGTGGTCAAGTCTACTACACCATTGTATTATTTCAGGCTTTCTAGGCTCCACCCACAACAGGCATTTATTGAAGTTTAATGGCTATGCATACTGCCTATAATCAAACTGCAGAAGTTTTTACTGACTATAACGTTTTAAAGCATATGGAACTCTTGAATTTAAACATAATTTATTTTTACCTACAGTTGTAAGAGATCCGAGACTACGTCACATGACCAACACGTGACGGGGCTTTTAGCGACTCTTGCGGATGATCTATCATTCCTGGTCCTGACATGAAGCCGAGAGGACGCTATTACAGAGAGCTTAATACAAACAAGGTACAAGTAGCAACTCCTTCCTACTAGTTATATTGGATCCTGTTACAACAGCAGTTATATTACATTAAAATTTTGATTGTCCTAAATTTATAACTATATCAAGATTCACAACTTCACATTGCATTATATTATTAATACAATGTGAACAAAATACATTTTATATTGTTCATCATAATTGAAAACAGATGAAATGCAAAGGAAAGGATAATATTGAACAATCAGAGAAACACACACAAAATATTTGGTTTTTATTAAATCTACAAATGGGGTAAGTATTCACAAAATGCTAATCGATTCGTTGTCAAGTTTTCTTTTTCTAATGGGGGGAGAGTCGGAGACGGGTAGGGCGGGAGAGTCAGGTGGAGGGAGAGAGGGAGAGGGGGAGAGGGGGAGAGGGGTAAAGGACGAGAGGGGTAAAGGACGAGAGGGGGCGAGAGAGAGAAGAAAACGGATGAGGTATGCTACTGCTAGTACAGCTACTAGTAGTTGTAGTAGTACTACTACCACAACAGCAAATGCAGCAGATAATGATGAAAGGAAACGAAGTTCCTTTCTGCAAGCATTACTGTCCTCCACAGTGGCAATTTTGCTTCTGTCCATTTCGCAATGCCAATGGAAAAGGATTGGTGTCATTGTGGAAACTGCATGAACACGGAAGTAAACCATTGTAAAAATGAGTGCTCGGATTTCACTTACTTCCGAGAGAATATTTTTGTACCTGGTGCTGACTGCCTTCTTTCCTCTAATTTTTTGTCGAGAAAAATCTCGGGCAAAAGATTTTTGGAGTTTTAGTGGTTCAGGCAATGAAGAATGCAAAATTACAAAGGTCAAGCTGGGAGTGTTCGCTGGATGACAACAGTGTACTACCGATTCACTGACAATCAAAATTACATGACTTCGTTCACATGTATTTGGGTAGGCGCAAGCGTGAATTCAACCATGCTTGTGGGCTGAACTGCATCAGACGCACATGGTCTGATCATGCTAACAACTGGGTTGGTTGCAAGGAGGTGGAGAACATGTGTGCTAATGAGGGGGCAGTGGTATGTGAAGTGGTATGTGCTGATGAGGGGGCAGTGGTATGTGCTAATAAGGGGGAAGTGGTATGTGCTAATAAGGGGGAAGTTTTATGTGCTAATGAGGGGGCAGTGGTATGTGAAGTGGTATGTGCTGATTAGCCGGCACAGTTTCTCTTGATGAGGACACATTATAGAGTGTTCAGGCTTTGGGATGGAATAGACTCTCAGTCCTCCATCTAGTTTTACATCAACCAGAGGTTTGTTCAAAGGCAACCATATCATTCAAGGGTAGTTCTGGGGTAATCTCAGATGGAAGTAGTAGGTGGTAGCTTTTTTACTGCTACTAATATCGATCCGAGTGTTTTCTTCAAAAACAGCAATGATTTTAAGAGGTGCGTATGAAATTTTACAGGTTTCAACACTGATAAATGAGCAGATGTATTTCTAAATAGTATAACTAATTGCCGTTCCTTTCACAATACTTCATTACCAAAAAACACCAAGTGTTTCGCTGGAAATTGAGCAAGTAATTCAGCAAAATCTTTGAGCTTTAGCTGTACTTAGTTGTTGTGCTTGAACACTACTTGTAGCTACTAATGCAGTCTCAATGACTGAACTAATAATGAGTTTGGTGCTCATTAATTTCATATTCAGGCTATTTAATTTAACGTGACTGTTTTGACCCCGCAAACTCTAATAAACAAGTTACAATCCGTCTGGCCATACACTAACCAAACTCACTTTTGCTTATACTGGTCAGTCTATGCTTACACACAGAAAGCACCGGGTGAAGGCTTGTAACCTGGCTCCCCCTCCAGTCTTGCTACTTGTCATGATGACTCATCATAGCCGTCCCAATATTTCAGTAACATTCGAGTCAGCACTGATATAAAACTGGATAGTGTATCGTTATACATATATAAAAAATGAAACTAATGTGCTACAAATAATATTTTTTTATAACGACTTGTATTATTCTTTTGTATGCATTCATTCCTACCAGTACTTTCTATTGACGTCATCAACTGCGATGGTAATTTTGTTTTCTCACTCCATTATCTTACTTTTCCATTTTTTTAATAAAATTTCATTTGGTTGGTCTAAAAAATAAAATGTATTGTATTCACTAATATCTAATTGAAAGTAGTTAAACTTGACTGACTATCAAATACAATTGTTGTGTTTTACTCACACTCATATGCATTCTCATTGTGAAAGGACAAGAACGTGTTCACTCCGGTGACCTGGCTGAACCCAATAAAGGTTTTTTCTGTTAGTTCTACAAAAAAAGTAGTACAATTCAATTGAAACTTATTAAACCGAACTATAAAGTATTTGATAATTTTAGTATAAAGCGCAATCTTACTTTTAGCGGTCTCTCCATCGATGCTGTGGTAGCAACTTGCTCGTTTTGCAAAACATATTCATCACCACCACCACTACTGCCGCCGCCACCACCAGCATCACTCACGCCTTTTATGTGTGATCTGGTGGTTGTTTTATTAACACGTTTCAAAACGATCTCATAAATCTAACATAAAACAGTAAGATTGTTTAAAAAAAAACAATTGTCAACCAAACCTACGCTTAAATAATTTATCACGATAAAAACTTTTTACAAAAGCTCCGTTTCCTTCATCTTTAAATGTTGATCGAAATTATGGATTGCATTCTGCAATAAATATATACACTTTGCATTTCAATTATCGGTGTTTGTATAGTAAATTGTTTTATTATTACATTTATCAATGCATTTAAACTCCTTACATTGTACTTAAACATTAATTGTTTCAAAATTAAATAAAAAGTGTTGTATGCAAAAAATTTAGAGATGAACAACAAAAGAACACTTATTTACATAAGACATGTTGCATCATTTTGCTTGTGTCAAGTAAAATAAATTAAAGCAAATCAACGTTAAGCAGGTTATAGCTAGGAAATCACAATGATAATGGTGTATGTGGGTATAAAAAAAATTGAAATCCTATTCTCACGATTGAATTTCTGATGGCTGCATCATCAAATTTCTGACAACATGTTACTAGGTTTGTCAAAATGAATTACTGTCACAAGAGGGTTGTTGACTATTTCTTTATTTCTTTCATACCTATAGACAGTCTGTCTTTGGTACCCTTATTTTTGCAGATTATTTTTCTGTTCTATCATATAGATTTGTTTATTACCTGCAGAATTGGTTAAACTCACGTTGTGAAGTATTTTGCCACCTTCACAGACACAACTGCCGTGCAACTGCCATGTTACAAAGCCGTAACATTACAACAATTCTCTTCCAGCAGCAACAGCTAAACCTATTGCTCATTCCAACAGGATCTCTTTGAACTTCACTGCAACTCTCCCAGACTCACAGCTGTCAGCTGTTACAGAGCCTTCCACTGAGACCCCACTCAGCAAATCTCCTGCTCCTCAACTGCTCTTCCCAGCAACATGCTAGACAGATCCACAGAGTTTATTAGATAATATAGTTTATTATCCACAAGACACACGTAACTGATCCAGTTGAGTCTTGAAGGTGCTCTGCCTTATCTTACAATTTGGTCAAGCTCTTATATGAAGTCCCGAGGGTGCTATCTCACCGCATAAATGCACAACCAACAATATACATGTACAATAATATTGAAATACACACAAGCCAACAAAGTAATATGCATTTACAAAAATGGCTTTTAATCTTGATGTTTAGGGTCCGCCTCTCTGCAACTGTTGCACCATCTTACCATCATTTTTTTGTCTTAGCCTGTGCCCTTCCTCTTTATCGATCTCATCGAAGAAATAACACTTTTTTTATTACGTTATTCCTGTCCTCAATCTTGGCAGGAAGTAGCTAACGATTCAATTAAATGACCAATGCAGTGCAGGTATATTTTTAGCATAATATATAAAAAAAAAAAGTAATTAGATAGTGTGTACCATTAGCGGATACATAACTTCCCAATATAAATAGGTGTGGCACAAACTTATAATACAACAGTCCTCTTAGCAAACCACCTCCTAATCTCTGTTTGTAACCAGTGGGCTACCAAGCAAGCTGAACAAATGCTAAGCCCCTGAATATCATTGATACCAGCAGCCGCAAGGTATTATTGTCCAACTTTCTTCCACTAGTTTATTCTCGCACTATCTGGCAATGCATTTTTTACTAACCCGTTATCCTACATCTACGCTGAGCTAATGATCAAAGGCATAAACACTATTCCAGGGGACACACAATTGATTCAAACAGAAGCAGCCCTCTCATTTTTATCCTCTCGGTGGTCTTTTGGGGGTACATTCAACTGGAAAATGATCATACAGTATTTAGCAGGCATGAAAGCTAAGGACCCCTTTAACAAAATGCAAATACAACAAGTGTACAACGAGAAAAAGTTGCATTGTTCAGTTAATTTCTGGCTGGAAATGGATTGTCAGAGGCCTGGTGGAAAGCAAAGAGTCAACAACCAGTCCACCTGACTTCCGAAATGCATTGATAAACCAGATAAAGCATTGTGAAGAACTCAATTTAGTAGAATTGCGCGTTACTACTTTGACACAACTGCTCTTACCAAGGCTATCACCGTCTGCTCTCCTACCCTGCTCTGGGTAGTAAGTGGAGTCCGTCTGCCACCACTTCAAATAAATCAAAATGGCACGGTCATACAGGAGCTTAAATCCTGCCCTGTATAGCTGCTTCTACTCGGCACTAGGTCGGTGTGAGTGCTGATCAGTGACAACTCCTACTCTTTGTGTACAAAGCTAGGGAAGAGAGAGAGAGTGTTGTTTATAATCCGAGGTTTGTTATCCAACTGATCCAACAAGGCCCTTACATAACTCTTTATAAAATATAATATATACATATGCTATAATGCAAAGCCGAAACAGTATCAGAAACCAGTAATGAACAACGCAATTTAGCCGATTGTGGAATATTAATGCAAATATCCAAACACCTGCTAGAACTGGCATGTTTTTGCCCCATTGGCTGATATGTAGGTGGAACCTTGGGTTTCTGCCTAGCAGTGATCTCTGTTAGCACACTTTCTGTAATTTATGCATGTCTAGGCTTGTCTTGTGAATCAACTGCTTGGATGAACTCAATTATATGAATGTGGGTCACTAGTTATAACACCTACAACTTCTACTGAAACATGTGTAACCAACAAACTCCATCACATACCTCCTTCTATTAGTGAGACTTGTCACTAATCGAATCAAATAGGACAATTTGTTGAGTGTACCTCACCCAGGGCATTGGTATATATTTGAGCTGCATAATGTTACAACGATAATACATTGCTCTAAAAAACCTGCGCAATTACTGCTACTGTGAGTTCTTCTTAGACTAACTTCCAGCGGAATTTGTCCACCTGCTCCTTATAAAAAAGGTGATTTCTTTCTGGATCAGTTAAGCTTCTACCCTGGCCTTTAGTATGCTATTTTCAACTATTGAGGGCCGGCTAACACCTGGCGCTTCATCTTGGTTAGTTCGGTCTCCAACTGGGCTGCTTGATTGTCGACCTGCTGGGACAGATATTCCCTGCATTGTAGGAGCCCATGAGAGGGTTTGTTAAGCTGTTGTACCAGTGGAGTACTGGCTGTTCGAGTTGGTGGCAGATGAGGGCTGGTCAATTTGGTGGTTGGTGGACTGGTCCTTAAAACACCAGAGGTTTCACGCCGCTTAGGTATCTTAGCCAGTCTCAACTCTCCTAGCCAGCTTGCCATTCTGCTTCTTTTGGTTATCTCTACAATGATCAGTTCAGCAGCCAGGACATTATTGTTACGACTCATACTCTCTCTGGTGAATCTGCTTACAGGGCGGGACTACTCTGCCCAAATTGGGGCGCCTCTTTTTTTCTCCTCTAATCTGGATTGGTTGCCACGGCTGGAAAGGAGTAGGGTTCTTCCAATCCACCCAAACCGTTCCCGTTCTTAAAATTGACTAATAGTGAGTTATTTGGATATTTGCTGGAGAATTTAGGTCATTTGGATCATATGGCTCATTTGTTTTCATATTGTCAAGTTGTCTTCTCTTCAATTTAGACCTGGACAGTTGGAAAAATAATTTGTCCATATTGACGGTAGCCCTAAAACTTTTGTCACACTGCGTTGCGCTATTGTTAATTCCCAGCCCCCAAGATAGATAGAAGGCTATAAGCAAGTTGCCATCAAATCTACAGTAGCACCTTGTAGTAGGGTCGCTAATCTAAAGTGTTGTAACACTGTGTTCCTGTACTGGTATGCACCAGTCGTGGCTACATCAATTTATTATTTGTCCATACTTCATACACACATTACTGTTATTGTAATAGATTTGCACAGTGTAGCCCTTTTATCTTAAGCCGGTGCTATAATTATATCTCTTCTACATAAATAATAGTCACTAGATAACTACGCTTGGCTACACCCAAGAGAACAGCTGACCTGCGGCTCACCCAAGCCAAGCGTAAGGAAGGATTTCCGCCACTAGTGCTCAGAATAACATGTATCTACTTACAGCTTATTGGTTAGTGTTAGTGTGCCAGCTTATGATTGCTTTTTATGCCTCGCTGGGGGTATTATTTCCAACCAATTTTACGCATGTGTTATCAGCTGATTACTTGATTGCTATAAATACTCCTGCATTCCGCCCAGAGGCTTCAGTTCATAGACAGACACTCAGATCGTAGAGAGACATCGAGCAGTAGAGGACTCAGAAGTAACTAGTGTGTAGGAAGCGAATTGTTTTGACCAGTTATGTGTTGAGTATTCACTCGACCCTTGCCGTCAGTTACCACCATTCTTTATCTATACTTTGTGTCAATCATTCACTTTTGTGCGATGCAATTAGACATTGATTGCTTTTGTTGGTAATAATAAACCATTGTTACCTCCAACTCTGTGATCTCTGTGAGCCCGGTTGCCGGAACACAGTTATCCCTGCTCTATAGCAGCATCCGGTTATATCTAGCGCGAGATAAAGCACCAAAGCTTTGCCACTCTACTGTGACGCTACCATTACGATAGAAACAAAGTCGGACAAGATAGTTCTTCTTGTAAGTGCCAGTAACGGTCAGCTCCACACACGGGGAAAACCATTACATTATTATCCTTTAGCTTTCAGACTATTACTTTAGTTTTTTGCACTGAACAATAGATTTGTCACTAACACAGTATATTGCTACATACAGCGTTTCATCTCATGCCAGTTTAAAACTGTATCGGCAAGCGGTAACATCAACAAATCTCTTGCACTAACAGACCACCTACTACAGCAAAATTTTCATGGTCTACTCTGCACTTGCTCAGTGTGACATACACGTGAGTCAAATTTTTTTTTTTGTGCACTTTTCATAGTATATTTTGGCCTAGCCACAAGCTTTTGTATCATGGTGTTACAGCTTGGTTTGATTTTGAATAATTAATAATCCATTGCACTTCTTTATAAGATAGCATCAATGTCTCTCAGTTTCATGTATCCATGTTATTGCTTCTCTATAAGCATACCTGTGGTGCTTTAAAACAATTACTAACAGTAGCTTCTGTACTAAACTTATTTTATTGCAGGCACATTTTGTATTACCGACTCATATAACTTATATTTGGATGGTCAATGCTATCCCATCATCAATTTTGTGAGTTTGTTAAATGATTAAAAAGCATTTCTATATTTTGATGTCATTTCAGTTTGTTGTTTAGTTTTTTTTTATTTTGATGTGTTCTCTTTATATCCCTTGCACATCAACCATATATTTTATTACAAACTGTTTTTTAACAGGTTACGATACTATTGTGGGAGATTCGCATGATGAGTAAATGGTGGCAAACCCCCAACCCCCCCCCCCCCCTTTGTACACCCCTGGTGCCCTTAAAATGAGTTACCACCCCGCCAGAGCCCTACCTCCCCGTAGCTACTCAAATTCCTCTGAAAAAGGGATACCGGCTACCTTGGGTCGGTATCCCCCTGTACAAATGAATTTAAGCTACCTCGAACCTACACCGAACTACCCTGGGCCTACCCCGGGTCAGGACCCGACACGGGATCCAACCACAGTGATTACAAGAGCATGTGCCTCCCTGAAGTGAATGCCCTTCGCAGAATGGAAGCAGGAGCCTTCCTTCTCTCAGGAGGACAGCCTAGGATGTTGTCTGTCCTTATAAGGAGTGGAAAGTTGTGCTGGCAGAAAAGAGCGGGAACTAGAGTCCAGCCCCAAGCTACCCTGTGCTCTCTACTTGATTGGATTACCTTGCTACTGTGTTTTGTATTCTGTATTATAATTGGCAATTTCCTTGTATCATGTGTTATCAGTTGTCGTGCCTTATAAGGTAACGAAACTGTACCTTTTACTCTATAAATAGAGCTGCTGTGCCTTGGGCAGGCAGTTGATATAGTAGTAAGCACCCTTTTGTTTGTGTAGCAATAAAGTATACTCATTGATAGACCACTAGTAATACGTTTGAGTCGAGGACTCTGTGCAGTTGTTAGCGTCTGTGGAGATTGACATTGAAGCGAGTGGAGAGAGAGAGAGATGGAGAATCCATTGTGTTAGATAATAGAGGAGTAAAATCTATTACACTATGATATAATTGCACTATACAACCAAACTGAAATGTCTGATTAGCCTGTCGGTTGCCATTTATGCTGACCATCCCAATAGGGTTGGTAATTTAAACTTTAGTTGCTTATTATTGCTTCTAAATCACTTTGAGTATCAGTTGAAATGTCGCTTCCTTGTGTTTATGGCTTTCACACCAAGTTTTTTTTGAAAAACTTCTGAAAAGCAAAATAACAAAAGACACAAAACTACGAATATTTTCCACCCCTATTCATTGTCTGTGCAGTGTGTCACCGATCTAATGTATTGAATGCAGCTGCATTTGTAAATTTCTTATGATAGGTAATACATAAGAAAGACGGCAGAGGTTGTCTCGTCAAAAACAAGAAAACTAAAATATGCATCACTTCTCTGTTGGTAAAAAACCTATTGATCAACAAATGTCACTGAACATTTAGATGGAGCGTTTTTTTTTACCATGGCATGGCTGTTGTAATAACTGAGCTCATGCATTGTGGGGAATTGATTGAAAATCTGATAAATTCTGAGTTAGGCTTCATAGTAGATTTGTATATCAAATATCGCTTGGAATAGCAGTTGGGTCTACTTATACGTTAAGACGCCTTAGAAGCTCCATGAATAGTGTTTACCAGTAATGCAATCTGAGTTTACCTCAATGTTGTACAAAAAATTTTCTGGCAACAAAATTGTTTTGTCATTTTTAGAATCTCTAGATTGGTTTATAGTCATAGTCAATTTTCTTTTTACCAAAACAACTCAACACCAGGGAATTTTAAAATTTTATTCCTGTATTTTACTGTCAATAAAGGAAAAATACTTTGGAGTGAGTTAATTGCTGGCGTGTTCAAGAGGTGAACCCCTGACTGGCCACTGACAGTCTAGTGATATATAACAAACAATCATACTTTTACATGTCAGTTTAGCCTATAACAATGTGTAATAAGTTCATTTCAAAGCAAGTAAAACTGTTGAACCTCATCATAGGCAGCTTAACTGTAATGCTAAAGACTGGGTTTAACACTTAAGCCCACAGTCAAAATACCTGTATAGTCATGGTCTATTGGTTATTTCTGAAACTACACTACATCACTCCCTGGGTTGAAGCTAAATTGAACTTGGTTGGTAATGCCATGAAATTTATTTTATTCCAGGAGAATAGTCAAATGTAAAGCAGCTCATGGATTTTTTCTTCTCATCAGAAATGGCAATTTTTATCATTTACAATATGATTTGTTCTTGTTTTCCTTAAACTTTATCTAGAACTCAGTTGGTTTGACATTTTGACTTTACAGTGTAGTATGTGTATATGTATTTCTCCCAACAAACTGTGGGGTTCACAATATATTCCCAGAGAGCAGAATGCTACAGTTGAGGCTGACACTAGCGTAAACCAAACATCAGCTGAATGACTACAGCAATCCAGGCATTTTTATTGTTTAAAATATTCAAATGAGGCATTGAAGTAGTGAACAGACGTTAGCTGATGCATAACTTCCTATTATAAAAAAGTGTGGCACAAAAATACAATACAACAGTTCTTTTAGTGAAACATCCCCGAACCTCTGTTTGCAACCGGAGGGATACCAAACACAATTGAGCGATCTCAGGTTCCTAAACGTTGTAACCAGCAGGCAATAAGTATTATCGTCCAGCTATCTTCTACTAGTTCATTCTCACATTCTCTGGCAATGCAACTTTTACTAACTACTAATCCACCAGCTATGCTGAGCTAACAGACAAACCAGGGTGGCTTGGTGGTCAATTGCACAGACACTATCTCAGCTGGACACTTGATTGATACCAACAGAAGTATAGCTCTCTCATTTTACCCTGTAGGTGGTCTTCTGGGAGCACAATTACCCACAAATCTATCAAATTATTAGAAAGCAATAAAGCTAAGGACCCTTTCAACAATAGGAAAATAAGTGAAGCGTACAATGAGAAATTGTTCAATTGCTCGGTCAAGTTCTATCTGGATACAAATTGACCTCCCGATTGAAAGCAAAGGATCCAAGAACCATCCCAATTGACCTCTGGCATGCCCATGTAAATCATATGAAGCATTATGAAAAACTTTGTATTGTTTTCTAGCATACAGCTGTCATATTTCGTTGTGTCAAGTGGGCAAACTGAGCTCTAATTAAAATTTCGCTAATGCAGGTGTCAGCAGAAAAAAGAAATCAACATTATCAAAACTGAATGTTCAAAAGCAGTTTTATTCGCAAATAAAGTTTTTTTATTTTCAGTTTTCGTATAGTTAAAGCAATCCAATTTAAATGCTAATATCTTCTAAAAACATAACGGACTTTTGGTTTTTGAAATGGTGGAGTCCACCAGTTCTTTATCGCATTTTTTTGATGTTGGTTGAGAAGATTTTCAAGTCTCTGCTTTCGCAAACCTGAAATGTAATAAAAGTTAAACTAGTAATTAGCTCTCTTCACCAAATGAAAGTATCATTTTATGTTATTTAATAATTTAATTTGTTCTTTGAAAGCTTTACCTTGCTGTTTTTGCACCCATGCAAAAACCGAGACAGATACAACTCCGGTTATTAAGGAACCGATTATTGCAACCATTAGGATAATTTCATCTGAATTTTCACTTGAGCTCACTTTTGGGAATCCTAATACAAATAATCATAACGAACTACAACAACTGGAAGATGATGTCCAAAAACAAAAACTTGTAGCTTCAACATTGACTAAAAGTAACAGCATGAAGTTTGATTAGATTTCAACAGATACAGGCATTGAAATCATAATTTAATTTGTTAAAAACCAGAAAACAGTACCTACCAGCCTAGTTTGCCCAGAAATAAGAAATAAAGTTTCAGAACAATGCTTATGAAACTGTGGACTTGAAAAATATCTTTTCACTATTAAATTGATAAAAATTGCGACTTTTTATCAGATTGTCACTTTTAGGCAAAGTTTCGTATCAAAATGAGGCTAAATACCATGAAAATTTGCTTAATCCTTGAGTTTTAACTTTTAATTGGTGTTAAAAAAGATTTCACCGGTCGCAACAAATGGTTTAATTTGAAAAAAAGGTCTTATTGACAGATGGATTTGTAGAAAAAAAAACAAACTTTGAACTAGGTTGAATTTCTATCAAACTTTTTGGGCATACCAGGCAGATTGGTCGATAAAGACTCTAGTTTTGTCAGTGTTGTGGCATCGAGTGTGGCGGTGGTTGTGGAAATAGCTGTGGTAGTAGGTACTGTAGCGGTTGTTGTTGTTGTTGTTGTAGTAAGTGTGGTAGCGGCTGTTGTTGTAGTGGTGGGTAGTTCACGAACAAAAGTTCCTCCAACTCCTAAAACATAGTTTTTTCTCTTAAAGGCTACCACAATCACCTGTATCAGCTTAATACTTTGTTGGTGAATAAATATAAATATTATCAAAAAACAGTTTCAAACATTGAAGTTCACCTGTAAAAGTGATTGGTGGTGAAGAAACTTCTCTCACAAAGGATTGAACAGTGCATCTTTGATTGAGAGTTCGATCGATATTTGATGGGCATTCAATGTAGAATGAACCGTTTATAAATTGTGCAGTTGATGATTCTAAAAGATTTCATTGCACTCAAAGTCAGAAGCTAGCATCAAGAGGTTTATGTATTTAATGGAAAACTATTGAAGGTTTGCCAGCCCTGTAAGATTTGTAGGGACGAACAGCATACTTCATGAAGTACACAAAGCTGCCATTATAAAATAAGATCTGTGAAGGTTAAGAAGCAGAACTGATTATACTCAAAATGATAAAAAGGCTTAATATTGTTGATTTTACTATAAACACCTCCAAACTTTAACCTCAACTTTTTAACTAACTGCTATCATGACAGTCTCACTTTCTACTTACCAAATATCATTACCTCTTCCATGTGTAGATAGTCATTGTGATTAATATAAATAGTCACATGCCTTGCTCTTTCTGGTGGGTTAAACTCTTCTATGCCGATTAAGCCATATGGTGGACCACGGTACCTCACGTTACGCCAGTTTGGGTTTGTGGTTGCAACTAGTCCAGGAAACTTCAATTCAGACATCAAGATTGTAATCCTTTGCAGTCTCTTAACTGCAATAGAAAATTATTTAAGCTTTCCGGCCTCTTCAGAAAAATCGATTGTTCATCAAGAGAAAGTTTGGTCAAAATTTGGTAACAACAGTTTGAGTTTGATACTTTACAACTACAAAACAATACCTAGTAGCTCCTGGTATTCATTTCAAAGGAGGTTTAGAGAATGATAAGATTTTTTTAATGCAAGAGATACTCACAAACTCCTGTTCGATTGTATATCTTGATTTTCCTTATTCTGTAAAGAGCCAGCAGGTCAACTTTCCACCAATGGGGTGTTGTTGAGCCAGTGTGTGAAAAATCCCACTTGTATTGAAATATTCCGTTATTTGCCAACCCAGGTACATATATTGAGCTGAAGTCGGAGCTCTGTTCAGTGGGTTTATCCAACGCTATATTTGATATATCTACAATATAAAACAGTGTTGAGCTTCTTATAAACATGGGAAAATAACTCAAAAATTACTCACAAAACCTCGGTTCTTTCACAAATTTCAACCCAGTGCGCTTCAGCTTAAGCTCCTAAATTCTCTAGATTTAAGAAGAGTCAATAATTTTGAGTGAGCTAGATAAATTTTCATTTGTAAGTAGTTTTTTTTAAAAAACTCATACCTATACAGTTCAAGGCAATGCTAACAGAAATTGATGTTTTTTGGTGGCTCAAATGCAACAGCATGAATAATTAAAAACGCTCTGAAATACAATGACCAGATGCGACAACAGGAGTGATTCCATGGATAAAAGTGAAAAAGTACAATTATTTTACTGCTTCACAAATAAAAAGGTATTCAATTTTTGGTTGATCATGTTTCCACAAAAAAGGTTCACCTGTTTCACACATTTCACATGTTTCTGAACCATCTGATTGACATTAATCAACTCAACTAGAAGATTTGAAGATAAGTTGTAAGTAGAGCCTTAGCAGTTACAGTATTTGTCAAACGGAACAGATAAACAAGTATTTAGTCTCCGGATCAGGTGGTGTGAGTTTTAATGTATATACAATTTATTATACGATTTACTGAAATCAGGGTATCAACTCTATATCGAGGTAGACCCTGTATACCATACAGGCAGCTTATGTATGTCAGACACTGCCACAGCATTAAGCTTTACATTTAACTCTGTGTTGATTGTGCCGGTGAATGGTTACAGCGGCCAGAAATAGAGGTTAAGCCCACATTGAATCTTCTACAACAGTTAGATTTAGTTAGTTTAGGCTTCCCGAAGAAACTATTTCAATAGGGAGCCCATTGGGTAATAATCAAAAACATTGCGCTCTCTTGGAGATTGAATTGTTGTAACCGTTAGTGGAGTTGGTGGTTGTCTGCCGAGTGAGAGAGGAGGTGAAACACAAGATATGGTTTGCTTCTAGGTGTGAGACGATTATTTGAGAATTGCTATGCTAGTTTTCACAGAGTACTCAACTAAAAGAGCATAGTTTTTTTCAGCCAACTACTGATGTTGAAAAGTATTTTCCAGTAAAAATGTAACGCCCATCCTGAAATTAATGTGTCATCAAAAAGTATTGTGAATGTTGGTTGATCTTTATAGCTCCAAAATAAACAAAAAAACTCTTGCCCATCTGATTTTCTCAGCCAATCTTTCTCATCACCAATTGAAGAATGATCATTTAAAAGGAAAGAAACTTGCTCAGTGACCACTTCATGTTTTCTAGGTAGACGAATATAAAAGCCTCAAATAATAATTTTTTTGTTATAATGTAGTAGTTTTGCACCTACTACTACGACTCAACGGTATCACTCCGAAACTTCTTAGCGCGAATTTGGGGTAGACTACGAATTAGTTATCAAGCTTCACGGGGTCTTCGACCCAGACACATAATAACTGAGTTACACAAATGATACTTTATTTACTAACTCCATTTAGCAATATAATACAAGATACTTTAGCAAGATCCTCCAAACTGCTGTCCCAATTGCGCAAACAAAACTCCTTTTATAGGAGAAGCAGAGGAAATTTTACCCCCTTATTAAGGTGAACCAATCATACAATATAACAGTAAAAATGCAACAGCCAAAATACACAATGCAAACTTGTACACAAAGTCAGCCCATGATAGAAGTAAGCACATGTCAATTTGTGCCGGGCATCTTTTCCTCTCTTTTTCCTTGCTTGGCATTTTTTCACTCTTTATTAGGGCATCCTGGTACTTTTCCACGCCTTATTAGGGCGTCCATCAGTTAGCTTGCTCTCCAAGCCCCCGTACTCTGTTCAACTATTTTCTGAGGTTGGCATCCAGCCCTATAGGCCCAAGGCTATCTGTTCCAACTTTTTTGTATACTGGCCTGGGATAGCTGACACGAGGTAGACCTGGGGTAGGTTACATATGATATATAGAGTCTATTCAGGGTCGAGGTCTCTGGTATCTGATTTCAGGGGGTGATTTGTACCGAGGCGGAAGCGGAAGGGATCAGGGGGTTGTGTCTAGCTTGTTGATTGACAATATAAGGGGTGGAAGGGGTCTTGGGGTGGGAAGAATGGGGGGGGGCTGGGGAGTTGACTGTGGCATGTAAACTCTTCACATGTTTAAACATCATATATAAAGCATTCCAAAGCATTCATTGAGAAATGCAATGAAAAATAAACTTGGCTACGTTGATCACTTTTGTCACCAAAAGATTGATGCCATGGATTTGAATGTTGGAGTATTTTATCTATTTACTTAAGTGTGAAAGTAACTTTCTGTCGATAAGTTGGTGTATCTCTTTCCTTGTATCTGTATATCCAGGCCTATATGTATGCCTACGCATCTCTCAATCCAGACATATATGCATGCCTATGCATCTCCCAATCCAGGTGTATTGTGAGAGATTTACGTGAAATAGTGAACTCCCTAGGCCCCCTTCCCCCCACCTCCATACCCCCCTCCACCCATTGCCCTCTCCACCAACAAGCTAGACATAACCCCTGATTCCTTCCCCTTTCACCTCGGTACAAATTCCCCGAATAAAACGGATACCTGTGTAGACCATGTATCAACCCTATCAGTCATGTATAACTTACCCCAGGTTGCCCCAAGTCTACCCCGGGTCGGATACCCCAGGACAGTATCTTAAGAAGTTGGAACAGATAGCCTTGGGCCTATAAGGCTGGATGCCCACCTCAGAAAGTAGCTGAACAGAGTACGGCGGCTTGGAGAGTGATGGATGCCCTAATAAGGAGTGGAAAAATACCAGAATGTCCTAATAAAGAGTGAAAGAATGCCAAGCGAGGAAAAAAAGCGGGAAAGATGCCTGGCACAAATTGACATGTGCTTACTTCTATTATGGGCTGACTTTGTGTACAAGTTTGCATTGTGTATTTTGGCTGTTGCATTTTTACTGTTGTATTGTATGATTGGTTCACCCTAATAAGAGGGTGAAATTTCCTCTGCTTCTCCTATAAAATGAGTCTTGTTTTTGCTTTTCAAGCAGAGGTTTGGAGGATTTTGCTAAAGTATGTTGTATTATATTGCTAAATGGAGTTAGTAAATAAAGTATCATTTGTGTAACCAAGTTATTGTGCGTCTGGGTCGAGGACCCTGTGAAGCTTGATAACTAATTCGCAGTCTACTTCGGATTAGCGTTAAGAAGTTCCGGAGTGATACCGTTGTGTCTTAGTAGAATGTGCAAAACTACTACATTATAGTGATGTATATGCATCTCTCAGATGCCTGGGCATCTCTCAATCCAGGGCTATATGGATGCCTGGGCATCTCTCAATCCAGGGCTATATGTATGTCTGTGCATCTCTCAATCCAGGCCTATATGAATGCCTATGAATCTCCCAATCCAGGCCTATATGTATGCCTGTGCACCTCTCAATCCAGGCCTATATGTATGTCTGTGCATTTCTCAATCCAGACTTATATGGATGCCTATGCATTTCTCAATCCATGCCTATGTGAATGCCTATGAATCTCCCAATCCAGGCCCATATGGATGCTTGTACATCTCTCATTCCAGGCCTTCATGTGTGCCTAAACCACTACATAAAGATAAATAAAAACTACTGTAAAAATTTTCTGATGGGCCATCTTCTTGGATGATAATGGTTTAATCTTCACATTTATTTCCAGACTGGAAATGTCTGAATGTTTAACATCAAGGTTTTGCAATAATATAGGTGGAGACGAATCACAGACAATTACATTTGACCAATACCAAGTAGTTTGAGTTTCAATCAAAGGAATAGAGGTTAATACTCAACAGTAGTAATACATGAGCAGATCTCCCTACCAAGTGTTTTTTGTGGGATTAAAATCTGGGGTGATGCAATGGGTTATGGCGTTGGATGAATTCGCCGAGTTTATACTGTGTTTTATTTGAGGGGTATTTGAGTGGCATTTGAGTGGCATTTAAGTGGTATTTGAGTTTTGATTATTTTTTTACTTAATTTGAACTTATATGGCGTATAGATTTTGAATGTATGGCATTCAAGTTTTTGTAATTCGAACCCATATGTTATCTTGAGAGAGAGGAGAGAGGAGTTATATCTACATTAAATAAATACATTGATTAAAAATGAATCAATATATGATTATATACATTTATTGTATAATAAGTAAGGAAAATCTCTCCATATAATATAGTTAGAGTCAGTAAATAGTAAGTAATACAAAGCACTAGGTTTTTGTAATGACAATCAATACACAACTTTTTTTATACATTCATTCATATATGGATAATTATGTGCATATTTATGACTATTTCTGTTTAAAATTTTTGGAAAAACATCATCAAATTAGCTCTCTAGATGGTTAAATAATTGCAATAGAAAACATTATATCTAATTCTTTTTGACATTCTTAAATTTTGAGAAAATCATCAAATTAACCCTTTAGATGATTAAAATTTTACAGTAAATTTTGCATAATACAAAGCACTATAGTTCGTTTTATCCGCTTGAGACTACACGTTGTCAGCATTCGATATTGAGTTTACATACCATCAACACCAAGCTGTTCATCAAAATCTTGTAATTCGTTTTCTAGGAATTCCTTAAGAACTTCATCCTCATTCTTTGTTTTTGTTAGCTCCTCATTGGAATTTGTTTGTGTGCAATAATGCTCCCAATCACTAGCGTTGGTTGAAGAAATGAAGACAACATTGTGGTATGGAATAAGATTTCCATTCTTACTTTGTTTTTTTCCTTTGTAAATCATCACACCACGTGCACATCTTTTAGCTTCCTCGTTGCATCTGATTGGTAGTAAAAGTGTTCTCGTCTCTCTTTTTCCATCTTTTTCAGTGACATAACGAATGCAATTTATGATGAATTCTTCTCCATTGAATGGGAAAGGGATGAATCTTTCTACAACTTCGATGTAAGCAAAACTTGAACATTCTTTGAAATTGCTGAGATACTCAATGTCGTAAGCGAGTTTGAGTTCTTCTTCACTCATTTTTCTCAGTTTTTCAGCTTCAGCAGTAGCTTCCATTGTGGTTAAGCGTTTTGTGCTGATACGTTTGACATTGTAGTAAGTAGTCTCTGGTTTTTTTGAGTTTTCCACCTCACCCAAGTGCAAAATGTTGAAAGGTAATGGGTAGTTATCGACATTGAAGCTTTCAACTACTCTACTAGGGCAAACAACTTTCTGAAAATTCGTTCCAGTTGAATTATCAAGATAGGTGATAATGTAGTAATTTCCGTATGCACTAACTGATGGAACAGGAAGTGATGCTAGTGTAAGAAACCCTCCAATCTTTTTCAAATCATATGCCTTCCATTTTTTGAGAGATTTGGCCATCTTGAGAGCTCTTTCAGCATCACTGAGCAATTCTTTTTGTTCCATGGTGTTTGATGGTTTGGGCAAAACCAGTTTTGGAAGAGCTCGTCTCTTTATTGTTGTTTCTTTTGTAACAGAGTTAGAGTTTTTTCTTTTGGTGGAGGTTTTGAGTGTTTTTTGTTTGTTTTCGATTGGTTTTAAATCCATGTAAGAAGCAGAAAAGTCCTCCATAGTATTCTAAAAAAGAAAGAAATAATGTATAATTAAGCTTTTCATGTGGAACTAAAAGATTATTTGTTTCATACTTTACATTATAGTTAAACTAATCTTGATTTTTGCTAGATATGGAATAATAAATTTTTTATTAAATTTTACCTTTTATAAAGAGAAAGCTCCTAGTAGTTGCAATGGAAGGTGTAGTAGATGTTGCTTCTCCCCTCGCTGTTGTAGAACTGGATGCTTTCTGTGTAAAAACAGTGGCTCTTAAATAGCTAAAGTTGCACTGGTTGAACTTTATGAATACCAATCTTCTTTATAATATAACTATGAATCAGCATTTTTTTCACGCGAAAACCAATGCTTTTGCGGGAATAAACAATCTATTTTCACGCGAACGGAAACCGTTGCTTTCGCGGGAATGAATATTTTATTTTCACGCGAATGGAAACCGTTGCTTTCGCGGGAATGAATATTTTATTTTCACGCAAATGGAAACCATTGCTTTCGCGGGAATAGAAATTTTATTTTCACGCGAATACGAACCGTTGCTTTCGCGGTAATAAATAATTTATTTTCACGTGAATGGAAACCGTTGTTTTCGCGGGAATGAATATTTTATTTTCACGCGAATGGAAACCGTTGCTTTCGCGGGAATGAATATTTTATTTTCACGCAAATGGAAACCATTGCTTTCGCGGGAATAGAAATTTTATTTTCACGCGAATACAAACCGTTGCTTTCGCGGTAATAAATAATTTATTTTCACGTGAATGGAAACCGTTGTTTTCGCGGGAATGAATATTTTATTTTCACGCGAACGGAAACCATTGCTTTTGCGGGAATAGAAATTTGATTTTCACGCGAATACAAACCATTGTTTTCGCGGAAATAAATAATTTATTTTCACGCGATTGGAAACCGTTGCTTTCGCAGGAATGAATATTTTATTTTCACGCAAATGGAAACCATTGCTTTCGCGGGAATAGAAATTTTATTTTCACGCGGATGGAAACCATTGCTTTCGCGGGAATAAAAATTTTATTTTCACGCGAATACAAACCGTTGCTTTCGCGGGAATAAATGATTTATTTTCACGCGAATGGAAACCGTAGCTTTCGCGGGAATAAATAAGTTATTTTCACGCGAATGGAACTGGTGCTTTCGCGGGAATAAATATTTTATTTTCACGCGAATGGAAACCGTTGCTTTCGCGGGAATGAATATTTTATTTTCACGCGAACGGAAACCGTTGCTTTCGCGGGAATAAATAATTTATTTTCACGCGAATGGAAACCGTTGCTTTCGCGGGAATAAATGTTTTATGCTGATTCATAGGATTTAATCAGTGCAACTTTACCTATTTAAGAGCCACTGTTTTCACACAGAAAGCATCCAGTTCTACAACAGCGATCGGAGGAGCAACATCTACTGCTACATCCACTAACTATTAAAAGTTTTTCTGAGTGAATTTGAAAGTTTTCATTGAATTTAAGACTTAATTATCTGACTTAATTATCTCACTTAATTATCTCACTCAATTATTTGTTTACTTAAAAAGTAATGCTTTCACACAATAAATCACTCGTTCTAACAACAGTAACTGAAGACTCGACATCTACTATATAATATACCAACTGACTACTATGAGTTTTATTCACCAGGTAAAGTTTATTAGCTGAGACATTTAACTTACTTTTTTAAGTGCTATTGTTACTTCTATTAAACAGTAATGATTTTATTGTTATTATAGTACTATGGAAACAGAAGAGGAGGATACTGATGTAGACATACATAAGGAATGGGAATGGCTCATGAAAAATCAAAATCATATCAGTTTTTCAAATGCTGATAATGAATACATGAATGATGAGTGTAATGCTGAATATGAAAATAAACTGGAGATGGAACTTGAAAATGCTTTTCAAGACACATCTTCAACTTTTCAAGTTTCGGCAACTACTGAAAATACGATGGTCTTTGATATGCAGTAAGTTTTTAAAATCATAAATTAATAATGTTAGTAGAGTAATTGTTTTTGGTGGTTTTTTTTAGAGTTATCTCATGAATCAGCAAAAATAATGCGTTATCTCTTTATTGTAGACAGGACTCAGAATATCAGAGAATAAATGTAAAAGAGGGAGTTGAGAATTCATCTTATAGAACACAGTAAGTTTTTAAAAACCTAACTAATAATAATATTTGAGACATTTTTTCCCAATTCCATTTTAAAAATTAGTTGATAAATAGTGTTTAAGTCATTTTTTCTTTTGTTACATTTCATACAAAATGTATGTGAATGTTTTATAGAACAACTATTATGTGTTAACATTTCTATTGTAGACAAAGTTTAAATTATCGGGAGGAGAATGTAGAAGAAAAAACCTCTGAAATTTCCCCTAATTGGAAATGGTTAGAAGAAAATCTCATTTGTTTTCGTTTACCTGATGAAACAATCAATCAAACAGGGTTTAGTGCTGAACCTTCATCATCAAAGACTAACATAATAGCTCAAGATATAGAGCCGGTTGTGGAGGATATAGTTGAAGAAAATGAGAATGATCCAATGATAGAAAATGAAGAAGAACATGATGAAGAAGAAGAAGAAGAAGAAGGAGGAGGAGGAGGAGGAGGAGGAGGAGGAGGAGGAGGAGGAGGAGGAGGAGGGGGGGGGAGGAGGGGGAGGAGGAGGGGGAGGAGGAGGGGGAGGAGGAGGGGGAAGAGGAGGGGGAAGAGGAGGAGGAAGAGGAGGAGGAAGAGGAGGAGGAAGAGGAGGAGGAAGAGGAGGAGGAAGAGGAGGAGGAAGAGGAGCAGGAAGAGGAGGAGGAAGAGGAGCAGGAAGAGGAGCAGGAAGAGGAGCAGGAAGAGGAGCAGGAAGAGGAGCAGGAAGAGGAGCAGGAAGAGGAGCAGGAAGAGGAGCAGGAAGAGGAGCAGGAAGAGGAGCAGGAAGAGGAGCAGGAAGAGGAGCAGGAAGAGGAGCAGGAAGAGGAGCAGGAAGAGGAGCAGGAAGAGGAGCAGGAAGAGGAGCAGGAAGAGGAGCAGGAAGAGGAGCAGGAAGAAGAGCAGGAAGAAGCACAAGAGGAAGAACAAGAAGAACAAGAGGAAGAACAAGAAGAACAAGAGGAAGAACAAGAAGAACAAGAGGAAGAACAAGAAGAACAAGAGGAAGAACAAGAAGAACAAGAGGAAGAACAAGAAGAACAAGAGGAAGAACAAGAAGAACAAGAGGAAGAACAAGAAGAACAAGAGGAAGAACAAGAAGAACAAGAGGAAGAACAAGAAGAACAAGAGGAAGAACAAGAAGAACAAGAGGAAGAACAAGAAGAACAAGAGGAAGAACAAGAAGAACAAGAGGAAGAACAAGAAGAACAAGAGGAAGAACAAGAAGAACAAGAGGAAGAACAAGAAGAACAAGAGGAAGAACAAGAAGAACAAGAGGAAGAACAAGAAGAACAAGAGGAAGAACAAGAAGAACAAGAGGAAGAAAAAGAGGAAGAACAAGAGGAAGAACAAGAAGAACAAGAGGAAGAACAAGAAGAACAAGAGGAAGAACAAGAAGAACAAGAGGAAGAACAAGAAGAACAAGAGGAAGAACAAGAAGAACAAGAGGAAGAACAAGAAGAACAAGAGGAAGAACAAGAAGAACAAGAGGAAGAACAAGAAGAACAAGAGGAAGAACAAGAGGAAGAACAAGAGGAAGAACAAGAGGAAGAACAAGAGGAAGAACAAGAGGAAGAACAAGAGGAAGAACAAGAGGAAGAACAAGAGGAAGAACAAGAGGAAGAACAAGAGGAAGAACAAGAGGAAGAACAAGAGGAAGAACAAGAGGAAGAACAAGAGGAAGAACAAGAGGAAGAACAAGAGGAAGAACTAGAGGAAGAACAAGAGGAAGAACAAGAGGAAGAACAAGAGGAAGAACAAGAGGAAGAACAAGAGGAAGAACAAGAGGAAGAACAAGAGGAAGAACAAGAGGAAGAACAAGAGGAAGAACAAGAGGAAGAACAAGAGGAAGAACAAGAGGAAGAACAAGAGGAAGAACAAGAGGAAGAACAAGAGGAAGAACAAGAGGAAGAACAAGAGGAAGAACAAGAGGAAGAACAAGAGGAAGAACAAGAGGAAGAACAAGAGGAAGAACAAGAGGAAGAACAAGAGGAAGAACAAGAGGAAGAACAAGAGGAAGAACAAGAGGAAGAACAAGAGGAAGAACAAGAGGAAGAACAAGAGGAAGAACAAGAGGAAGAACAAGAGGAAGAACAAGAGGATGAACAAGAGGAAGAACAAGAGGAAGAACAAGAGGAAGAACAAGAGGAAGAACAAGAGGAAGAACAAGAGGAAGAACAAGAGGAAGAACAAGAGGAAGAACAAGAGGAAGAACAAGAGGAAGAACAAGAGGAAGAACAAGAGGAAGAACAAGAGGAAGAACAAGAGGAAGAACAAGAGGAAGAACAAGAGGAAGAACAAGAGGAAGAACAAGAGGAAGAACAAGAGGAAGAACAAGAGGAAGAACAAGAGGAAGAACAAGAGGAAGAACAAGAGGAAGAACAAGAGGAAGAACAAGAGGAAGAACAAGAGGAAGAACAAGAGGAAGAACAAGAGGAAGAACAAGAGGAAGAACAAGAGGAAGAACAAGAGGAAGAACAAGAGGAAGAACAAGAGGAAGAACAAGAGGAAGAACAAGAGGAACAAGAAATGAAAGATTTAAATTTTGAAAGACCTACCCGAGTATCAACTCTAGGTATTGTTGATGATAGCATAGCTCCTACTTTTCAAGATGAAGAATGGGATGATTTGATAGCTAGATATTGGGGAGCTATGAAAGCCAAACATAGAGCTGGAAAAGTCATAGAACTTTTAAATGTAAGACTTTGGGATGGGATTCCAAGAGACCAAGCTGATACCTACCAAAATGACTATCATGATTCAAGAGTGTTAGAATTGCTAAAAAAAGTTTGGAAACAATTGAGCTCGAGAGCGAAAGTCAACTGTAGCATAGTTTGTATACTAGAAAATAAAAATGATGGTGAACTCCGATACTTTCACTCATCATCAAACAATGCTACCGTATATCCAAAAGCTGAACTGATTGAAACTGAAGGAGATCTTGATGACTTTTTTGTTGATGTTATGGAGACTGATCATCGTACAAATAGTTTGAGACAGAGACCAAATACGACTTGGAGATTGATGTTAATCACAAACATTTCGTTTTATTTCTACAAACTACTTGGAATGGGAAAAGTTGGATCACCACCAGAGCATTTACCCTCTCACCTCATTAACAACAGACACATACGAACCATGTTAAAAAACACAAAAGGAATACGAATTACCGACAACCTTTGTTTTTTAGATGTCTTGCTTTACACAAAGAACTACAAAAAAACGGTGGATTTGCAAAAGATCCGATAATTAAGGAGGTGAAGGAGTACCAACAACGATATCATAGTTTCATCTATGGTGATAGTGCTAAAAAGTGTGATGGGAAAGGAGTAACAGAAGCTGATTTATTGCTTTTGGAGCGAGCATTTCAACAGAAGATAACAGTGTTTTCTCTAAATGATGATATGACTTCAACAGTTATTTGGAATTCAAACTCCAGTTATAAGGAGAATCTATATTTGGATCTTTATATCAATCACTTCAGTCTTATTACAAACTTGGAAGGATATGTCAAAGCCTACATATGTCCAACCTTTTCCACTTGTTATGACAGATTGGGGAATCTGAAAAGACACAGATGTTCAATCTCAGAGGCAACAACTATGCAGTTTTCTGGAGGACAATACAGTCCTACCCCTACAATATTCGACAAACTGAAGATTCAATTCGGGATAGATATCGGGCCAGATGATTCCTTGAGATACTATCCGTTTTTTGCAACATTCGACATAGAGTGTTTGTTACCTAATTGCGAAAAAGATCGAGATACAGACACAACCATTTACACGAATGAGCATAAACTTTTAGGTATTTCAATTTGTTCAAACGTACCAGGCTTCAACAACCCATGTTGCATTGTCAATAAAGGGGATGATGATGAATGCGTTGGAAAGTTCATTGAATACTTGGAAGATATTAGTGAAGAATCATATAGCCGATTGGAAAAACAATTTTCGCAAATCATAAAACAGATAAAAGGTGAATTACAACGACTGGAAGAAGCTGAAGAAAAGTTTCGTAGTGATTTTGAAAAAGATCGTTTCAGACGTAGAACAGGAGCTGAAAAAGTTCTGGATGATTTGTACAGCTATATGAGAAAACTCCCTATTCTAGGTTTCAATTCACTGACTTATGATGTCAATGTGATGAAAGGAAAACTGCTTCAAAAATTGAAAGATGTATCCGACACAGATTTTGATTTTGTTATAAAAAAAGGAACCAAGATGCCCGTTATCGGAATAGGATCTTTTTTGTTTTTAGATTGTACAAACTTCATTGCTCCTGGATATAACTATGAAATGTATCTCAAAGCATACAAATGTGAAGCCGGAAAAGGATTTTTTCCTTATGAATGGATGAAAGACTTGGAACAACTTAATCAAGAACATCTACCTCCAAGAGAAGCTTTTCACAGTTCTTTAGAACAAAAGAACATCAGTGAAGAAGAGTACATAATTTTTCAAGAAGCATGGAAAGATAACAACATGAAGACAATGAGGGATTTTTTAAAATGGTACAACAACTTGGATGTAAAATCATTTGTTCAAGCGTTGGAAAGACAAAGATCGATCAACAGAGAGCATGGGATTGATATGTTAAAAGATGGTATATCTTCTCCAGGATTAGCGATTCGATGGATGTTTAACAAAGCTCCTCAACCACTCCCTCCATACCTCTAAACATACTTGAATTTCGATAAACTTGGTAACTCGTTTCGTCAGACTCTCCCAATTTGTCTGATTGACAACTGCAATGCAGAGCTTTATCCTCTAATAAAGAAAAACATAGTTGGTGGGCCGAGTCTAGTGATGAATAGATATCACGAAAAAAGTATAACTAAAATTAGAGAACATTGGTTGGGAAAAGAAGCAAAGGTTTGTGATAGAATCTATGGAGTTGATGCAAATGCGCTCTATTTATGGTGTATGTTGCAATCAATGCCTACTGGCTATCCTCGAAGAAGAAAAATCGAAAACTCCTTTGTTGCTGAACCAGTAAAATTTAGCAAGGTAGCTCATAGCTGGTTACAGTTCCAAATGTTCTCAAAAAAAATCAATATCATACACCAGCTCAACGGAGGAGAAGTTACTCTCGGACAGCGAGGATTACCAGTTGATGGATTCTGTATTGAAAATCGTCATGTCTTTCAATTCCACGGGTGTCTTTGGCATGGACACGACTGCTCTTATAACAATGCTAAAGAGCAAGAGCTTCAAGCTAGTGGAAGAAAATCAAAAGCAAATCTGTTTAAAACTACGATGGAAAATGAAGAGTATCTTCGAGCATTAGGTTACACTGTAATCTCGATTTGGGAGTGTGACTGGATGAAACGTGTAAAAACTCATACAAATTTACAAAAATTTGTCAACACGTTTTACAATTCTTTCTACCCTAAAATACTTGAAAAAAAGCTGAATCAAGAAGAAGTGTTGGAGAGAATTCAATCAGAGGAATTCTTCGGATTTGTTGAATGTGACATCGAAGTTCCTGAGAAAGAGGAAGAAAAGTTCTCCGAAATGCCTCCAATTTTTAAAAATACGATGTTAACCAGAGAACACTTGAGCGATGAAATGAAAGTCTTTGCTGAAGCCGAAGGGTTTTTAAATACTCCTCAACGCTCATTAGTTGGAAGTATGTATGGAGATAAGATATTGCTAATGAGCCCTTTGTTGAAATGGTACTCGAAACAAGGATTGAAAGTCACCAAAGTTTATCAGCTAATAGAATATATTCCTAGAAAAAGCTTTTGATGCTTTTGGAATATCGGTTTCAGACGCTAGGAGAATGGGAGATGCAGACCATAGTCAAGAATTACTCGCTACTACTAGCAAGTTGGTAGGAAATGCTGCTTATGGAAAAACAATCACTGATAAAGAAAAACATACCACCATCAAGTTCATCGAAGGTGCCAGAAAAGCTTCATTTCGTATCAGAGGAAACAAATTTATCTCCATGGAAGAGATAGCAGATGATTTTTATGAAATCGTAACCTGTAAACAACTAGTAAGTTTCAAAACAATTATTTTGCATTTAAAAATTTATATTCCACAAGTTTACTTTGCTAATCAGTATCACCATCATTTCAGCTAACTATGAATGTTCCAGTACACTTGGGTTTCTCCGTGCTACAGTATGCTAAACTGAGAATGCTACAGTTTTACTACGACTTTATGGATAAGTAAGTAAAACCTAATTCCCTACCATTATTATGTATAAGTAAGTAAAACTCCCGAATAATCGAAGTAATCTATTATTTATAGATATATTGACAGAAGTGATTTCCAATATGTTGAAATGGATACAGATAGCGCATACATGGCGTTGAGCGGAACATTAGAAACACTGGTAAAACCAAGTATGAAAAAAGAGTTTTACAATGAATATGGTGATTGGTTTCCACGACCATACTGTGACAAACATAGGGATGAGTTTTTAAGAATCAAAACAATGGGTTTAGAATGGAACATGCAAGAATGTTGTGAAAAAGTACTAAAACATGGAAAAAGAACACCTGGATTGTTTAAAGAGGAATTTACCGGAGATGGAATTGTTGCGCTTAACTCTAAATCTTATTATTGCTGGGGAGAAAAAGGAAACAAGTTTAGCTCAAAAGGTTTGAACAAACGAATTACTCAATTGAACAAAGACAGTTATCTAAATGTATTGAACACAAAAAAGTCGTTTATGGGTAAAAATCGAGGATTTGTAGTAAAGGATAAAAAAATGTTGACATACAAGCAAATAAAGCGAGGACTCACATATTTTTATGCTAAAAGACGAGTGTGTTCTGATGGGGTATCTACCGAACCTACTTTGGCTTAAATAAAAACCTTCATAATGGTCTTATTTTTAAAACAGTTGCTATAACTATATATATATATATAATACAAGGACTCATTCATCGTATATATTTATATAGACTTGATCTCGAATGCTGATGATATGTAGTCTCAAGTGATTAAATGAAGGTTATAGTGCTTTGTACTACATAAAATTTACAGTAAGTTTTAATGGATATAATGTTTTCTACTAGAATTATTTCCCAAATGCTGTAAGTTTTAACCATATAGAAGGCTAATTTGAGGATTTTTTAAGATGCGGTGTAAAGGAAAAGACTTTGCATTGATTATCATTACAAAACCTAGTGCTTTGTATTACTTAGTCTTTACTGACACTAGCTATATTATATTGGAAGGTTTACCCCTGTTTATTATGTAATAAATGTATACAATTATATATTGATTCATTTTTAATCAATGTATTTATTTAATGTAGATATAACTCCTCTCTCCTCTCTCTCAAGATAACATATGAATTCGAGTTATGTAAAAAATTATCAAAAACTTAAATGCCATACATTCAAAATCTATACGCCATATAAGTTCAAAATTAAGTAAAAAAATAATCAAAACTCAAATGCCACTTAAATGCCCTTCAAATAAAATACCATATAAACTCGGCGAATCCATCCAACGTCGTAACCTATTGCATAACCCCCAAGATCAAATCCACAAAAAAACACTTGGTAGGGAGATCTGCTCATATATTACTACTCTCAACTCAACTTTTTATCTGTGTGCTTAGATTGCAACTTTTTGTTCGTGACATTTTTTTGTGGGGTTGTTAGCTCAACACATTTGCAGCTGTAGTGGACTTTATCATTCACACAACATGTTTATTACTTTTCTACTAACAGCTGAATGAAGGCAGGCACTCAGCTGTTGCTACAGTAATTTTGCCAGTTTCTACAAGGCTGACACCGCTATCTCCTTTCACCGGTGAGGGCAATGGGTCTGTGTGGCCCCAGCAGACTGCTATGTGTGTGTAACTCAGTTCTACAACCAATTGTTAAAGTCGGAGCTCAGACTTATAACTCAATGCTTTCAAGTCGATTCATTTATTACCTCATGCAGTGCCAACATAAGAGTAACTACGAACAGCCAATCAAATTGCAATGGCAGATGAGGCGATTAGCACAAGAAGGTTTGACCTTTTGTAGGCCAATTAACAGACAGTTTACAGGAAACCATTGGCTTATTTAGTAAATAAGCCAATGGTAAAACGCATAAAATATAGGTGAGCGAATACGAAAATAGATTATAAATATGGCCAAATATAACTACCTGATATTTGTTAGTAAAATAACAGAAACAAAGTTAAATATACATTGTGCTCAGAGGTAAAGGGTGGAGTTACTCAGTTACTATCCAGTACCAAGTGTTTCTAGAGACTTATATATCTTTGGATAAGCGCTCAATCCTTGTATGACCTTCAACGCCAGGTTACTTGCAAATGTAGCTACTTAAGGTGTGGACAAAGGCTCCTATGTTCCTTTGCCTGCGTTTGGATCCTCTGGCAATGACACCTGCAGTTATGCACTGCTTTGAACCTTTCCAGGTCCAATACGGTGCCAGCTTTGATTCGGAATTGTGAAAATATAGTGCTGGTCTTTTGCAGCCACTTTTTCAGCACTGTTACATTTTTACTGTACTGGGCGATAACTGAGTCTGTGTCTGCTGCAAGACAACCATCAGAGAAACTCCTTGACAAATGGTCAAGACAGAGCTCCACAAAAATTGACCTTCAGCATCTTGCAAGTTGAGTGAAAGGAAAGAAAGGAAGGGGGAGGGGGGGGGAGTGAAAGAGTACCGCAGGGACAGGCTGTAACAGTGTACGGGTTGAGCAAGGTGAAGGGCGGGAAGTAAAGCGACATGGGCAAAGGATGGGGTAGAAAGCATTGGGGGGTCAAAGGCCAATGCGGATGGAGGGGATGCTTTGGCAAAAATAGAGTTGGCTGACATAATTTTATTAGAAACTAATGGGTATTCCAGCAAATTTAATTCTTAGAGATATGGTCATTCCCTTAGCAAACTCGCAAATCACACAACTAAAAATTCTCAAAAAAAGTGAAAGTGGTGCTGTTGTATGCAAATATGGCTGCTTTGAACTTTTTTAGTTTCATCTTAGCAATGTGACCAAAGTACTTTGATATTCACAATGTTTTGGGGTGTATTGACTTCAGTCTAACAGGTTACAAGAGTTAATCTGATATTTTTATTTTGAGTTCAATTTCATTCATTACATACAAACAGCTTTCTCCACTGCCATCACTTTTGTTTTACTTAATATATGCAAATGTTTGATTTCAATTCATATCTAGACCAATTTATTGTATGGCCGAAATTCGTTATCTTGCGGCAACTGAATTCACAGTAAGAACCTAATAATGCCATACAAGTATCATCACATAACAGCAAACGGTCGCAAAAATGGTAAGTACTTCAAATTTCTCAGGAAAAAAAATTCCTAATTTATAATAATAGGTTTCATGCAAAATCAAACGCACAAAACCTATGATTTATAATTTTGGTCCATAATTCATTAAATATGCGCAGATCAGTGAATCGCTAAAATAATTCTTATTTTCCGTTGGTTTTTCAACTAATGTTTCCATTAGAGACTTGCCGGATTAATCTTGCTTTGCTAAAAATCGAATGACACTGGTCCAATTGAGTGGTCCCATTTGTTAAATTTTGTGGTCGGCAGGGATTGGGATGGATGGCTGGCCTGTGAGTACCTGAACGTAGTAGCATGGAGACATTTATAAATTCTTCAGGAAAAAAAACTAACTTACGGATACGTTGGACAGGCAGATCATAGGTTACACAGAACTCAAGAAATGGGCAAGGAGCCAGTTTACCGGACTGTTGGCTTGTGACTCCCTTCCTTTTACAGCAATTAACGAATTTAAACCTATTCATGATTATTCTGCCTTTTAGCTGTTGTTACTATAGGCTGCAAACTTAGGACTTTATATTTCATCAGATGAAATTGAAAAAGGCCCACAACTTCTTATGAGCCCTCCTACAAAAAGACTGGTCTACGAATTGCCATACCAACCGGGGTATCACCTCCGAAAAAAGATTAAAAGTTACAGCTAGTTCTGATAAGGCTGGCTCCAAGTTTCTTAGGAGAAGCCGGCAAGATGGAGATATGACTATAACACTCAAGTTTACTTTGCACTTAATTGAACAACGAAGTTTACTGCAATTGACTTGTTGAGTTTCATGAACCTGCAGAAAGATGCTAGTAAATTTTATAGGTGCAAATTAAAATAAGTTAGTTATTATAAAGCTGAACAATAGAGATTATCCTAACATAAAGTTATTTTTGTCATTAGAAATTGTTTTTCTCAGGAATAGGTTGGAATCACTTACCACAAGAAAAGTTTTTAACAATGTTTGAGGGGCTAGAAGTGCATTGTCCAGCAACTCCGTCAAAGTTTAACTGGGTGGTTCCGATCTCAAATTGAAACACTTCTTCCGTGTTTTTACTGATAACTGACATGCTGGTTACTTGCGATGGTGCTGCAAAAGTTGATACAGTGAGAGAATTATATATTTTATTATATATTATATTACTAATAAATTTGTATTGAACAACAAGCTTTTTTCATTACAAAGTGTATTTGCAACTAATTTTGCAGCCAAAAAATCATCAAATTTGACAAGTGTAAGTTATAACACTCCATTGTTTACTTCTCTGTAGTTGATGCTTTTATATATATAAAGATATATACATACATGTATATACATGCATATATATATATATATATCTATATATATATACTATATGTAGTATGACTAATGTTTATTTTGTTCGTTTTCACCTAGATTGTCTTAAATATTTATCTCATACGTGCACACTGAGAATGGGTTGCCACTAGCTAATGCTATATGTAATATAGCTTCTGTTTTTGTTTGTTTGTACCTACTTCTTCTACCTATGAATCTGATATGTGAACACTGAAAATATTTTGTTACTACCTATGGTTATACAATAGTGTAATCATTTTATTGTCTGATTTCATTTGGTTGGTTCCTAGTGTAAATATTTATGCTCTTTGTAACATTACAAGTATACTCTTGTCTAACTTTATAGTACAAACAAGCTATGGTGCAAAACAAACTTTGTGCCTGCAATGTCTTAGCTATGGGGTTGATATGAATACAATAGAACTACTTGTTTACACACTACCAAAAACTTATCAGTAACTAATTTATAACACGCAATGTAAAGAATTTAAGTTTGCAGCTGTAAAAATGCAATTTTTTAAAGCTTAGCGGTAGATTTGTTTCTGTCAAATCTCAAAAAAATAAAATTGAGTTTTGTAAAAAGTTGCAGAGTTGTCTTCACATAAAATGAACACAACTTCAGTGTTTAATTTTGTTGATTGAAGGGAACACAATTTTTAACGTTTTTTGAATTATTGAAAGATGTAGGCATTGTTGGAGTTGTAAGGCGGTAACTTTTACACTTTTACGGTTTGTTAAAATAAACGGATCTGTCTTTTCATAGTCATTGGACTCAATTTTTTGTACTTGAAGTTGAAATTAAGGTAATAACAATGCTAATGCTCATGTAAATAAGAATAAAATACTTTATTACAATAAATATATACAAATTAATGTGCAATACAAATAACGAGCTCAAATGTTGATAATTTAGCGTTCATCAGCTCTTAACAGCTCTAGTAAATCGTCACTCATCTACTTGTCTATTCGTTCTGTCTAAAAGTATAAATAGACATCGCTATAGTAACTACGGCGCACCGTCATAAAAATACTGTTGATATTATAAATTCAGTAACTAACTAGTTGAGAATTACTAGCAGAAGTAGTAAAAGGAAATAATAGTCACATACCTTAATCGGACCAATGTTACAAGTATTGCGCTTTTGTATTGGAATCGCATGTAAAGTCTACAACATTGTCTTCAGAGCTATTCTCAGCAACAACAATGTCTTCATAGCTATTCTCACCAACAACAACGTCATCAGAGCTATCATCCGGCTCACTATCATCATCAGGACCGCCGCCGCCACCATCATAATCATCATCGTAATCATCATCGTAATCATCATCGTAATCATCATAGTAATCATCATCGTAATCATCATCGTAATCATCATCGTAATCATCATCGTAATCATCATCGTAATCATCATCGTAATCATCATCGTAATCATCATCGTAATCATCATCGTAATCATCATCTTAATCATCATCATACTCGTCATAATAATCGCCGTCGTCAACACCATCATCGTCAATGTCACCGTTATCTTCCTCGTCATCGCATCATAATTCGTGTCATTTTTGTCACCAGCATCATTAAATAGATAAAACCTGGAAGCTCTTCCCTTTTTTATTGCCAACTCTCTCAATAGCAGAAAGGTTTCTTCAAATGATAGGATCGTAAAAACATGTTTTTTTCACTCCATTTTTACCCGGCATTGTGTTTTTGTAGTGGATAATGCCTCACCCATAGTTTTTGATCGTTGAAACGTTTTCAGGAGAGATGATAATTTTTCCACTCATCAAACATCCATCATTTGACATGAATCTATCGATAACTGTGTGAGCAATACGAAGAGGTGTCATAGCTTCAAATTTTTCTGTTGTCTTAACTTCAAGTTTTTCCAAGCAGAAACCCTGCTAAATGTCAGAAGTGTGTCGTTAGGAATATCATCAAAAGTTTTGATTTTAAAGTACGCATTCAATCGTGTCTAGGATTTTTTTCTGAGAGTCTTGACTAAAGCTCGCTGTTTTTCATACTTTGATTCTGAACATTGCTGATAATGTGAAGATTGAATTGATTTCGCTCTCGCATTCCAATGTAGATTACTGAATGTGGGCTACAGCATTTGAGCACTTCAAACATCATCGTAAGATTTCCATCGATCAGTGACTTCACTCAAATCCTAATTCCGTTTTTTGAAATGTATAATATTCCCAATATTCCCAATCTCCAACTAACCTTTTCTCATACCCCTTTATCATTACTCGAGCTATTTGATTCAGCTGAAACTCTTCACGTCTACTCGCACTAATTTCTTCTATTCCATCTCCAGACATAAGAAGGAGAATTGACTCGGGTGGCAATGTCATTGATATGCTTTTGATAGCCGCTCATTGTTCAACTTTTCTATTGTCATGAAGATAAGAATAATTTGGTGTAGAGCTCAAAGGAGAGTCGGTCAAAGCAACTCGTTGATTCGTTGATGTATTGGAGAATATATTGCTGCTATTGCTGATTGAGGAGGAGGAAGCGTTGGAGGAGGTGGTTGTGTCAGTTCCACTATCAATATCGTGGACGCTAGTGTTGGTTAAGATACATGAGGTGGAGGTAGTAGAGGCAGTGATAGTATTGATGTTAGACAAAGTGGGGAGGGCTGGCTTAAGGACAAGTTTTCGACGTGCTTTGGAGTTTGATGTCATTGTGCCTACAACACAAAGATCATATTTATTTCAAATCAAGTTAAATGTAATAATATAAAAATTAAATAAATAAGGTGTAATTATTGACCTTTTGATAAAAGATTTAGTTTTGAGAGAAAACTTATTAGACTTAGTAGTCCTTTTAGAATACAGCTGGATGAGTTATTCAACTAGTTCCAAATAATTATTTAGTGTTCCTCACTTTAATGCTGAGTGCTTTCCTAGTAGTTGTAGTAGATGTTACTCCTTTGCTCACTGTTGTTGAACTGGATGCTTTCTGTGTAAAAACAGTGGTACGTAAATGGCTTAAGTTACACCGATTGACCCTATGAAAATCATTCGCCAGAAATCCCCTTTATAATATACACAGGTGTCTCACGCGATTAGAATGTTTTTGTCGCGCAAGAAACCTGCATTTATTATAAAGCGATTTTCGAGCAAAGATTTGTGTTTTTACACAAAAAGTTTGATGTTATATCGAGGTGGAAAAAAAGTTTTTGCGCGAAAATCTCTTTATAACATACAAATGTTTTCTTGCGCTAATGAACCTGATTTTGCGGCAAAAAAAGCTGTTTTTCTGCGCAAAAAATGTTTTTTATCGGTGTGACAAAAACTGACTTTGTTGCTCAGTCGGAAAACAATCTTTTTTACAAAAAATTTGTTGTTTCTTTTTGCCCAAAAAAGTGTGTTTTCAGCGCAAAGAGTAGAATTTTCTCCGCACAAAAGAATGTCAGTTTTCCATGCGAAAAATTTTGTTATCCTTGCGCAAAAAATAATATTTTTTGCGCGCGAAAAGTAGAGTTTTTTATCACAAAAACTATTGAGTTTCCGCGGGGAAAAAAGGCTTTTTTGTGTGAGAAAATGCACTTTTTTTGCACGAAAAATGTTGTTTGTCTTGAGCGCAAAAAGTGTGTGTTTTGCAACAAAAACTATTTTTTGGCACAAAAACACTGTCAGTTTTTCCATGCAAAATTTAGTGTGTTTTTCAAATTTCGTGCAATTTAGTGTGTTTTCGTAAAAAAGGTCAACTTTTTTATCACAAAAAATATCTTTTTTTCCCGAAATTTCCTTAAAATGTATATATATTTCCTGACTCAAAAAATGACATTTCCTGCACGAAAAATGTTGTTATCCAGCACGAAAAGGGTGTTCTTGTGCAAACAAATTGATTATTTTATTGCAAAAAACATGCCTTTTTGGCATTACTTTTTTTCCACGCGAAAAAATACTATCTCTTCACACGATACCTGCTGTATTAAAGCATAAATTAATTGTGTTTTTGTTGCAAAAAAAATAAGTTTTTTGCGCTAAAAATTATTTATGTTTATGTCCACTACCTTCCGCTAGGGGGTTGTGCTGGCAGACTCGCCGTCTGTGCAGCCACAACAAGGCAGTCAGCCTCTTCAGGCCTGACAAGTGGTGGTCGACCTCAACCCAGGGGTGACCCTGTACCGAATCGGTACAACGCAGTGTTGCAAAGCGAGTGGCTAACTTTAACAACGGTAGCGAGGAGCCCTCGGCTCAGACATACACAGCATAGTTTTGTGTGTATAGACCATTTATTCATTACAGAATAACAGGTAAGACTGGCAATACAAAGCAAGAGAACACACTCTTGCCGTATCAGTAAGTGCAATGATTATGAGAAAACTTCTCCCTTTTATAGGCAGAGTTGTGGAAAATAACTGCCATGCACAGGAAGCATGACAGGAAGTTATATGATACAAAGGCACAATATAATATATATAGATATGACATTGTCCAATAAGATAAGCTAGGTAGTTAAAACATCACTGATGCCCATAAGTAAGAGGCGGAGTTCAAAAGTAACTTGGCCAGTGATTGGTTAGTATTGTTCCTGGGCGTTACACAGCCTTGGGTCCACTGTCTCTTTTATCCAAGGGTAGTTATCTTTGGGAAGTGGCATCTGAAGACTTTTAGGCTAGGTTACGTCCTCCTGGTCATGGCGGCCATCTTGTTGCCGACCCGGGAAAGCAACCCAGGGTCGGTATGGTGAATACTTTGTGCCAAAGTAATAACAATTACTTATGAGAGCAATATAATTGCCATAACAGATACTGGCCTTCGTCTCTCATAATCAGGGGAGGCATGCCTGTGGTAAGCACCAACAGGGGGGCCTCTGCGCAGTAGTGGTCACTGTATGTAGTCAGTAAAATCCACCACAGTATGCAGCCTAAATGGAAGTTTTTTTGACACGAGTTAATTGTCGGCTTTTCGTACCGAAGATTGTCTTGTTTTGAAGCAACGAATGTTGTTTTATAAACAAATAATTTGTCCTCCCTTCGTTAAAAGAAAACTTAAATTTTTTTTGCGGAAAAAGTGTTTTTTATGCACCCGAGAAATTTTGTTTCGTTTGCTCAAAAAATAAGGTAAAAGCTAATAAATAGTTATTCAAGATCAACTGTGAAACTTAATAAGATATAGCTTTTACTCACCTACTATATATTGTACTCAGTCAATGTTTGCTCACAAATGCTTGTTAATACCATATGTTATAATTTTACGCTGTATGATCAAAATAATTAATAGGTGTTTCTGTTTTTTCTAGAACTACTGATGAGAATGCAAGCAGCTGACGCAATGTAGCAGAAATTGAACCTAAACCTCTGTCTGAAGAAGACTTATTACTTCTGCAAAGCTTATGCAATAAAAATATTGAACAAACAGTACAGATTTTCGCAAATAATGTTAGAAGCCTCAACAAATACTGGACACAACAGCTAAAGAGTCTTCGACACGAAACTCTTCTAACAATAAAGCTCTTAAAGAATGATGCCACAACGGAAATTCACAAAATTCGTTCTCAATAACTGCAACAAAAACAACGACAACAAAATCGGCTAAATTCACCTGTTTCTATCGATAACGCTTGTATAAAAAAGAGAACGCCAAGCCCAAGGACTCATCTTAGGGTAAAAAGATCTACAAAAATAATGAACAAAATGTAATTCCATTTACACTCAGTTTTTTATCCGTTCTATTTTATCTTTATGTAATACTTACTAGTGTACATTCTTTCAAAATTATAATAGTACTATTCAATACGTACCTATGAACATGATTTTGTATGAAAACAGCTTAGATTTTCTTGTAATAAAATTATACCGATAACTATACAATGTTAATCCAACAATCAAACCCATAATACAAAACTCAGTATAACCCTACACGTTTATAAACCAGTCAACCTCATAATCTAAATCGATATAAAAAGTCACAATATAAACCCCCTGCACAAACAATACAACACAAACAATTAAAACACCTGGTGCACACAAAAAGGTACCTCACCAAAAACAAATAATTCTAAACAACTAGTGCACACAAAAAGGCACCAAATGGCCAGGGGAGCCTCCAACACACCACATAACATACAAAACATAGTGTAAATCTACATTCCACACTATAAATTCCATACGTTCTAAACAGCTGGTGCTCACAAAAAGGTACCTCACAGGTTCTCATGGTAACTGGGGCATACTTCACTCACACCTTGAACCAGGAGAACGTTTTCCTCCTTAAACTCCATGACAAAGATCTGCTCCCTTATTATTTTTTGCGTCTGATAAGGTTTTGTGCTAGTATTATTTACATTCAATAAGCTGCACAGCTCTGTCAACAGTTTAGACTCAAACTGTGCGCCTAGGTCCGGGTGTAGTTGTTCAGGAAGATTGTAGTAACAGAATATCCGCTCATCTAGTGTAGGTTACTGTAGGGGCAGTGGCATCGGGAACAGCTATCGTGTCATGCCATCTTGTGAAGTAGTTAGACAGTACCAAATTTGAACAGTTCTCGCGCCTTGTCTCTTGGAGGGAGCCCACTAAGTCCACTGCCATCGTCTGGACCAGGAGACTGTAGTTTCTGAGCAGGTGCTGTACTCCCTTTCTTGGCAACTTGACAGACTTCACATGAGTTTACCAGCCTCCTCACTTCACCGGTTCAACCTTGCCAGTACCAGTCTAGTTGGATTCGATGCTTGGTACGATCTATTTCAGCGTGGAATAACCCGTGGGTCTTCCAGAATACCTGTTGCCGCCTGGGCCCCGGGCATACGGAGCATAGCTATGTTTGCGCCTTGGGTGCTTTCTGTATGACAAGCGTACCATCGTCCAGCTCTCGTTTGGAGATCTGCTGGCTGCGCGCAGCTCTCGGTCTACTTTGGCCATGGCTCCGTTACCAGTCGGCTGTTGCTCCACTAGGGTTGAGCTAGTACTGGCACGAATGGTAGGTGGGTCTCTTACTGCGCCTCTCTCTTTCTGAGTCACTTAGAGTGCCTCTACCACCTTTGTTTTAAAGTCAGCTGGCTCACTTGTCTGGAGTCATGGTCCAGGGGCTCTGGCAAGTTCAGCATGGGTTGGCCCTCTGTCCGGCTGTTTTAGAGTACCGCATTGTCGGCGTTCCAGACATGGCTCTTGTCTGTTCAGACCGTCTGAGTCTCAATCCTTGTTGCCAGTGTTGTGTTCGAGTTTGTGGACAAACTCAGCACGGATCTCCAGCCATCTGGCGATCTGGTTGGAAGGTTCTTTCCATCGGCACAACCACCGTAGAGATGCGTGGCCTGTCCTGAGTTTGAACTTGCATCCTTAGAGGTAGGGTCGGAAGTGTTTTACTGCCTTGATGACAGCTAACAACACCCGCCACATTACGCATTAGTTTCTCTCAGCTGGTGCTAGAGCCTTGCTATAGTAGGCGATGGCTTGTTCTTGTTTGTCTTGAACCTGGGAGAGGACTGCTCCTAGTCCTACCCAACAGGCGTCCGTGTCCAATATGTATGTCTGAAACGGGTCTGGGTGCTCTCAGACAGGTTATGTACTAAGGCCATGTTTCAACTGTTGAAATAAAGCTTGCTCCTCCAGACCCCACCTCCAGGGGGTGGCTTTACTTGTCAGGACAGTCAGTGGCTTGGTGGTAGTGGCATAGTTTGGCAAGTACTGCCGATAGTATCAGGCTGTAGCAAGAAAGGCTTGTAGTACCTTCAGGTTCTTAGGGGGTGTCCAGTCGGTAACAGCTTTCACTTTTTCTAGATCAGTAGCTACTCCACCCACACTTACTACTGGACTTGTTGTTGCAGCATCTTGCATTTGGACAGCTTGACCTTCAGGTTGGCCTTCTGTATCCTGCACATTACATCTCCAAATCTTTCTAAGCAGGCCTTGAAGTCAGTGGCAATGGCGATGACATCATCCAGGTGGAGAAATAGCATTTTCGAGCTCAATCTTTGGAACAAACGTTCCATCAAGTGTTGGAATGTAGCTGGGCCAAATTCAGGCTGAAAGGATCCCTTTCCAACCCCAGGGCCCACTCCTGGTAATGGAGGCTGACTTCTCATTAGCATCTCCATCCATAGGGGCCTGCCGGTATCAAATGGTCAAATTGAGCGTGCTGAAGTACTTCCTGCCCACCAGGGCATCCAGCGACTTATTTATCCGTGATATGGAATAGGCATTCTGCCTGGTCACAATGTTTAGCCATTGGTGATCTACGCAAAACCGCCATGTCTGATCCTTCTTGCGTGCCAGTACCACAGAAAAGCTCCAAGCCCCATCTGCCAGCTCAATCATGCCCTTTTTTAGCAGATCCTTGACTCGTATTTCCGCTTCTATGTTTTTCTCTGGTCCTAACCTGTTGGGAAGTAGCTAAATAGGTTTAGCATCCTTGGCAACTGGGATAGATTGCGTCACAAGGTAAATGCGTCCAATGTCGTGACTGTGACTTCTGAACAGTGTTTTGTAAAGCACCAGCAACTCTATCAATTATTCCTTCTGTTGCTGACTAGTGCACTCTTTGCATGCTTGCTCAAATGGCCGCGTCAAATGTTCTGGTACGACTGAGTGTAGGGTTCTTTGTCCTGTCGGTGTCTTGAGAGCCATCGTCTGCTGCATCTTGTCTGCCGTTACTTCTGTAAATGTCCCAATCACTTTGCTTGCTGGTAGGGGGATCGAATCTTGTTCATCTGGGGCATTCACACTGGTGGCAAAGGGGAAACTACAAGGTATGGGTCCTATTACCCCATGCAGACAGTAACTTTTAGCTTTCAGGTGACAGGATAATAGTAGCCTCTGTCTTGGGAGGTATCTCTGTCTTCTTCAAAACTTGTACTTACGACATCAGTGCTCGTTCATAGCGATCATTACACACTAACTCCTGGCCTTGCATCGTCAAAGCAGATTTGTTAAACCCCATGCACCACTCCTGGTTGGCTAAGAAAAGCATTCTTAGGATGACTTCTTCGATTATCTGGGTGACACAAAGGTATCTGTGTATGCCACTGAGTGTACGCGTCCTGTTACTTGCAGCAGACATAGAACGGCAGTTTGGCTCCGTCTGCCATCAACCCATGGGACTCATGTTCTTGGAGTTCTTTGTTCTGATCTTCTGATAGTCTGTCAAAGACCTTCTTTGATAGTGAGTCTACATTGGAACTTGTGTACACAAGTATGTTACCGCTTTACCTTCCACTTTTCCAGGCAGTTAGTAACTGGACTTAAAGGAATGTTCCATTTGATTCATGCAGTAGGCAAGTTGGGTGGTGAGTCTAGCGGGGTCTGCAGTAGTGCCGTGCTGTGGATAGTAGGATTGTGGCGCCGGACGGGGCCTGACCCTCTGTGGCATCTGTCTGGTTTCTAAAACGCTTCTGGCCGGATATCATCCTCGTTGTCCATTTTGGATTTTGCTGAAACTCCTAAGTGGGAAAAGCGGTTTTGGGTGTGGATAGGCACATGTTGAGATAGTGATTGTAGGTAGGCTGATTGCTATGCTTTTTGCCACCCCTGTTGGGTCGTTTTGCCTACCCTGCTTCTTTCACTGTATCTTCTGTGTGTCTGTCTGCAGCCAGTAGGTTGCCTTACTGCTGTGGGCCAAAGTCAATTCCCCGGTGGTTGGCCCAGAGGTTCTTTTTGCACTCTGTGCGACTATGACCCACCTTTTGGCATCATTTAGTATCTGGGCATCTTTTTGGGTGATTGGTTGTTGTTTCCAGCAGTTTGAGCAGCCTTCAGCGCTGTTACCTGCTGAGTTAGCTTTGCTCAGGTCTTTTTCCATTGTCTTTAGAGGTTCGTCTACTACTGCTTTTAAATGCTGGCATTCTCCTTCAGTATCCGACTCCACTGATCTGACCTTGGGTGAAGGGTGGCTGTATTTGGAGGAACTCTTGTCCAGCACACGGCATCTTCAACTGAGCATGGCTACATATCCAGTAGGTGCAACTGGAGCTGTACGTTTGCTAGGGTGTTCTGAACTCTCTAGTGTGCACTCTTCCTTCTGTGCCCTTGATGCGTCATCATGTGCAGCTTTCACCATGTCTCAATGGTCATGGCATGCTCTCAAAGGAAATGTCTTGCATCTTTGTGGTAGCCTGAGAGCGTAGCTCGTGCCTCTCGGCGAGAGAGCCCAAAGCCAGGAGTGAGTCCATGATGGCCCACAGTGTCTCTCCTCGTCCAAATTGCTGGGCCTTTCCTCTAAGAGCTTGTTAGAGATGTATAACTGCCACTGCCGGCTGCCACTGGTTAGCTTCCGATACCTCATGAAACTGTCGGAGAAAGTATTGCACATGTCCTGTCCCATCAAACGCTGATGTCTGGAAGTGTTATTTTCTTGGATTATCATTCTTTCTTCATATGATTTCAGTGAATGCACCAAACATGCATCCTGTTGGAGCTCAGTGCATACTCATAGCCTGTCTGGTTGTCATGTTGGTTAATCATCCGGTCCTGAGAGGCTGACTGTTGGGATTTGATCCTATCTCACTGCCACCACCATTGTACAGAAGTTCTGAGTCGGGTAGTGAGTTGCTGGTAGCATTCACCTGTACCAGACCCACCGCTGTCTGTACACAACCACTCACTGCTTCTAGCGATAACTGCGTAGCATAGTCAGAAAAGCTGGGTATTACACTGTCTAGAGTATTGGGTCTTTACATGCTGGCACTCTTAGTAATACTGGACAATTGCAGCGCAGGTATATCTTTTCAGCTTGTAATCAAGAAGTGGCAAAGTATTCTATATTCTGGATAACGCCTGGCTGAGCTCTTCTCCTGCTCGGCTGGACAGGGTGCTCCATCCAGTTTATATATAAAAGAGGTTACATAACAATATTTTGTGACGTAATCGGTCAGCCTTAGGTGCTGACAGGAAAAGAATAGCTTGGTTAAATATGTGTATAAAAGTGCATATTTATGAGCAAAGGCTGTCTAGATTTCATCTACATCACATGAGTTTCCGTTGTGTTAAATAATCAACCAATCTCTCTGCAACATTCGTAAACAATTATCATAGTTCTGGGATCAATACTGGATAATTGATTCAAAACATATTTTAGTAAATAAAAACTATAACCACGATAATAACAATGTCGTTTGAGGAACTTTGTTGTTAGTTTGCACTAAACTTGTACGCAGTTTTTTGTTGTTTTATTGTTGTTTGAAGTTAGTAGCTGCTCAGATCAGCATGCCATGATAACAAACTGGCTCAAAATTTTCTAACAAAACTTCTCCAATGCCACCACATTTGTGTAAAAACTTAGAAGATAAAGACAAATGTGATCTTAGGTTGGAATTGCATTGCAATAGCCACAACATGAAATAGCCCACAATTCACTGATTTAATCCCCTTGTTGGATGCATAATTTTTCAATAATCTTCCGAAATATTCACATAATGGGTTCCATATTCACCAGGCATGTGCTTTTGGCTATGGAAAGTTAATACACAAGCGCCTGAACATCAACAAAGTTTTTTGAGTTGGCTTTTTACTAACAACACATCCATTTCAAAGCAGTTGAACGTGAATCTTTGGAAACATGATGCCCATTTTATGGTAGTCTCTTTTGGTAGAGACATGAACTTTGCTAGAAATTTGGAATTAACATCATCAAACATGAACGCAGACATCATTAGAAAGAATGTATTGCCCTGAAATAAGTGTTGATAGAACTCAAATAAATGTCGACCAAACTATAAAAAAGAAAACTTTGACATTCAATTCAAGAAGTGTTTACATTTAACTGGAATCCCATGAAATACTGTTTCAACTTCCATTCCAGGACTAACAAATAGCACTGTTTTTTTCAAAGTAGAAAACTTCTGGAATGAACCCCTAAATGGTCTTTTACATTTAGCCAAGAACCAATATAGACACTTCCGGTAATGAATGTCGAAATATAGTTTTTTCATAGAACATTCATCAATCATTACAGGTATGTTGGTGTTCAATCCAAGAGATGTGTATGTTCATTCTAGCCATATACGTATTTAGTCCTGTAAACATTCTTTCCTATCGATGTTCATTCAAATCCCACCTTACAAAAATTGTTTTTCACCTCCTGCAGCATCTAAAGCTACCACGAAGGTATGCCTTCATCTCTTCAAGGAAAGAAGTCAAAACTTTTGCAAGTTCTTGTTGTTGGTGGTGCCGAGCAGCATGAAGAGTATTGCATAGCATTGGTCAATTGTTGCACTTTTGTAAATTCATTAATTTTCATATGCTTGAAAATTCAAATATTTTTTTAATCCAAGCATTTATTGGCTCACTCTATTGCTAAAAGATTATGAATAATGCAAGGAAAAAATTTCCAGGGGGAGTTCAATACTTCAACAAAAACATTAGTAAAAATTGTAATCAGTGACTGAATGACTGAACATGCAATTGGGAAACTATAAAAAGTTGATGTTTGTCCATGGTTTGATTAGGGCATCATAACTAGTCTATGAACACAAAACCCTATCGGCTTCCTTAGTATCACTTTTTCGCTCTTAATGTTATCCGTACCGGCGACGCCGGACTATTCCACCAGTGACTCATATAAAAGAACCACACATAATTTCTCTTTACTCTTCCTGTTCTGTGTCTTTGTCTTCCTTATTAGTGAGAACCAAAACATATCAGTGGCATACCAATTCAGTTTAATAGACAATTGGTATAACTTGCATTGTTGGGGGCTAGTTAGCTTTCCATGGGCAGACATGGGAAATTTTACATCTGGTTAGTTGCAAAATGAGCTCTTCGTTTATCGAATACTCAACATTAAAGCATACATTAACGTTTACTGAGTTAGTTTATATTGTTAACATAGCAATAATTAACCTTAAGTGATGAGGTTTTTTGCATATATATACCCTGTAAAGCTCCTTTGATGTACCCTGTACAGTTAGTTAGCTCAGGCCACAAAACAGTCTTCTCATTGCTCCATACAGCGTTTGCATATTTTGAATTGGCTCTTTTTTTCAGCTTGAAGATTGTCCAACCATGAGCCCGAGCCGCCAGTAAGAATAGCAACACCTCCCAGTGTTGGACAAAACAAAATTTGCGTGCCTTGCTTACAACCGGAAACAAACTGAAATGTAACGGGAATGTAACCCAAGGTTTGCCACAACTGGTCAAGACATAGGTTCCAATGTACCAGCCAAAATCAGGTTATAAAAGGAAACCATATGTTTTCAGTCAAACGTACTTGTCGATAATCAGTTGGTGATTCCACCACCGCAGCACAGTCTAAAGTACCAGCTAGGAAGTTTTTAACTGCAGGAAATGAAAAATTGAAAGAACTCCTCATTTACAAAGCAGTAATAAATCCATTAAGGCTATAAAATTACATGTTTATTTAAACATATATGTATATGTGTATGTATACACATGTGTTTGTATATGTATGCGTGGTACATGTAGTTTGGCCATTTCAATTTCATTCTTTGAGGTATTATCAAAGCAATGTTACTTAGCTGAATAAATGATGTTGATTGTTGCTTAGTAATTTATCGATCGTTTTTTCTTTCTCAATTCATTGAAAACTTCATGACTTAAACTGACTGCAAATAAGAGTGATTACTAATAGGTTCATGCACTTTACTGTCACCAACTAGAGATGTTTTGCTTGAAATGAAAATTGAATATACAGGATGTCAAGAGCTCAAAGGCAATTAGCAAACAGCTGTGATGTTGCTCACTCTTCAGCTTCAGCTTCACAATGTTTGTTGCATTTGGTTAGTTTTCGTTTAGGCATACCTGCTTTTTGTGAAATGATGCCTAATGATGCCTAATGATGCCTAATGATGTCACTCTTGTTTTAGGAGCCTAACGATCAGAATTAGACTTCGACTCCCAGTTTCAACTTGGAGTCTACTGCACATACGCTAAGTTTACCCAATAGATCTACGTCATAATGGACTATACTATTTATCATTTGATCAAGCCAGTTGTTATTCTCACATATTGTATCTTCTATATTTTTAGTTAGATTCGTATTGTTATGCCTATATTTTCTTTGCAATGGTCATGTATTCATCTCAACTTTCATGCTCAAGACTCTCACTTTCTGAAATGAGCGTTGTCATTTTCTGAATGCTAGATCCGATGCAGATGAATTAACTCTAATTTCATTTGCTTCCAATGTTTAATCACTCTCTGAGAGAAAACACTACAGACATAGCACCCGATGAAGATTAATAATGATCCTAATTTTAATCAAAAACTGATAGTGGTAATAAATCAATCCCAGTTTAATCGCATGTCAATCACTCAGGCTATTATGTTAACGGATGGTAAGAATTGATTGAAATTGAATTAAAAATCATCCACGTTCTTCTATGCTAATCACTCACCAATCCTTTGCTCACACTTGGTCGTGTAATGGGCTGGAGTGTTAGTTCTTCCCTGGCTCCAAAGCACAACAATACGTATCGATGGCTGTAAGTACAAAACACTACCAAAAAGTCCACTTGTTCTGAGTAGAAGCCGCAGTTTTTTATGGATATGTATTATTCAATTTTTTGGCTGGTTTGAAAAAGTAAATGATAAGTCTAACCTAACTATTCGTATTTGCCAATTAAATTCCCTCAACAATTAGTCAATAGTGGATTCAGTGACTCAGCTTGATTATTTTTGCTACTTATTGCATTGGCTAATTATTTTTTAGCAAAAAGAAATCATTTTTAATTGGTCTTTTCAAACCATAATCGAGCTTTTTTTAATTATTTCAGTGATTAGTTCTACCTAGAAATGACGAGTTTCCCTTAGGAATATGGGGTGGCTGCAATTACGTCACAAAAGGTTTTTACGGCAATAATCTTGAATTTCCGTAGTACAAAAAACAAAAAAGACATTTTTTTGGTAAAAACTGTGATATGGCGCAGAGAGATCCTTTGTACTGCCAGGACTAGGTTTTCGTGATCCCGGCATAAAATAGTCAGAAAAAAACTGTTCAACTAAACTTGAGATGGCATATCAAGTGAAAATGATGAAATTATATCAATAATCTTTGTCTCGAATTGATAACTCAAAAACTACAGAGCGGGCCAAAAACTGGAAATATATTTGTTACAAGGTTTCATGCTGTGTAAAAGTTGACGATGACAAAATTGGTAAAAAAAAAGCAAATGAGCAAACTATATGATGTAATTATGGCGATTTAGTTAAATCGGTGTAAATATAGTGATGTAATTATAGCGATGTAATTATAGCCAGACAAGTATGATTAATGACTCTGTGAAATCACTAGTTGTTTCAAATTAAGTTGAATAGATTTATTATACACCAGACTTTAAAATTCCAGTATCAAAACTGAACTATGTTAGACTCGGCAGATTACCGGTAAACGAGCCCGAGCAACAAACATCATTTTAAAAAATAACTGAAGAAATTTTCTCTAAATGCTATGAGGCACGACATGTGTGATGCTTAAGGAGATGAAATCAAATGCTGTATATTGCACGGGTTTAAAATTTTGTCTTTGTAACACATGAAAAAATCAATTACATCTGTTGTTTCTTTTTTACAAATAACACATCAATAGATTAATTGATTAACTGATTGATTGGTTAAATGATCAGACCAAGTAAGTTAGTTTTATTTAAAAACTAATGCAACCTCTGTTTATATGAAACTTAAATTGGCGTTTCTCATCAAAACTTATTCAAGTATACAAATTTATAAAGTTGTGTAGTTATCTTCAACCAAAATTTGTAAATAAATAATCATCTCACTACACTTTTTATGATGAATGTAGAATGTCACCTTTGTGTTCATGTCTTTAATGCATTAAAAACAGTTTAATATACTCAATGATAAACTCAATAACTCAAACTTCCTTGCCTGCATACTTTTGCTATGGATTGTATTGTGGTAGATTTCAGTGCACTCTAGTGGTAAACGGGTAGTTTACACTAGGAACCTTATGAAGCAATGCGCTAGGCTTCTGCTCACAGCATTTGGTTAATGGCTGTGGGGTAGGAAGTCATACTGTGCCGGTAGCATGGTAAGCAGGGCCGGTATTGACCCCTGCAGGGTCGGTAGTGACCTCTACCGACCCGGTACAGCTGTACTGGGCCGGCACAAGATGGCCGCCTTAGACGAGGATCTGTAAAGATGTCTAGGAACTGAGTCAAGGTCGTAAACAGGAAGTGACTACCCCTAAAGTACCAACCTAGTGGACCTGATTCTATATACAGCCTGTGGACCCTGTAGGAGATGTCATTGGACAGTTGGGAGAAAAGACTCCGCCTTTAGCCACTTGGCACCTCCTTGTATTATCTTGCATTGCATTGTGATTGGTTAAGTATTTATATAATTGATATCATTGGTTGCATTACTTCCTGTGCATTGTATCTTATATGTTTTGTATTCCTTAGCTCTCCTATAAAAGGAGAGCTCCTACTGATAATCAGTGCATTCATTACAATGAGCCATAGCATGTATTCTTATATTGCTAACCACCTAGAGGAATAATTACCCTCAGGACTGCTTTGTAATAAAGCCACTATAGCAAACACTACTCGGTACTGTTTGTCTGAGCCATGGGCTCTTGCCTTACCGGGTAATTCGGTTGCCCTATACAGTTGTTACTGTCGGTCAGTACAGTGTCCCCTCTGGAGAGAGGTAGAATACTCGAGACTAGTGGATGTCCGTGGTAACAGACCGGAATCCATTACAGTATCAACCGGAAAATATCTAAATGCTTTTTGTCAGGAAGCATTTTGCTCGAACGTTTTCACACAGATCATTCTTTAAGTTTTTCCAGATTGCTTTCCTCTTGCAATTGGCCACATTTTTATAGAGTTATGTACATTTTTGCTTTTACATAATACATCTGGGATACTAAAAGTAACTAAAAATGCAAGCTTAAAAACATCCTTTGCACACAGTTTTGTCATAATATTGAAATCTCACCTCGAAACAAGAAGAAGAGCCATCAGCGGCGATTCTTGAAGGCATTGGGTAATCTTCTACAGGATTGTGGCAACTGTTGTGAAAATACTTGACTCGCAATTCAGCTTGATGCCTTAATATTGCGGATATTTCGCAATACACTTTTGTAGACTCGCATCTTTCATGATATGCTTGTAGGATTGGGTAAGTCAAGTTTATTTGATTCCCCCGGTCGATGATTTGACTCTGTGTTAATTCCAAACTGCAATATCCATGCTTAGTGTACCATACTGACTGCTACAGACTGTTTTTAGAATAATTGAGAAGACTGCAAATTACTCCATAGTGCTTAAAAGTGTGCGCATATCAGTGCACTTTGTGTGCTACATACTTCGGCAGCTTGTTGAATATTTGCTATTTATATGTGTGGAGGGCTACTCAAAACTATCATGGAAAGCTTTTTACAGCCAGAGTGTCTTTCCCTAAGAGTAAAATGAGTTGCTGAACAACAAATGTTTGACAACACTTCAACTGCTGAAAATAGGTTTCATAATTTGTCTATGATACGATAACGTACAAACCTACAACATATTTTGACAAAAAAAGTGTTGCAGATTCCAGCTTCTAATTTGTTAAAAAAAACGGCTGGTAAATACACATGTGATAAGAAAATCTGGAGCGGAAAGAAAATAAATAGGTAACAACTCGAAGGGTCAAATTTTTTATTGGATTATAATATTAATCTATATATATAAATGTGAAATATGTCTATATAACTGTGTATCTGTCTGTACTTCTGTTGGCTATCTCTGTCTCTCGTACCTGGCAACCCTGTTATACTTCGTACTTGGTTGCACCAGAGGTCCTTCTATTATGTGCATAAACACCACAATAGTAGGAGAAATTTCCACAAATTTTTTCCTAGTCTTCCGCTGCAATGAGAGTTTAATCTATCAAAAAGTTTTATGATTTGACATGTAGCCTTTGCTGACTCACTATATGTTAAGCCAGGATTTCCTCGTGTATCCTTTATGTGGTGGTTGAAACAAAAAACCTTTTGTATCCTAATGCAGTAGAAGATTGTGGCAGCGTTTCAAAGGCACATGAGCAGTCCGTATCGATGCCAATTAGTTTTGTAAGAAAGGCAACCGTTCTGTGCCTTCATGTCGCCATAAAGCAACAAAAGAACTAGAGCAATAAGCTAAACTTGTACTTTGAACATAATAAAACTTTGTTTACCTGAGCAAAGGCTCAGTGTCTGCTTTCGCTTTCTTTACCTGGTACTTCTTTTAAAATATCACCCTTTCGTCTTTTTTGTCTCAGGCTTTAGCCCAAAAGCTTTTTGCCTAGTCAGATTAATTTTTTCTGCACTTTTTCCAGATTTAGTAAGTAAGACTGGGTGTTTTAACTGTATATATGCATTTTACATGCTGTTAAACATTTTTACTGCATGAACTTTGCTACTTGTTTTTCGTTGTTTTAGGTCTGTTCTTTTCACAATGTTTTACTACATGTTTGCTGTGAGTTTAAGAAGATGTACCATTTATGTATTAAAATGGAAGTCAACTTTAATGGAGTATTAGACATCTAACCCATGAAGATTTTGTCAATAATACTAAAGCTCTAGAGTTTATAAGAACAATAGATATAGTTTAATATTATTTGTAAATACTTGCATAACACTGCCTTACCTACAGTTAAACGTCGAGTTTGTCTGGCCCAGCTGCATCACTGCAGGTCTAACTTTTACTACAAAACAAGAAAGCTCTATTAACCTACAAATTTAAACCTGCAAATATGTGAAGCTTACCATCAAAAGGCATGTATGAGAAGTTTGCTGAGGTGATAAAGTTGTTTAAAAAACTTGAACAAATGATGACAAAAGGCTTTGTGCTGCTCATAAGTAACCTTTTGATAAGTGTATCAGGTTGATAGTGTTAGTGGATATGACTTCTTTTAAATTATTCATTGCTTATTCAAAAACTAGCACGTAAATATAAATAAAAGTATACATGAAAATTATTTTTTTTGATAATATAAAACGTACAGTAGAAACACAGTTCTTAAAAATCAAGAGAAAAGCAAAACATTCATTGGAAATGGAAAATGGATGATAAAGTGGGCTGAACTGGAGTTTATTTTTCAAATAAATGATACTTTAGTTTCCATTCATCACAGAGCAGTCATATCCCTACAGTTGCTCGAGCAAAAATGGGTAGTAGTAATATAGGAGCAGATCTCCCTCCTGGAGATAAGGTTCTCCTGGTCCCAACTGCCTTTTTGTTAGCGCCAGTTACCAGGTGTTTTGATGGAGGGTTTTGACCCGAGATGTTAACCGTAGATTAGCATTTATTGTATGAGTTTAGTGATAATCATTTGGTCGTGGGGTGGTATTTTGTTATCAGCAGTTAGCATAGGTGTAATTGGTGTGAATTATAAAATTATCCTGGTTGTCTATATGTAAACGATGGCACTGTTCCCGGAGAACTCGATGAGGTGCCTTTTTGTGTGCACCAGTTTTTTTAATGGGTGTTATTACTATGGTGCTTAATGTTGATTAATACATTGTATGGTGTTGGTATACACTGGAGGTTATCCCGGTATTACTCCACTTGTTTGGTTAAAAAACGGTAATAGTGAACATAATAAAGTACAGGATAATTTGTAAAATATTTAATGATATTACAAGAAACATCATCACATTCAGACATTATACAGCTATGTATATGAAGATAGTGAGTTATGACTCTAACCATATTTTTATCTATAATATCATTATATACCTATGTCTATGTTTGAGATATATAGTAATTGTTGCCAAAAATTAAAGTCTGTAATGAAGGTTTTTAGTAAGCGGAAATAGGTTCGGTAGGTACTTCATCAGAGCACACTCGTCTTTTAGCGTAAAAACATGTGAGTTTGCTTTATTTGTCTGTACGTTAACATTTTTTTATCTTTCGCTATGAATCCACAATGTTTTCCTGTAACTGACTTTTTTGTATTCAATAGATTTGGATAGCTGTCTTTGTTCACATGATTAATTCGTTTGTTTAAACCTTTGAAAATAAACTAGTTTCCTTTTTTTTACCAACAGTAATAGGATTTAGAGTTGAGCGCAACCATTCCATTTCCGGTAAACTCCTCTTTGAACAATCCGGGTGTTTTTTTTCCGTGTTTTAGCACATTTTTGCCAAAATTATGCGTAACCCATTCTGAATTCATTGTTTGATCCTTAAAAACTCTTTCCTATGTCTTTCACAGTATGGTTGTGGGAACCAATGACAGTATTTGTTATAAAACTCTCTTTTCATACTCGGTTTACCAGTGTTTCAAATGTTCCACTCAGAGCCATGTATGCACTAACTGTATCCATTTCAACGTACTGGAAATTGCTTCTGTCAATATATCTATAAATAAAAAGAGGGTTCGGATTATTTGGAACTATGTCTAGTGTTTAAGTTAAGGGATAATAGCAGGAAATTATGTTTTACTTACTTATTTATAAAGTTGTAGTAAAACTGTAACATTCTCAGCTTAGTATACTGTAGTACGAAGAAACCAAAGTATGCTGGAACATTCATAGTTAACTGAAATGATGAATAAAATGATTAACAGAATAAACTTTAAGAGCATAATTTTTTATTGAGTATAATTATTTTTAAAATTTACCAACTGTTTAGCGGTTACGATTTCATAGAAGTCATCCGCTATCTCTTCCATGGAAATGAATTTGTTCCCTCTGATACAAAATGAAGCATTTCTGGCGCCCTCGACGATCTCGATATTTGTACGTTTTTCTTTATCAGTGATTGTTTTTCCATAAGCAGCATTTCCTACCAACCTGCTAGTAGTAGCGAGTAATTTTTGACTAGGATCCATATCACCCATTCTCCTAGCGTCTGAAACTGATGTTTCGAATGCTTCAAAATCTTTTCTAGGAATATGTTCTATCAGCTGGTAGACTTTGGTAATTTTCACTCCTTGTTTCAAGTACCACTTCAACAACAGACTCATTAGCAATACATTTTTTCCAAACATACTACGAATTAGATAGCGCTGAGGGGTCTTTAGAAATCCTTCGGCTTCAGCGAAGACTTTCATCTCATCACTCAAATGCTCTCTGGTCAACAATGTGTTTTTAAGAATCGGAGGCGTTTCGGAAAATTTCTCTTTCAGTTCCTCTGAAACTTCAATATCACATTCAGCAAATCCAAAGAAATCCTTTGATTGAACTCTCTCCAGCACTTCTTCCTGATTTACTTTTTTTCCAACTATTTTAGGATAGAAAGAATTGTAAAATGTGTTACCAAATTTTTGTAGATTAGTATGAGTTTTTACACGTTTCATCCACTCACACTCCGAAATCGAGATTACGGTATAACTTAGTGTTCGGAGAAATTCTTCATTTTCCATCGTAGTTTTATTCAACCTCGCCATTGATTTTTGTCTACTAGGTTGAAGCTCTTGTTGTCTAACATTGTTATAAGAACAGTTGTGTTGGTGCCAAAACGTCAATTGAATTGAAAGACGATTCGGTTTTCAACACAAAATCATCAACTGGTAACCCCCTCTTTGTCCAAGAGCGACTCCTCCTCCATTGAGCTGATGTCTGATGTTGATTTTTTTTGAAAAAATTTGGCACTGTAACCAGCTGTGCGCTACCTGACTAAATTTCACTGGTTCAGCAACAAAGGAATTTTCCATTTTTGTTCTTCAAAGATAACCAGTAGGCATTGATTGCGTCATACGCCATAAATAGAGTGCATTTACATCAACTCCATAGTTTCTATCGCAAAATTTTGCTTCTTTTCCAAGCCAATGTTCTCTAATTTTAGATATACCTTTTTCGTGATATCTATGCATCACCAGACTTGTTCCACCAGCTATGTTTTTCTTTATTAGAGGATAAAGTTCTGGATTGCAGTTGTCAATCCGACAAATTGGGAAAGTCTGTCGAAATGAGATACCAAGCTCATGAAAATCCAAGTATGAAGATAGATACGGAGGAGACGGTCGGGGAGCTTTGTTAAACGTCCATCGAATTGCTAATCCTGGTAAAGATATACCATTGTTCAACATATCAATCCCGTGTTTGCTGTAGATTGTTCGTTGTGTTTCCAACGCTTGAACGAATGGTTTTACATCCAAGTTGTTGTAGCACTTTAGAAAATCTCTCATCGTATTCATGCTGTTATCTTTCCACACTTTTTGACAAATTACGTACTTTTCTTCTCTGATGTTTTTTTGCTTTAATGTACTGTAAAAAGCTTCTCTTTGGAGGTAGATGTTTTTGATTAACTTGCGTCAAGTCTTTCATCCATTCATAAGGGGAAAATCCCTTTCCGGCTTTGCATCTGTAGGCTTTGAGATACATTTCATAGCTGTATCCAAGAACGATGAAGTTTGTACAATCTAATACAAAAAAGAGCCTACTCCGATACCAGGCATCTTGCTTCCCTTTTTTACAATAAAATCAAAATCTTTGTCAGACACATGTTTTTTCTATTTTTGAAGCAGTTTTCCTTTCATTGCGTTGATATCATAGGTCTGTGAATTGAATCCCAGAATAGGGAGCTTTTCCAATACTTTAACAACTCATCAAGGACTTTTTCAGGTCCTGTTCTTCGTCTGAATTGATTTTGTTTGTGATCACTACGAAACTTTTCTTCAGCTTTTTCCAGTCATTGCAACTCATCTTTTACTCGTTCGATGACGTGTGAAAACTGTTTTTTCACCTCGTTATACGATTCATCACTAACTTCTTTCAAGTGTCGAATTAATTTTCTAACTTACTCATCATCATCTCCATTATTGACAATGCATCATGGGTGCTGGAAGCCCGGTACGTTTGAACAAATTAAAACCCTCAAGAGCTTATGTTCGTTAGTGTAAAAGGTAGTGTCAGTATCTGTATTCCTTTCGCAATTGGCTAACAAACACTATATGTCAAATGTTGCAAAAAACGGATGGTATTTTAAAGAATCATCCGACCTGATATCTATCCCGTATTGAATCTTCAGTTTATCAAATATTGTAGCACTAGGAGCGTATTGCCCTCCGAAAAACTGCATAGTTGTTGCGTCTGAAGCTGAACATCTGTGTCTTCTTAGATTTCCCAATCTATCAAAGCAAATAAAACATGTTGGACATCTGTAGGATCTGACATATCCCTGCAAGTTTTTGATGAGGCTGAAGTGATAGACTTAAAGATCCAGATATAGAGTTTCATCGTAACTAGAATGTGAATTCCAAATAACTGTTGAAGTCATATCTTTATTTAGAGAAAACACCATTATCTTCAGTTGAAACATTTTTTCCAAAAGCAAAAAGTCGGACTCTGTTACTCCTTTTTCGCTACGTTTTTTTTTTACATCCTGATATTGATGGATTTTCAGCAGTAACACCATCAATAAAATTACGATATTGCCCTACGTAATATTTTGCCTGACTGAGTGTTGGATCTTTTGTGAATCCATTGTTTTTTTGCATTTCTTTGTGCAATGCTAGACATCTGAAAAAAAACAAAAATTGTCAGTGACTCGTGTTCGTTTCTGGGTTTTGAACATAGCTCGTATGTGTCAGTTGTTGGTGATGTGAGGAGGTAAATGCATTGGTGGTGAACCGAGTCTCCCCATTCCAAGTAGCTTGTAAAAATAAAACGCAATGTTTGTGATCAGCATCAAACTCCAAGTCGTATTTGGTCTTCGTCTCAAGCTATTAGTACGATGGTCAGTCTCTGCAACGTCAACAAAAAGTCATCAAGTTGTCCTTCCGTGTCAATCAATTTAGATCTCAGATACATAGTAGCGTTGCTTGATGATGAGCGAAAGTATCAGAGTTAGCCATCGTTTTTATTTTCCAGTATGCAACTTACGCTACAGTTGACTTTTGCTCTCAAACTGAATTGTCTCCAAACTTTTGTCGACAATTCCAATGCTCCTGAGCAATGATAGTCATTTTCGTAGATATCAGCTTGATCACTTGGAATCCCATCCCAAAGTCTTACGTTGAAAAGCTCTATGAGTCTTCCAGCTCTGTTTGGTTTTCATAGCGCCCCAATATCTAGCTATCAGATCATTCCATTCTTCATCATGAAAAGTTGGAGGTGTACTATCATCAACAATACCTAGAGTTGATGCTCGAGTAGATCTTTCAAAATTTAAATCATTCATTTATTGTTCTTCTTGTCCTTCTTCTTCTCTTCCTCCTCCTCCCCCTCCCCCTCCCCCTCCCCCTCCCCCTCCGCCTCCCCCTCCCCCTCCCCCTCCCCCTCTCCCTTGCCCGCCCTCGCTCTCCCCCTCCCCCTCCACGTCCCCCTCGCCCTCGCCCTTCTCTTCCTCCTCCTCCTCCTCCTCGTTCTTCTTCTTCTTCTTCTTCTTCTCCTCCTCCTCCTCCTCCTCCTCCTTCTTCTTCTCCTCTTTCTCCTTCTCCTCCTCCTTCTTCTTCTTCTTCTTCTTCTCCCCCTCCCCCTCCCCCTCCCCCTCCCCCTCCCCCTCTCCCTCGCCCCGCCATCACTCTCCCCCTCCCCCTCCCCGTCCCCCTCGCCCTCGCCCTTCTCTTCCTCCTCCTCCTCCTCCTCCTCCTCCTCCTCCTCCTCCTCCTCCTCCTCCTTCTTCTTCTTCTTCTTCTTCTTCTTCTTCTCCTCCTCCTCCTCCCCCTCCCCCTCCCCTTCCCCCTGGTGTGTTAAATGGGTCAAAGAAATTGTACTTTCCTATTGTGTTTTGTTCTTTCACATATAACAGGTGCAAATAATAAATTTTAACCATATGTGCCCTACTTAACTCTTGATAATATCATAGAAATTTTATTTCCAGCCACGTTGACCCTTTATAATCTGATCAAAATCATATTCTCTCTACGTTTGTAGGACTAAACTTGTGTCTAAAATACGGTTACCGAAGGTATTCTTAAATTTTAAATATTTATCTCAACTTACAATCTGATATAGTTATACTTCTCCATCACTACCTTTTTGGTGGAAACAAATGCCTTCTCAATAGACATTTCTCATACTAACACTCAAACCAGTAAACCAACCGGGATCAAAACCAAAAGTAATATCTATGTAACAAACTTATGCAAAACGATAAATAAACAAATATGTATACAACATACTATTCTCATACAAATTACAAACTCATACAGCAAAGCATACACACAAGCATACACCCGAGCATACACACACAAAAACGCACACATGCAATATTGTTTCAACAAACCTAATTGATGCAGGTTCGGTCCAAATAAATCAAAGGACTTTTTCCATTTTCACATTACAAACTGACTAAAAAATATTTTTTCAGCATCATTACATTTCACGAAATTCAAACTTTTTTAAAACATCCGTAACAAATTATGTCAAACAGGCGTTTTAATTTTACATATTCTCATTTTACACTTATTTCTCACATTTCTTGTTTCTTACTGTAGGATTCCATCTTATAAATTTAAAAGTTCACGTTTATTGAATTCTTCAATCATTCCTCACATGATCGCAATTCTGAGTTTGACTTTTAGTTCCTTGACTTCTGCTCCGTATAAACTATTCACAGTACCACAAACTCATCCAATACTCGTTTTTACTCAGTGAAGTGAGTCCTGAGCTTCTGGAAGCTTGCTCGCATAATTTGATTAGCTTGGGCTGCAATTTTTCCCAACCGGCCCGACTTCGGTTGTTACAAAAATTTTGATCTTCTTTACCTGCTCCTAATCCGAATAGTTTCCTATTGGTTACAAAGGTGCAATACTATACGTTAATAGGTCAGCCAACTGTTTTGCTACCTGTCTGTAGTTTTCAAAAAGATCATCCTCTCTTATTTTTCGCCCCATGGCGCATGTTATAACCAAGTCAAAATCTTTCGTTCACCCAAAGTACCACTGTCTTTTAATAACTGCATTTCAGGTGAGGAGCCTGATTGTTCTCTGATCCAGTAGATTTCATTTGTTACAAATCTTTCTATTTTACATAATGCCAGTAAACCTTCACCGATGTGTTTCCTTTTTCTCAACGTTTAGCCTGCTAAATCTTCACCCCTAACACAAAGCTGTAAACGCACCTCTCAATGGCTAAAAATGCAAAAACGACAACCATCTATCCACATCATTTTTTGTGTGGTTGTTAAAACCGTCACTAAATTTTGATCTGAATAAGAATACCTGACAAGAGAACTTCCTCAAGAGAGCCTTTATTGGCCTAAATAAACTTGTAAAAATGTTAAGAGATTAGCTTTAATTTCATAGTAAACTTCCTAGAAAGTTTCTTTTTTCACTTAGATGATTTTTTATGGGTGCTGATCACATTTTAAATTCAATCTTCACATAATGCACCAGATCTATGAAATCCTAGTGTTACTAGACCCTGATGACTGAAGAATAATTTTTTGATACTCTATGTTTATTGTTTGATCGATTTGACGTTTAGTAGAGAGCAGTCTCAGACAATCACTTAAATGATAGCTCTTCCATGATGATAAATGTGTGGAATTTTTTTTGAGCAGAAAGATAAAAAAAAACCTGCAATCGTTTACCAAATTACATCCTATTAAATATTTATTTGTTCCTAAAGTTGCAATGATACTATTTATTGAACTCTCTGCAGCTCACTACAACAGTCAGAGCTAGGAAAGTCACAAGTGGCACTAGCTGAGACTATTTTACTAAGTTTTTTTTTGATTTTTACAAAAGTTCAGTAAAATACCGCAAAAAAATGCGGGTTTCATTCAAAAGTATTAGCTTATGTACTATTTTGGACCAAGTTTCTGAATAAAATTTAAATGCTGTTGAAACCTTCAGGCGTAGCTATTCTCTAGTGAACTTAATAACAATCAGCAGCAAGACACGATAACTATGTTTACAACTGAGTTACAAAAGCTATTAGCTCTACAGTGGTGCAGCAAGCGAAAATGGTTACAAAATTTTTTCACCTTCGAAAGTTCTCAGTTCAGATGGTGTGTTATCATGATATGTCTGCAAACGGCAGTTATACAGGTAACGCAAATCCAGATTGCACGGGCATTCCACATAAAACTTTTCATTTCTCACTGCAACAACCGGTGGTCCTAAAAGTATAGGAATTTTAAAGCTGAATTGACCTACCTTACAGGGTTTCTACAGGAATGAGACATTCTTTTTAAAGCAATGTAGTTTTTAGCGCGTCTTACCAAACACCATAAACTCTGCAATGATGAGAGGTTCAGTGTGGAGGCTATGCAACGCTAAGTGTCTAGCAAATATTGTGGGGCTAAAGTCTTCTCTATGTGCATGTGTAGTGGGGGGCTCCGCTAGGTAGCGCACGTGTCTCCAGTTCTGATTGCTGCTATCTACAGTGCCTGGTGCTGTCACCACCGAAGTGAAATACCTGACCTTTTGAAACCGGGATTCTAAAAATACAATGTCAGCTTCACAGTCTACATTTTGGCAAGAAGTGATAACTCGCTGACAAGGCTTTGGAGAATGGTAATAGTTTAAAAAGAAACTATGTAACATTGTGCATCCTGTGTCAAATCAATCTAAAAAATCAGTTACCTAAAAAATGACAACCAAAGTGCCAATTATGAAAGATTGCGCAGAAAATATCTGACAGAATTAGCATACCAACTTACCGTAGCCAAGCCTTAAGAATGTTACTATTGTTCTCACACGGCGTCCAGTTAACAAATCTACCCTCCAAAAATGTTGTACGACATTTCTTCCAGAATGAGTGAAATCATATGCTGAATCGTAAATTCCATTCAGCGCTAGACTCGGCGGAAGAACATAATAATCGTTTGGATCACTGTGTTCAGCATAATAGTTTGCTGCAATGTTTCCGATGACTGTAACACATTACAAACATGACAGTTATAAACATGAGTGTGTTGTAATAGATTTGGATCCTCTATCACTGATACAACAGAATCCTCTCCTTCTCCCTCCTCACATTTCGGGGTCTATCCCGAATAGACGTTAACAACTTGCACGGGGTCCACGACCCAAACTCACTACTGGAGTTTTATCAAACAAATACTTTATTTGCCACACAATTAAAAGGGTATTTAATACTATCTATTCAACAACTGATCAACTCAATGTACAGCAGCTCATTTTATAGGAGATAAGAGACCATTTCATTACCTTATTAGGCATAGCCAATAGTAAAACATAATACAAGGAATATACCAATCACATAATGCATTACAAAATACAATAGCACAGCAAGCCAATTAGAACAAGAACACATGGTGACTTGGCACTGGGCTCTTCTTCCCACTCTTTTCTGGTGGTGGAAGCTTTCCACTCCTTATTTGGAAGTGCCACTTCCTAGTCTGGGCTCCTGGGAGAGGGAAGGCTCCGGTCTCAATTCTGTCACGGCTCTGTGATTCCAAGGGGCACAGGCCCCATGAATCGCACTGTTTGGATACAAGGTCGGGGGTCATGACCCGGGGTAGGTCCGGGGTAGACTCGAGGTAGCTACTATATGTTAGTAGTAATATATGAGCAGATCTCTTTACCAAGTGTTTTTTGTGGATTAGACCTCGGGGTTGAGGCAATGGGTTACAGCGTTGAATGAATTTGCCGGTTTAATATTGTAGTTCATTTGTGGGGCATTTGAGTGGCATTTGAGTGCATTTAAGTGGCATTTGAGTTTTGATTATTTTTTTACTTAATTTGAACTTATATGGCATATAGATTTTGAATGTATGGCATTCAAGTTTTGATAATTCTATACATAATTCTAACTCATATCGCATCTAAATTTTGAATGTATGGCATTTAAGTTTTGATAGCTCTTTTACATAAGTCGAACTCATATGGTATCTTGAGAGAGAGGGGAGAGGAGAGAGGAGAGATGGGAGATGAGAGAGGAGAGAGAGAGGAGAGAAAGGAGAGAGAGAGGAGAGAGGGATTTTTTAGTTTTCTATACATTCATGTATATATGGATAATTATGTACATATTTATGGATATATTTATATCTACATTGAATAATATACATTTATTACATAATAAATATATTGAATACTATAAAATATGTTGAAAAATCACCAAATTACTCCTCTGGATGGTTAAAATTTACCGTTTTTCGGAAATAACTGCAAGAGAGGAGAGAGGGGTATTTGGTAGAGGAGAGAGGAGAGAGGAGAGAGAAGAGAGGAGAGAGAGGAGAGAGAAGAGAGGAGAGAGAGAGGAGAGAGAGAGGAGAGAGAGAGGAGATAGAGAGGAGATA